>CM057814.1:22242770-22620270 GCA_030067965.1 Latrodectus elegans
ATTTTTTTTGTTATCTTGTAATGTTAAATACAGTAATAAATAGGAAAAGAAATAATACAATTTTCACACAAATATTATTTTTATCATTAGTTATAATACTCAGATCTCGAGAAAAACATGCACAACTAATTGCAACATAACATATTTAGGCATGTTAAATTTTCATTAATTGTTAGAGAAGCAATAAGTATAAAAAATATCATAACAAGAACTGTTTCTAAACATATCAGTTAAAGTATTTATAATTTTATAAATTAACTATAACTGTAACGAATTAAATGCACTCAACATTTCGCAATTTAAATGTCCATTTGAAAAATTTTTTAATTGTCATTCACAGAAGTTTAATAAAAATTTTTCAGGTTTGAAAAATGTTTACAAATTTTTTATTATAATTCGTTGAATAGATGAAAATGCTTAAAACATGAAAAATAAAAAGAGGAAATAGGAAAATAAAGCGAAGAACTTGAAGCAGAAATTTATTGTGAAACCAATGCTGCTGTTTAAATATTGTTACATTTATTTAATTTTAAGAGTGAAAAGATTTACATTTAACATAAAAATATAAAGTAAGTGAAAAAAATATTTATAAGTTTTAAAGTCATTTTAATTATTAATTGTGCATAATAAGATATAAAAAATTGAATTTTTGGTGGAAACAGCACTCTTTCTATTTGCAGTGGCATTGATTGTTTATGAGAAAATCCCAGTAATTGTGTGTCATAACGCTAGAAATTAACATTTAATTAATTTAATATGGAAATGTAATAAATATTCTTAATTAGCAATTCGTTTATAAGAAAAAAGTGTTATAAAATATAGAGAAAACGACAGTGTATTATTGTAAATTATATTATATTAATCTAATACAATTATAGACAGTTGAACAACAATCATCCGTTTAAAGTTGAATAAAATAAAGTATTTGTAAAAAAATCATTGACTTGATGGATTTACAAGACAATAACTACTAAGTATAAAAGAACATTTTACAAATAGTTTATTTTCCTAATAATAATGTGATAGAATTTAATACAAGAAATTAAACTCACAGATATTTAAGTAAGTTGATTTAAAATTGGTGAGAAACAGAAACTGATTGCTCAGTATTTCGGTTCAATTCACCAATTCGGAGATAGATATTAAATTACGAGCAGGGATGTGCTTAAAAAGTTTGTGTGGAATTCCTTCAAACTGCGACTCCCGTTCGAATGAGCCATTATGGACAAAATATGATTGTTGCGCAATAAACCAATTTAAATTTGATCTTTATAAAAATAGCAGACATATAAATTGGCTCACACCTCCAAAGCTTTTAAGTATTTTTTAATTTTTTTTATTTTTTGATATAACTTTTACTTACATTTAGATTAAGAGTCACAAAAATAAAAAGACGTGCAAGTGACTCTAGGGTTACATGTAAATAGCAAAAAAAATGTATTGTTGTTGTCGTGTACCAGCTAGGCTGCTAATAGGGGGTGCACTGCTCCACTTTTCCAACTGAACCATATTTAGGTGTTGAGTCCGAATTCCTCAGTACACACAGGCCATAAGCACCTGATTATAGGGTAGGCAACCATTCACAACATATTCTTACAAGGATAGGGCAAAGACAGGATAGATAGAGAGAAAGCACCTTCATGCCCGAACCGGGATTCGAACCCAGGACCTACTGATCCCCAATCAGGATCGCAAACCACTAGCCAAGTTGGGTGGCAATGCATTGTTTGGAAGAAATATTTACTATATAATGTAATGCTCTTGAACAAGTAAGGCTGTTGATCTTCTACTTTACTTGGATGGAATCAATGAGATAGTCAATATGACAAGTGTGTGGGAGTACTATTCATCTTCTAAAGAAAAGTAGCATCCAAAAGTGGCTAACAATAAATCCCACTGATATCTCAAATAGACTTGATACAACTTAGATAAGGAAACAATGTTACTCTCACCATACGCCATATTTTAACGTTAAATAAGTTTTCAGTACCAATCAGTAATTCTAAACTTTATTACTGAGAAATAAGACAAGCTATATGAAGCCTGGCATTATTATGTATATATAAAAAAAAGAATTTTTTCAGTGGTTATAACATCATAAAGGGTATCACTATCCCTTGCCAAACGTCAAATAATCATTTCGATAGATATTCAGAATCAAACTTCTATCTGCGTTAATCCATTATGATTTTATATTAGCTGCAGGATAGCAATAGGGTGTAAATAGGATCGTGATTTTTTCTCGCCATTAAAAATCATATCTGTAGTCTCATTCCGAATTTAGTGTACTTAATCTATATCAATATTTTCCATAACATAGATTAATCTACGCATACAAGAATATAATATAATGTGGAATATGAAGTAAATATAATATGATATACTTGAAAAAAACTTATGCTTGGAAAAGTTTTTATTTTGCACAATCATTGTATTGTACATTACATACATCAAAAGAGCAATTAATATGTTCTTATAAAAATTTTAATATTATATGCATAATGAAATTTTCTTATGTTGTATAGCATTGCACCTCGCATACAACAAAAGACAGACCAATTAATGCATGCTATTCAAAATTTTTATATTTTATACCCAATAATTGCATTATTCTTTATCATTAAACGTTATATATATATACCAAGGGAAATTTATATATATATATATCTATATACCAAGGAAAATTTATATATATATATATATATATATATATATATATACCAAGGGAAATTTAAGAATATTTTCGTTTTTTGGGTTTATTATTACATGAATTAAGTATTAAGTGATTACTTTAATTTCTGATTAAATTTCAAAGAATTATTCTTACATCTAGACATTTGATAGCAAATGAAATTCATCAAAATATAATTTTATAAATTAGAATTACAAAAGAGAAAGTTAACTATAATTTTTTATCTTCAGATTTCACATGCCGAATAAAAGAAAATGTCGATTAAACAAGTTAAAAATTACAGACTGTTTAAAATAATGCTCCAAAAAAAAATTCAAATATCTACTTGTGCATTTTAGATAATAGCAATAGAACTGAGATAATTTTGCGAATGGGTATCATAAAGAATATTTCTTAACGATATATTAAAATTCATTGAGAGTTGCTATGTTAACAATAATGTAAATTTAACATTTTCTGTAAAAAAAAAAAAAATTTTTTTCAAATAAATGTGTTAATATATTATCATTTAAATTATACTATTCATAAACATTTCTGCTGCCATCTGTTGAATATAAAAATATTAATCTTTTATTTAAATAAGTTTTTGAAAGATCCTAATAAAATATAGCTTTAAAATAAACAAATAAAAAGATACTCACGCTATAATTGTTTTGGAAAAATTAACTATGGTTTTAAGGAAAGACTCATGACAATGTATGATGTATTTAAATTAGGAGACTAGATAAAATTTACATTTCAACTACAGTGATTATTTAAAATATAACGTAAGCGGATATTTTATCACCCTTAAAAGTCAAATTTTATGAATAAAGATATTTCGTCATTAAATTACAAGTCATTGCAAGTGTTATGTTGCCTGATTGCTTACATACTAATTAATGAAGGACAGTAAGTTACTTTAAGTCAGATTAAATTTTTTGAAACATTACATTCGCATTTGTATTAAATTAACCTTTAAACTCTGAAAAAAATTTTCTTTTGCTATAAGATTTACCTGTACCATTATAAGATTTATCTGTTCTATTATTTCAGGGATATCTCTAATCAAGAAGTAAAAGAAAACCTCGATAGGGCAATCAAGGGGATTTTAAACCTACACAACCGATATTACGCTATAAAGAGTTTAATCAAACATCTTTGTAATATAAAAACTACAAAGATGATTTTATACTGTTAACAAACAACTTTATAAACAGTAAGATAACTACTAAATAAAAAATTTACTTCTGTTAAAGCTTATTTTTTAGAAGTTAATTATTTGACATGACAAAATGATTGGATAATTTTAATAAAAACTTTTTCGTATGCTTGTGTGACAACATAAAATAATTGAGTTAGAGATATCTTTCTGGTGCACATTTCACTTCTTTTCACTTTAATTACGTTAACGATTTTCGTAATATGTCTGCGATACGTTAATAGGATAGTCCACTTAGTGAAATGTTCCACAGTTTTCAAAAATTAAGTAAGTGACTTAAATCATTCGTTTCTTCAACTTCCATTCATGTACGAAATCTGATTACTTTAATTGATTTGACCAACAAAGAAAGTCAATGGAATGTTTTTCCATAAATGATTTAGAAGTGATCCCATGATATATAAAATTTTGGAAGATTTTTGTTATGAGATATTGAAAATTAACAAACATGATAAATAAGTTTCTCAAGATATCTTAATATGCCAATGTATTTATATGTACAAATTTTTTTGTATACTTGAGGTATATTTCATTCGTGGTAGAAACCTCCATTTAGTCTTTTGAATAAAAAGTCTTTTCTTCAGAAAAAAGAGGAAGCCTCTTGCGCAAGTTTGAAAAATTTTCTAATGGCAGGCAGAATTTAACATTCTTTTTGGCTTCCACAAATAGTGATTTTGTTATTGTTATATAGAAAGAAAAATTTTAACACATCACTCCAAATAACATTTATCGTTCTCTTGATACTGCATTTGGTAATGTTATGATGTCCTCCCAAATCTTTGATTCATGTTTTAGTAGTAGATGGAAGGACATTTGTTGGCCGATAAATTTGTTGCTGAAAGCAAAAATATGATTAATTTTTGTAAAATTACAAACTTTGACACAAAGCTTAGCTAACAGATAAAGGCTGAAAAACGTTTTTATATTTATCCCGTATTATTTTCATGGATAGGGACCGTATTCACATCATGCTAGGAAGGAAAATTTCTAAATATACTTCTTATAGATGCTCATGCAAATGCAAAAACGTCCTCTCTGATGGGAGTTTACACGCTGGATGATAAAGTATCTTATGTCTTCTACATGGAGTCAAACTAAGATAATCTTGTCAGAAAGAGTTTTACCAGAATCAACATGCACTCTACATACTTTTGATACAATCATGTGCTGAAATTAGTGTCCTTACACTATTCCTCCAAACCATTTCTTGTTTCTAGTCGTAAAGATTAAATTCTGATAAAACATGCTTGAATCAATTTCGCTTATTCATTTTCCATCAGTATGTGATTAATACTGTGACCATGAAATCACCGCTTGCATATACAAACTTGCATATAATTTCTGATTTAGAAAACCTCAGCTACCTTTAATTTAGTTGCGCTTCAGAAAATAATTAGTTAGGAAAATATATTTTTTAATGAACTGAATGATGGGTATTAGGGTTTTTTTTCCTAATTTGTTTGATGTTATTTAAACTCTTTTTTTCATATATACAAAATATTTTTCTAAATCAGAAATAATGCTTATTGAGTCTCCTTAATAATGAGCATAAGAAACATATTCAAACTCATCAAGAAGCTAAGTATGTTTAAAATAAAATGGATTTATTTACAACAAAATCTATATGTTATAACTTTCAACTCTATATAGTGTAATCAAAAAATTTAAAAATTTATAGGAATATATTTGTCTTTCTTTATTTATACTTGTCTAGCACTTTTTCTCATAATCTCGATTTGATACTATTTTAAGACCTAATATAATGGATTTTTAAACTTTAATTTTCTTTATAAAAGGATGAGAGAATGGAAGTATTCAAACAAATAGTACTTCACAAAATATTTAGTGCCAAAAAAGTTTTAAGTGATTCAATAAGAACATTGTATTCAGTTTTCTACTATACTTTTTTATGATTCTTAAATTATGTACTAATTTGCCTCGTATTTATATTGAAATATACTTCTTTTAAAATTCATAAATATCATTAGAAGGAATCAAAGAATGATGCTATTTAAAATAAATTATTTTCAATTGCAAAACTTGGAAATGAATAAATAGTTTATTTTTCTGTTAAATTAGCAAATTTTTCTTTTAAATTTAAGTTGATTGTTTTATAAAAATTCTTATTGAATTTTTATTTTCTTAGATAGATTTTTATAAAATAAAACATTATAAGGAAAAAAAATTAATAAATGTGGAGTTGGAAACAGTTGTTTTGTGTAATTAGCTTACAATGAAAACAGGTTTATTAACAGAAACAAATTCGTTAACAATTGTGCTAAAGTTATGCAAGAATAACTTCGGGCTAACATTTGAATTTGCGAAGAGTTAACAACCAAAAATGTTTTTGGAGTTCTAGCAGAAATGAATAATAAAATTCTTTTTAAAGTTAAAATTTAAATAACTTTAGAAGAATAATCTATTGCATAGATACTATACCTAGACAAACTGCTACAGGAGTGCAAAGAAAGGGGAAAGTTTGAGATTTTGTTTATGAATTGATTTATAAGTAATATAAATCTCGTTTCTTTAACAAATAAGTGATTTTAAATAACTGTGAATAGTGTTTTTCAATGTAAAACTGGTAGAGATTCTGTAGAGTATATAATAATATTATTATACATTCACATATATATGAGAATCTATGCCAGTTTTATACTGTATAAAATGAAAAGAAAACAGAAAGGAAAATTGATCAGAAGAAATAAACCGCTTAAGATCTGTATATGTAATGGTTTTTTTAGTTGAGGAAACACGAAGCAGTTGAAATCTTTGGAAAGGAGGGCTTATTCTTAAACCAATATGCACTTTTATGGGAGCAAAGTAGAACTGAATATTGAATTAAAATAATCTTAATTGTTTATTGAAATAGTACTTATGTTTATTTAAATATTCGAAATGATAGCTTGAATTCAATATAATTAAGTTGGCTGTAAACATATCAAAATTAAATATGCTTTACCAATGTAATTACCTTAAGAAAATGATTAAATATATATATTCGTACTTATTGCATGTACTATTCACTGAAAAAAATTAAAACCATGTTGAACTTTAATTAAACATGCAACTGAATCATATTATTATAAAATATAGCAACATTACACTATAATGAATATTTAAATTATAAAAAAATGAATATTACAGAAAAATAAGGAACACCGCGATTGTAAACATCTGATAACTTCTTTGCTCATATATATATTTAAAATTTTCATTTAATTTATATAAAATATTTACTTAAGAATAAAGCTAAAAAGCTATTATGGTATAATGTTTTTGATTTTTGTAGTAGTTTTGAAGCATCCAACATTTTAATTTGATATTGGCAAATACATGCAAAATATTTTTCATTATTAAAGATATTGTTTTCTTTTGCGATATACAAATTTGACATTATACAGTACTGATTTTTATACTATTTATATAGTATACAAATCAGTCAAGTTATTTAGTTGATACAAAAAGGAGATTTTCTTCCGGTGTTAAGAAAAAATCTTGCTGGTACCGTTAATTCGGGTATGTTTGCAGCGCGGAATCCCATTTCGGCCATTATAGAATTTTCAGGAGAACATGCTCCACTCTCATAATCATTGTAGCTGTCACAGAGGATACCCAAAAATTTACAGTCACTTTCAATTGATTCAATGAAGTAGTGGTTGACTATTCCATGAGCACAACCCGATGCTTTCTTCGATCCAGCTGCAAAAAGAAGTCATCAGTAAGGTTGACTTTTAAAATACAAAAGAGAAAAATGTGGGATAGTTATATTTGAAATGAAATGAACTAGCTTTTATCAATAAAAACTATAAATAATCTCAAATTTTTTCTGATTTAATCCTGGGAGCATTCAATACATTTTAACCTTCACAAAACTTATATTTTTAAATCACCCGTCAACCATACACTATTATTGAAACCTTCCATCATTATTTTAAAACTTATGTTTATTAGTTCGATGCTCAGCAGTCTCTTTTTGCACACGAATAATGGGTTAAATATTTACAATTAAGCATTACCAAGATTCATAAGTGGACATCTGAAATGTCTTAGAATTATACCAAGAAAATAAAATCTTCCCCATGTGCATGAAATGCAGTATCACGTATTTTACCCCAAGTCATCTATTTTCTTACTAAGAATTTGAAAAAAGGATACTCGTTTCAAAGTCCTCTTCTTGTATTAAACTTTTTATTAGTTCATGGTTTCATGGATCTGGTTTAGCCTATATTGGCTAAACCAGATAGGATAGGAAAGAACAACAAAAACAAATTTACAATTTAAAGAGCATTCTGAACAATTAAAGACATCCTCTCCCATTGTTGTCACTGTGTTTGTAGATGGCGCACCCAACAAATATCTTTGTTTATAAACAGAATAAGATTCTGTGCCTAGCGATGTAGATGTTTTTTGTTCCATATTTTGTCCTTTCTTTGTCTTGTTTGATCCACGCAGTAACTCTAAGTAATTATGTAAAATTATAAATTTTACAAATCTCCAATAAGTCCTTAATATTTGACTCAATACAAACAACTTGTAAAATGCATTTTTTATCCTTCTTCTTTTTCTCTTTAGCTATCTTCATTTCTGGGTCTGGATAAGGTGTAGGCCAATGGTTACGTTCCTTAGAAAGCCAATAAAGTCCATTGAGCCACGCTCGATTTTCATCCAACCTTAACGAACTTTCATCTCTTGTTAAGACATCAGACCGGATTATCTTCCCCTGGACAGTAGTTCCATGATGAAGGATCAGTGATACCTTGAATTTCACTTATTCGGTTGAAAACAAATGGTTTCCATCTTTTAGCACCCCCTTTCACCCAATGAAGTTCTATCGTAGAATCAGTCCAATAAAAGCAGTTATTTACTCCCAAATGTCACGAAAACACTGAACATGATGGGTTATTAGAGACACTATCAGATTTGAGAGAAAAGTTTTTCATTCCTAAAGGTAGGCAAAGAGTAAAATCTTTAATATTCAAGTGCAATTTATGTAGGAAATTCTGAGCGAAGCCTGCTACCGAAGTCTTATTTACCTCCAGATCATGTGAGAGAAGCATTTCCATTCGAAATAACTGGATTAGATTATTAAGGTCCTCTGTACATATTCGAAAATTCAGAAACGAAGAAATCATATATTTTGCTATTTACTTGCGCAGTAACACGTGATATACATTTAGAACTGACAATTGATATGTCAGTACTGTCATTTTTGAGAGCATTTAAAAAATTTATATTCTGGGTTTCGGCATTATGTAATATTTTTTTTAATATCTCTCTTATTGCTAATCATGTTTATGAAATCATCTTAATAGAAACAAATTCAAATCCAAATAAGCTTTCCTTGAGCAGGTTTTTAATTACTTTATTAAATACAGGACATAATTAAACAGGGCAAGACATGGAACAAAAAACATCTACATCGCTAGGCGCAGAATCAAATTTGTTTTTAAACACCCACTATGGGAATAGAATCCACTATTTGCCGAACCAAAGTGCAAAGTGCTAACCATTCTGCTATAAGCACAAACCTCCTCGAAGATGTAAAATAAATTTCTTTTCAATATTCTGAAGTTTATTTTTAATTTGTAATTTTAATTTTTACTAGAAAGGAAATTTTAATTGAATTGTTTCATATACACAGATTACCAAGGTAACCAGATATTGCATTTTGCTATGAGTAATAACATTTTCTTTTAATGAAACTACCAATTAAAACAATTTTTGAGCGGCATATGTATTATATCAATAAATATAGCGATTTCTTTTGCCATCAACTTGTGCATTTTTGCTTCTTTAATATTACATGTTTATATTATCTTACATGTCAGCTTTAAAACATTTTAGCATATACTTAAAATTTTAATATATATTTTGCATTCAAATAGGAAAAATGAGTGCAAATTTAAGTTTTATTTTATTGATATATATGCATCTATAGTAAAATATTAAATATGACAACTCACCTCCAAACATATCAACGCAAAGGGGTTGTGCATTTCCACCATTAGGAAAGAAATCTTGGTGTCCCATGGTTGTAAGATATACATCAGCTATATGTAAGTGACAGAGTTAAAGTTATTTAAAATTTTATTTTTAAGTGAAATTTTAAGCTCGTATATATAAACTTTTTTAACAGTACATTCACAATAAAATTGAATTGAATTAGGCAACAAATCCAATGAATTATTCATAAATTGTCCTTTTTAGAACGTCAAAAAAAGAGAAATATCTCTTTCGAATCTCAATCTCAATGGATAAACCAGACATCGTATCACAGGATAGCAAAATTATGAAGAACAAGTCAAGATATCACCTACCGAAGTTACTTTCATATGAACTCAGATTCTAGTAACTTATTAATTATTATTTTTCAGTTAAATATATCTATTCATTTTTCGCAAATTTGTTTTAATTGATTTCATTTTTTTTAACAACAATGATGATCTATATTTTCACGATAACGATTTTAATGAAACAAAGCTTTATGAAGATGTAAGGATAAATTTGAGTTTTCTCTCTTTCTCGCGCTCTTCAACTGCATTATTTCTTTACGCTTCTCCAAAAACTTATTGAGTAATAATATAATAGATGTATATTCATCATAAGAAATTTCTAGAGTATATTCAGTTCCATATAAATCAAAATTTAATTTAGCAATTAACTTTTATTAATCCCAATAGCAAGCACATGAGGTACCGACGTCGGACTAAATTATTAGTAAAAGTATTTCCAATATGACCAATAAACATTGAAATGCCGTTAGTAATGATCATTAAAAGATGTCAAGGTACAAGGAAATATGTGTCTGCTATTAGATAAAAAAGTTTTTATTGGTGATAGTGGTGAAATTAAAATAATTTTTTGTGAAACTAATAAAATACTGAAAAATGAATTATAAAATTGTAAGGTAACAAAGAGTTAGTATTAAACAATATTTTGCACAATTTCATGTGAAAATAATATATAATGCTAACTGACTTGTTCTCAATTTCAACATACTTAAGTCATATAACACATCGGTTTAAAAAGAATATCTGTTAGTTTTTTTAAATGGTATATATATTGTGAGAACGCGCGCGCGCGCGCGAAGCTTTAAGCAAATATTACCACAAATATTGTAAATCTTTACTCTTATTTAATAAGTATTTTTCAATAGTAAGCAATTTCATTGGTAATAGTGAATAATAGTTACTTTATTTATAATGCATAATAGTTAATTTATATTTATTTTATTTACATTATTTATAATTTATTTGTACAATTTTTTAAAACGAGTTTTAAAATATTAGCTTGTAATACTACTTGCGCGAAAAATTTAACTTTAATTAAATTTTTTTATATTATACAGTATTCGAAGTAAATAGAATTATAGCAATGAAATATAGAAAATATATTAAAATGTGATTTAAATTTGAAAATGTTGTTAATTGTAACTTCTTTTTTATCCACAAGTTCATTTAAAAAGAGTCCATTTTGCAATATGGTTATTATGATTAATAATGCACTAGAAATTTTCTTTCTAGAAATTTCTTTTTTGTGCTGTTATTTAAGTATCATAGTTTTTTATTTTCCAAAAATTAAACTATGAAATTCAGAATTTCCAAAAATGAATTTTCAAAGTAATGTATAAAAGTTAGTTTTTCAAGAATAAATCTTAATAGTTAGTTATCACACTGATGTTCGTGTTTCTATTTTAAATTTTGAATTCTTACCGCTATCACTATTAGAATGATGTCCAGAAATAAATAGGTGGAAAACTGGAAGCCACTTTATTATTATCTAGCTACTTAATAAACAATGAGACTACGTATATTCTTGTTGTTGTGGCTTATCCTCTAGCTGTCTGACGAATTCAGATAAGATCCATCAGACCGCTGTATCTAAAGAATTCAAGGACAAGAAATGGAGACGGATATATATCTTCTCTGGAAAGAGTCCTAAGCAGTCCAGAATGTGTCTAATAGAAGCTTGCGGAGTTTGACATTTTGAGAAGGCTCAAAATATTGTTGTCCTCGAAAAAGGACAGGTTCTGTCCTCGAAAAGGAGTATCTTAGTATGACGGATTTCAGTCCGAAAATTACCATACGAGAGTCTCAGTTACAATTGAGTTCAAATGAAGAGCCAGGCTCTTTTCTTAAATAACAAGAATGTCTAGGAGGAACCCTTCACTCCATCGAAAATTCAACATTGACAATGGATTGATATTCTTAAAAGGTAAGAATTGAAGTGGAAAAATTTAAGTGGCTGTAACCCTCTTTGGCCAAGCTATCCACTCTCTTCGCCATTTATCGACGTGCGAAGGAATTCACTAAAAAGGAGCATCGTAGAACTCTGTTATAAATCTAAGACTGAGAAGGATAGAAATACTTGTTTTGTCTCCAGTTGGGATCCAATTCTGGAAGTTTTGAAGAAGGAGCAATTGTTCGAAAGGATTCAGAGTTCCCCTAAAGTCGGTTTCACCAAATATAGCTTCAAAGTCATGTTCAATTGCGATTAATTCTTTATTGAAGACTGATAAGAAATCAAGGTTGCGAAGACACATAGACAAATTATTCCCCGATTTCTCAATGTAGATGCATTTACCATCGTAATCATCTACAGTACTGCGTTTCATATAAATTTCTATGGCATTATTAAAGATCTTGTTTATGATCTCCTTGAGACGAAACCACGTATAACTTCTTCCGTCATAAATCATGAATTTATCCATATGCAAATGATATTGATGAAAAAACACTTTTTAAAACTGCACCGCAAATCAGACGTGGACCAAAAAGTCGCTTAAGGTTGTTTATTAATTCTATGGACGGAGCATGCAGTTTTTTTCATTTGTTTGATACAACATCTGAAGCTGGGGGACCTATGCTAATAATGGTTACACATTACTCAATGGTACCACACTAGTAATTACTCTTACCATTACTCTCAGAATATTATGAAATATTGGTAATATTGGTGAAAAATATAGAGCTATTTGTTATCCAAAAGCTGTTTAAAACAGTTGTTAAATAAAAACTTTTCTTTTATCTTTTAATGCTATGTATAGAACTCGTAAAAAGTTATTTTTTTTGGTGCTGAGTCTAAATTTATGTCATCACATTTCCCAAATGAATAAAAAGTTTCTTATTAAGCTCTCTCTATCTCACCTTCAGCAAAGACAGAAGATCTTCCCTGAGTGCCATGGGTTGACAGGGCGATTCCGGACCATGATCGTAGATTTTAAAAAGGACAAGGTCCTTCATTATCCTATATTGTTTTTAGACCTTTTGTATATTTTAGGATTTATGGAGATTATCTATCCTTGCTATGCAATCTGGGTATACTAACAACAACAACTAATCTCCTTATCCAAAAGCTGTTTAAAACAGTTAATTTATATTTTTAATTAAAGAATATGTTAAAAAACATATTTAAGAAGTGATTTTTTTAGAAACAGGCAATATTTTCATTTTCTAAGTGTTGGCATCGCATTTGGGGATGCTACAGTAAGCCACAATATATATTCTAAAACTTGTGTTGAGCACTAATATCAATAAATAAATTTAATTTATTTATTGATATTAGTGCTAGTAAATAGATTTAAGAATCTGTATCTTATTCTTGAATTTGGAGTTAGATATGGCACTGTGTTAATGATTTCTTTAAATAAAACATGGCAGTTTCGAGATGGACAACTCTTTTATGTTTAACTATGGTAAGTGATGATCATTAAATTGAAAGTGAGTATCCTTTACTTTTAATATATTAAAAAGATATACAAGTTAGACTCTTTAACAGCTTAAATATGTTAATTTTAAAATTTTCAAGATGCATTATTCTATTCATCTTATGTTTTATTACATAGAACCTATTTTTGAAAATAAAAACAAGAAGTAGATTAAAGAAAGTAGATTATTACCATTTACATAAGTTGATTGAGCTGATGTGTGGATGATGTCTACGAATAGAGCATCAGATGGATCTAAGTGCACTTCAGGCTCGGTATTAGCAAAATAAAATAACGCTGGATCTAATGCTATAATGGTAAAAGGAAAATTTTAATGGAACTCATTTTTAAATTAATCTGCATAATTTCTTTGAGTTCTCTTAAGAATCTCATTATGAAAGCAAACTATGTTGTATTCATATGAAATGTTATTTCTGTTTCAACAATTTAAAACACCATTTTTTTTTCTCGTTTTCGTATTGTCGTTAGCATTTTAAAGTGTAAAAATCAACCTCAAAATGTGCATTGATAAAACAATGTTCAATCTTATTTTCTCTATTATTATAATATTATTTAAGCATAAAATATTGAACTGTTAGTTTATATTTCAATATTTTAAGAAACATTTAAAATATGATTTGGTTGGCACATCATTTATAACATATAGGAAAGAAGATGATTAACTTCTTGCAATGTGGCTTTTTGTAAATAATTAAAAATATAAGCTTTTAATGCCTTGCAAATTTAAATATTTTGAGTTGTAAATACGCTTTTAATACTTTTTATATAATTAAATTTAATTCCAGCTACTTTTAAATAATGTAATGGGAGAAAATTTTTTTCAACTTCTCGCAAATATAATTTAAAAACCCTAAAAGAGGTGGTCTGGTAGGTGAGGGTATCGTTTTCAATGTGAAAAAGAATTCAAATCTCAACTTAACGAAAGATGCGTTCTATTTAGCATAGGTGGCTGGGGCATGTTAAATAGGTCCTGGTTGCAATGTCATCCAAGTGAAATGATTTCTCTTGGGGATGCAGGTATTGTATTGGAGAGTCTTCAGCTTTGTCCTAATTCTAAATTACGCAGACTCCTTCCTTCCAAGCTTCGATATAGGAAAACATGCTCGTTAAACAATAGCCTTAAAAAAGGTTAATCTTAAGAAGTTCAGCAACCTTAAGAAGGTTTCCGATTTGTACCTGACCTAGTGAAACAAAATCTAATTGTTCCTCGTAGATCAAGGTAAAATAGTGTTGTTAGAAAAATCCAATATTTGATTGAACAAATGAAACTTTTCTTTCTGCTTCTGCTTTTTACTCGTACATGCACGTCTGTCAGAACAAATACCTGGAAAATTCCCGGGTTTACATCCATGTGTTACTCGAAACTCTACAGGAGAATTTCTCCTGTAACGTAAAACATGAAAAGTGTAAATATCTCACAGTTTTAAACAATTAACTATCCTTCTATGGATGTCCGTAATGCAATTTGATAACTTAATATTTTATATGGAATTTCTTTATTTTTACTCAAAAATTGAATTAATTATAATTAAAATTAATTTTCCTTCTTGTCGTAATTTGGCGTGTAAGAAATTTTGCATACTAATTAAACATAGTTTTTAACATTGCACCCCATCTAAAATAAAATTATTGGTTTATTTTATTAAAAAAAGTGTGGATTTTATTTTTAGGTAAAACTAAAAAATTGTTTCTTCTCACGGAATTAACTGTATATGTGGCAGCCATTTTATACACAGATAATAAAGTATTGAAATATCTACATATGATGAGACAGATTTTCAATATTTACAATTTTACAATTTAAGCCTACCTGTTATGCGTCCTAAATTTGTTACTCTTTCACCAGCATATCCAGCAACATGTGCTCCTAAACTATGTGCGATAATATGAACACTCTCTGCTGTAATACCTGCATTGCTCTAAAATGATAAATTAAAAAAAAAAGTTTTTGGAAGTTAGCTATAAATTAATTTAGTTGTAAATGAGTTTTAAAGGAAATAACTAAGAAATTAAAAACATAAAAGTAGGAGTAACTAAAAAAATATAACACATAAAATCAAATCTAATTGTATTGAAATTAGAAAAAGTTTAGATAAAAAGTATGCAAGCTCTGATAAATTAAATTTTTTCCATCTGGTACTCGTAATAATTAGTGACTGTAAAAACGCTGGTTCTTGATTTTACAATTTGTCAAAACCTGATTGATTTTAATAAAGGAAATTTCTGCCAATTTCGGGTTGATTTTAATTACTATTACTCATGATCAAATTTTTAATAAAAATATTTTTTTCAATAATTTTTTTACCCAAGTATAAAATATTTAGAGAAACCTGAATTTCTTTAGAAAATTTTAATGTTATAGTATAATCATAAAATAAGGATTTTTTAACAATCTCAAAAAAAGTTCAACTTAAAATATTTTTAAGTAAAAAAACATGATATTTCATTTACTAAAATAACAAACCATGATAACATGATTCATGTAAACATGATTATTCACGAAATGACTGCCTATGACAATTTATATTTCGTCTCATTTATAAATATCTATAGTACTTTAATTTCCTCACTAGTTCAAAGAAATTTATTGGCTTATCATAGCTGTTTTTATTTTAGAATTAGTAAGTTATGATTTAAGAGATAGTGTCAACTAAATTGATGGAGATTAAAACGCATTAAATCATTGGCAAAAATAACTTAAACTAAAACTAATTTTATTGTTTGGTTAAAATATTGATGTAGAGCATTGTTTTAATTATTTTATATTTGAAAAATACTATAAAAAACTGAATTTTAGCACTAAGAACTTTTTAAAATTGTGATGATTTTCAAATGTGTACTTAAAACTATTCAGATGAAATATTTTGAAGAATTCTAAACTTTTTTAATAAGCTCTGCAAATAAAATTTGAGCATTTGATTTAAATTATAATGCTTATATAGTTTAATATGTGATGATATTGTCAGATTTAGTTCTGCAAATATAATGAAAACACTTGCAACTTTTTTCATGCATTAAGTATTATAATTTTAAATACAAAAATGTAAAAACTGATACTTTTATACATTTTTCATTAAAGCTAAATTACCTATCAGATTTAATGTTTTTTTTATAATTCACAAATTTTTAACAAAATCTTAACATAGATCGTTAATTACATAATATAAATAGCGATATTATCTTACAATAAGGAAATTAATGAGTTTCGCTAGTTTAGCTCCAGTCGGTCTGGCGTTAGCTACTGCTTTTGTATAGGGAACGCCATTGTCCTTTGTCCAGTCAACGACAATTACATTGTATTTCCCTTGTATTAATAAAGATTTCCTCATTGGCTGTAATAGAAAATGCATTAAACTGTGAAAAGTAATATTAATTACCTTAAGATTAAACCAGTAAGAAAATAAGCATTTAGTTTTTGAAAAAAACGAAATTTTTGAAAAAGAAATTCAGCTAACTTTTTTAGCTTATGTTTTACAAATATGTTTTTTATTATTCCAGCAATATTAATAAAAGAAAGATTTTAATGTCGGCGTAAGCAAGGGAATAGTCTTAATATTCAAAAGACAGTGTTTATAAATACTCAATTAATCAACAATGGCACTACAACCCTGTGTGGGTCCTGGCCTTCTCAATGAGCTTATTCCATCTTGGCCTGTACTCAGCAGCACTTTTCCAATTAGATGTTCCAATAGTGTTAAAGTCCCTATCAAGACAATCAATCCATCTGATTTTGGGCCTACCTCTGGAACGCTTTCCCATTGGCCTTGCAAGAAAGATTTTTTTAGGGGTGCGTTCAGTTGGCATACGAATAACATGGCCAGCCCATCTCATCCTTTGTATTTTAATGTATTTGACAACATCAATGTCCTTAAAACTTTTGTATAATTCATGGTTATACCTTCTACGCCATACCCCATCTGTCTCCACTCCACCATAGATGCTTTTCAAAATTTTCCTTTCAAAAATAGCCAAACGGCATTCATAAATACTGCAACTATTAATATAGAATTCTACTGAATGTCATGTATTTACATATGCGAGCTTATCAGACCGAAAACTCTTGGATCCGATATATCATTCAGTTCTTAGAATTGCTACAGGTCTTCCTCACTGGACACCAATTTCACTTCTTCTGAAAGAAGCAGGAGTCGTATCTCTTTTTGTAAGACAAAACTTTCTCTCTACAAGCATGTACATTAGAAACCTTGCACTTTCTACTAGATCTCCATGTGGTAGTTTGTGGGAATCAATGTAATACAGCCATACAGCCTCTGGCACTCTTCCTCTATCTTTGCGAGTGAAAAAATGGCTTTAAGAAAATGGAATTCAAGAATCATATAATTTAAGAGTTCCTGCAAAACCTACATCTGTTAATATTAATTTAAAAATATATCTTAGAAAATATACTTTTCAGACTAAAAATCTTCCTACAAATACTGTCATTGACCTCTTTGAACTGCATAGTGCTTCTGAATGGTCCAATCACATATTATTATTTACTGATGCATGTAAAATAGAAAATAAACATGGAATAGTTGTTTATAGCAGAAATAACTCTTTTGTTTCCGAGAAAATCAATAACTCTAATTCTGTTTTTACAGCAAAGGCTTTGGCTTTATATTTGGAGGTGACTAAATTCTGTATTTCTCCACCAACTATGTCATATTATCAGACTCCTTATCTTGTCTAAGCAGTTTGAAATCTCTCTCAACCTCTTCCTCAACCATCATTCAACACATCGGATCAGCTTTAGAAAATGCAACTAAGATTTGCGAATCTATTTAATTCGTTTGGATTCCAGGTCATTCCGGAATTGCTGAGAACGAAAAAGTAGATGCTCTTGCAAAATCGGCCATTCATGAAAGTTATATTCTGCACTCGATTTCACCTGAATACCTTATCCTTTTTTATGGATAAGGTCTTCAGGTGTGTGTGAACCTAGAACACCTTATCCATAAAAAAGAAAGAATTCCTAGAAGAAACATTTTTATCAATTTTAATAACAATGAATGGAATAATAGTAAATACGCCTCTAACTTTTCGCACACGTCTTCGATCACGAAAATTCACCGCAATTATACTAATTCTCGACTTGTAAAAGTGTAGCTAGATAGAGTTAGAACTAGATCTTTTCCGAAAAATGCTAAATTACATAAATTCAGACTTTCTTCAACAGATAAATGCTATTGTGGAGAAAGATAAACCATGGATCACATAATGCTATCATGTCCTGTATATGATCAAGAAAGAAATTCCTTAAGAGAAAAACTTGGTATCGGAGCTCTTTCTCTCTCTTGGATTTTAGATTTGTCAACGAATCCTAAAGAGAAAATTGACGTAACAATTTCTTTTTTGAAACAAATTAATATATTTTAATTTTTTTCTAGTCTTTGTATTTTCAAGCGGCCTAATTTCCCCTTCATTTGTCAATCCAACGCCGTGCTTATTTTCTCGTCTTGGTTGTGATTTTTATTCAAAATCATCAATCCATAAATTTTTGTTTAGGTTTCAAATAAAAACTCAATCTTACTCAATGCAAGCTATAAGTATCTGAGCATAAAGCTCCTCCAAAACAGTTTTTTGTCATAACCTAACCTAACCTAGAATTCTATTGCTTTAAAAAAAAACTCAACCTAACTTAATGCGAAGTATAAGCCTATGAGCATAAAGCCCCAAAGCAGTTTTTGTCGTAACCTAATCTAACACAACATAGAATTCTATTAATTAATGAAATTTTTAAAAATTTAAATCGTTCTTAAACTTAAAACTTAACTTTAAAACTAACTACAAAGGGATGTTTTATATTGTCTTTTTCATTTTGCTTTTTCTGCTGTTTTAGTGTCCATGTGTTAATGGCTTGAATCAATGGAAATTGTGGCTTGTGCCAATCTTGATAACCCTACTTCGATACACTAGATATAGTAAACCAAATTATTTCTGGAATTTCCTTCTGGCTTGGTACTTTTTTCAGTTTGTCGTCAAGGGTGTGGGCAGTTCAAGGATTTTACCGGTAACGGCTTCTCTAAACGGTGTTTTAGCACTTATATGAGAAATAGTTTTATTAACGAAATTAGAACTTCAAATTAGAATATATTATCAGACATTTGATGTGCACTTCGCCTTGTTTGCTGTCACTCGAAGAATGTGTTATAAAGGAAGGCAGCAAATTCGTTGGCAAGTCGTATTTACAACGTCGTCTCAATATGTGACGTAGCTGAAACGTCATCGATATTTTAAACCAATAAGAATCGTATTAAAATGGCATACTCTGCATCTCAACTTCAACAAAAGAAACAATCAATTTATGATTAATAATTATCTATTATATAAATTTATTTGTTTTTAGATATTAATATTTATTTAGATATAACCTATTAGAAATAATTATAATATAATAGTGTAATTATTATAAAAACTATAGAATTATATTATACAATTTTAATTAAAAAATTTAGAAATTTCTAACAGGAATAGGAGTTATTAGACGTTAGAAGCACAAAAGAGATTTAAAACATTTTTTGCTTGATTAAAATTAAAACTTCTGTTTTGAAGGTTACTATTAGAAATATTCTGTAACGAATTTAATGTGTAATAAACTGTTTTTTTAACGTAAATAAAATAAATTATAATACGTAGTTTTATATATGCGCGAAACTCAGATGTTTTTTCTTTATTTATGATAGTTAAAGGTATTTGAAAAGTGATGCAATATCTATTATATAGTATCATTATAAAGTAAAATTTTAATCCTTTTGTATCTTTGCAAACTATGAGCAAATATCTCAACGCGATTGAAAATTTAAAATGAAAGGGTAAGTAGTAAAGATTTCATCGGGTTAAAATATAATAAATAATTCATTTCTTAAAAAATTAAAAAAAAAATGCTGATTCCTTTCTGGTTTTTTTTTCATAAAAGTAATTTCTATTGGAAATGTTTATATTTAAATTATTTAACAATATTTTTTTCAATAAGTACTATATTAAATTCTTTAGAATGATGCAAAATGTGAACTTGTTCTATTTAGTAGAAATCAATTTAACAGTTTTCTTCAATATAATAACATAATTCAAATAAATATTAGAATTGGATTAATATTAATTATTAAGTATCTCATTGAATATTATTTTTATAATATTAGTAATGAAATTTCCTGATCTAGCATAATTATTCATTTGTGAGTGTGTTTGTGTGATTTGGTTTAAACTTTAATTAACAATTTACTATTACGTATTTGAAATAAACTTCACTGTACAAATTTAGAATAAATAAGTGTATGGTAATAATGTATTATAAATTTATGTTATATTGATATACGCAATATTGATTTATATAGATAGGTAAATATAAATATAGGTAAATAAATATATACGTAGATATACACACACGCAAATAAATAAAAATATAGAACTTTTCACCCGCAATTATCACATGTTTATTTTTTATGTCTATATGTCACTTAAACATATTATCTGATATACGGGTATGATATCTGATATCAATTACAGATATATTATCACTTAAACAAATTTTCTGTAACTTCAACATACATAATTAGTATAAATAAATGTGTGATGACTATATATATCATAAATTTATGTTATTTTATACGGTAAATATAGATATACGTCAATAAAAATATGGAATTTTTCTCCTCAAAATATCCCATGTGCGTATCTTTCTTGCCAATGTGTTATTTAAACATAAGTAACTTTCAGTTTACAAGTTTTCATTTTAACGTAAATGATCTTAATTCCCTCTCTCAACGCAACTTACTTCACATGGAGTGTTTTTACCAATATGTGTAACTCACTCTGTAAAATTCAGAGATCTTAATGGATATGGGGATAATTTATATTAACATTAATGAATATATATATATTATATATATATATATATATATATATACATACATACATATATATATATATATATATATATATAAAGTTAATGGGTATACTCATCATTACCTCAATATATTCAATCCAATGTTGGGAAAGTTTTCCACTTATGCACATGAAATCGCATTACTGTAAGAATTAAAAAAAGGAATATATATTAAGTTTTATATTTAAATAAATTGGAAGAGGATTTGCGCTATTTTTTATAAAACACAGATTATTTTAAGGGCATAATTTTTTAAAATATAAATTTTTTTTTAAAGAAAAACAACATTCTTTTATACCTTATCAAGCAAAGATTTAATGTTGCAAATTGAAGTTACTTTGCAAAATTAAAAGATTTGTCATCATTGATAATTTAAATATATAAATACTATTAATCAAATTTTTCAAATTTTTATTAACAAACAAAAGTAAAAAATTTATAAATTATTAATTTATATAAACTTAACAATTTATTGTTTGAAAATTATATTGAAAAAAATTGAATTGTAAACAATAGTTAAGAAATGTCATACATGTCTCACGTCTCTTTTTCCAAGATCTGAAAGAAAACCATGCACGAGAATTTTCGTGGGTGCCTCAGGGTCGAATGGAGATTTTTGGAGAGATTCTTCAGAAATTTCTAAAATATATTTATCATCTGGATTGGATCTGGTGTAAAGGAAAAATTTTGTGTGCAAATGCTTATTTGGAGCCACATTATCAGGCCGATGAACTGGATGGTAGAAAGGAGGTCCCGTGGAGAAGCAACCTAAGTCTTCTATGCAAGTTTCTGGGAATATTTCTACAGGAAAGAAATGCATGAATAACATTTAAGCTAAGTGTGAAAACTACACTGAAGAATAAATGGTTTATAAAGTTTTTGATATCAAGATATTCTAATTTGTGTGCTACCGAGTGCTCGCTATGATTGAATATAATTATCATATAAACAAATACTCGTAATATTAGGAACATTGTTCATAAAAGCATGATAAAATAGCTCAAGTGATTAAAAAGGACAGGGAAAATTGCTGACATTTGATGAAAGAGCATCATCATTTTAGAAGATTATGCAAATATAGTAGGAATATATCAATTTCAGAGGTGACCGATTGCGGAGAGGTGAGCGTTCCTAACTTCGAAGCAGTAGGTCTGGGTTTCGAATCCTAGTTTGAGCTTGTATGTTTCTTTCTAACTTTGGGTTTGTATTTCTTAATCTCTTCACTTTCGGGGCGAAGATGGTACACCCACTGGGTGCCCCACTATGTGAGAAGCTATCACTTCGCCCGTTATAGAGCTGAATGAGGCAAAAACCTAAGGGCACAGCCGTTAGAAAAAAATACATTAATTCCAGTAAAAGAGTCTAAAGCTTAGTTTTGCTATCATGTTATGAGCGATAGAAGAGCATAAGAGCATATATATATATATTATTAATTATATCACACAGTAAAATACAATCTGATTATGGGTGATTATGTAATAAATATGACAGCCATAAATTTTGTATGCTTTAATGCTTAAGAATTTTATATCCTCCAGAATCATCTTCTCAAAGTTGAGAAACCAACAAGAAAAACTATAACATAGGTAATTTCATATCTATAATCTTTTGTTAATAATTTTTTTTGAAGAAGTTTATGCAATTTTTATCTGTTTTTAAAAGTTTTTATTCTTATATTTAGTATGTAAAGAATAATAAAAATTTTTACACTTATATTAACATAGATATTTTTCTCTTTAGCCTAACATCTACTATTGATAACATTTTATTTGTATTCATAAATAAATACTTAGCAAGAAAAAATTGAAAATTTAAAACATTTTTATATAAAATACTTTTATTAAGAATCATGTTTCAATTTCAAAATTTCTTAATAAATATTTATTGTGAAAAAAACTTTTTTTATTTAAAATAAGAGGTACACTTCCTACTGCCAAAAATTTGAATTCATCGCACTAGCATATTTTAAATTCCTCGAATTATTTTTATGAATCTTCGAGAAAAATTTATAATGACATTAAAGCTTTAGATATAAATTTCTTGCTATTTTGAATTGTTTGACTATTAGTAAAATAAATAAATTATGCACGACAACTTATTTTGAGTTAAATATATTTAACTATATTCACCAAGTTTAAACATAGTCTTTTTCCTTATAATACATAATTATTGAAATGTTACAAAATTAAATAAATAGAATTGCTTAAAAATTATTCATTTTAGAAAGCATTATAAAAAAGTTTACAGAATACAATTATTGCTAAATTTTTTGATTGCAGTGCTTTTATCTATAATGTATATTCCTATTTATGAAAAAAGTGTAATCAATTTATTTATGAAAACATCCTTTTACATAGTAATCGATTTAAGTGTTTTTCTAAAGTTTCTTTGCAAAAAAGAAAACGTATAATACTTTTCACAAAAAATCAGGAGATTTTAAACATTTTTAAAGTGCTTCTGAAAAGAAATAAAAAAAATACTGAAGAAGTTAATAGGTATAGAAAATTTACGTGTATTGAAAATACTGAAGAAGTTAATAGGTATAGAAAATTTACGTGTATTGAAATAAACATTTATAAAAGTTTTACATACCATCAGCATTACCTCCATAAAGACACAAGGTAAGCAGAACTCCACTAATGAAAAATTTGTGTGGAAAAATTAGTTTGAACATTTTGTTCATCCTTTTTTAATTGCAATGCATCCTTATTTTGCATCTTATTTATATGATAGGGAAAAAAGGAAAATATAAAATAGCCCTTCAAAGCATAAACACACATTTTCAAATCAAATATTTAAACGTATTGTGTTAAGCTCTTCAAACATCCTCTTTTTTACACTCTCATATTGCAGTCATGACTCTCTGTCAATAATTCGGCACGAAAACGAAGTTCACGAATAAATTATTTTCAATCAAAATACATTCCTTTTTGTAAAATAAAAGATTCATTTTGGAGAAAAGAGCTGTTTATTTTAAAATTAAATGCGTGTAAAAGTAATGTACAGAGAAAGAAATGATAAAAGATTTAAGGACATAGAACCCATCCACAGCATAACAATTGGATAGTGAATATGTTTTTCAAAATTTTCGACAACTTGGTGTGTCCAAATCTATTGACCTACTGTGCTCTAGATGCCATCCATTTACGAATGCTTTGCTATCTTCCAAATTTTGACGAACACAAGTTTTATATGAAAAAAGCAAGAATAATAACCGCATAAAGACACACCACAAACAAGCGACCTGTATGAAGACTGGTATTATCATGTTGAAGACAATGACCACTGGATGACATACCATGAAGGACAATGCCAACAAAGTTAGGGTGGTACATACGAATAATTTTGCAGTTAAAATTGTGCATAGAATGACATAAGCGTATTGCTATAGTTGAAGATAGTACACACATCATTTCAACAAAAGAAATGATTGTAAAGCAATGGGAAATTGTGACCGTCAATCCCAAGCAATCCATACACGAATACGATGAACGTAGGATTTTAGAGAGAAACGGGATTTATCTCTAAAAATTATGATGGACTGCGATTTCGTTACAGACAACTCTATCGTTATTGTACAGTTAAATGCCGGTGCCTTAAAGTCTGGTGTGAGTGCAATCTCTCCTTAGATTAGCACTTTAAGTTGGTTAAAAGATCCAGTGGTTTGGTAAAGAATTATGTATGATAAGTTAAATCTTATTGCACAATCATACAAATTTGTTCTGTATTTGTTTACTTCGATTTTTCCATATCCTTTATTTGGCAGAAAAGTTTTATGTAGGCTAATTATTTTTGTCATCACATCAATGTCCAAATGATGTCAATGAATTTTCAGTCATCGGTTTCTAAATCCAACTTTATTCTTTCTGACTATGTCACCACGTTCGAAATTACCCAGTTGGATAAGAATCCTCCTCCATATCGTAATAATATTATTCGATGTCTCCACTGAGTCTTTTCGTTAGTCAATTCTCTGAAAACCAGAGAAATTGAACCTTTCGCAACTGTTACCGATTTTATATCAAATGAATTGCATAGTGGAAATATAAGAGAGAGAGAGAGTATACATTATGACCTGAACTAACTTGATGTGACATTGAAATTTTTAAGTTTAAACTGCAATTTATTATTGAAGGACACGTTGCAGTCCACAGTAATATTCTTCAAAAATCGTAATTTGTTCTACGAATTAAAGTTTGAAATACTTTTTAAGTATTTTATTTGAACACGGAATATAAAAATAACAGAATGAACATAAACCATATTCCTGTAACCATGAAAGTAATCCTATCATCACGATTAGCTGCGTTTTTATACCGAGGAGTCATTTTTCACACAACGTCAGCATTGCGCTTTGTCCTTTTCGTCTTTCTATGTCTGAACTTAAGTTCTTAAATTTTTGTCTAATATTTTTGGAATAATTTTATATATTTGTAAAAGATTTTCAAACAATTATGTTTTGAAAATAACTGGACTGTCATAACATGGAAATTGTTTCACAGAAATGTTAATTGTTAAGGTACAATCAGATATATTTTTCTAACAAGATTTTAGTTGTCTGTTTGAATGCACATATTCACAGCTTTGTATTAGGACAACTATAAAATATTGAAACAAAACTGTTGCAATTTTGTAAAACATTATGTTTTTCAGATTGTAAAATAACAGCTATTTATAACAGAGAACTTTTCTCATTTGGACAGAGAGAAATTTTCGAGGAATGGTTTTTCAAAGTAGACATTGTTTCCTTTATAATCTAAACCTTAAAAGTGTTTAATTATCTTAATAACTATACAATCCTGATATATAAGTTTTATTAATCTATACGAAGCAATTTTAATTTTAAGCATATTACGATAATACGCCAAAGCTTTTATGTTTAATTCATCCCTGTCTAGCCTTTATAAGTTTTTTGAACCATAAATGATCCAAAATTAAGAGGAAAGGAATGTTCTTATGTAATTATTTGAGAAAGTAAGGTGATACCAACATTGGTAGGACAACACTTCTTCAAAGAGTTGATGATTTTGCATTAAGTTCTAAGAATGTTCTTAATATAAATGTTCTCAGAAGCTAGTCAACAGAATCTCACAGTATTATTAAACAGTTATCAACTTTTCTAGAAAGGGTATACTTATTTATTCATTCATAGCAACATTTAATAAAACATCCTTCCATGGTCAAAATAAAATTGCATGGTCTATCAGGAAAATTTTGATATAAAATGGATGATCCAAGTTATGTTTCCATATCAATGTAACCTTTGAGGTTCTTCTCCCTTAATAATCATATGCAGAAATTTTAATATTCTACGGTAATTATAATTTCATGCCTCTTTCATTCGGTCTCTGAGAGTAGTTTCTTAGAAATTTTTTAAATAATAATGCTTAGAAAATATTTTGAAACAAGATCTTATTTTTAATGGTTTTGTTTATTTTGATTTCTGTTCTTAATGTCAATTTTGTCTAGAACATCAGTTGATTTGTTAAATTTAATGTCTGTAAAATTCAAATTATTTTTACTAAAATGCAATATCTTATTATTTCATTTTAAGATTTAACCAACAAAAAGAGATAATCATGCAAAAATAAGTCAGTCTATCTTAGATAAAAATAAAAGTAATTATTTTTAAATGTATTGAGTAGCTTTTAAAAATAAAAGTTTGGATAATTTAATATGAGAGTCCAAATTTTCTTGTAGCAATAAGATAGTCATTTTAATTCCTATTTATAAATAGAAATTCTTATACACCATTTTTCACTGAATTTTTCATTATTTTTCAACAGATATCTTTCGAATTTTTTTGTACGCAGATTCATATAATACAGCTAGCAATACATTATAATTTAGTCAAAAATGTCAACTGTATAGATCATAAATAGATAAATATTTTTATAGATATTTTTTTTATAAAATCACTATCCGCAAAAATTTGTTTTCAGATTTATCTGTACGGTTGAGTAATTCTTGGCAAATAATATCTGATGATTTAATCTAATGTAATTAAAAATAATTTTAATCATGGGCTTGAGAACAAGCTTGGTATTTTTTTATAAATAGATCTGGATGAGCACCAAAATATTCTAATTTTTATTCTCTCATTAAAATTCTTGTTTTTATACTTTAACTTGACAGTTTAGTAAAATTTTTCAGAGAACTATATAGTTTTGAAAAAAATATGATAATTAGATTGCATGTAGCTGAAGGGCTTACCAAAGACAGCAGTGGTTGCGTTATGAAATTCATCAGTAATATAAAGACTATGAAGGAAAATTGTGCTCGAAAGTAATGGAAGACAGAAGGATTGTAATAATCACGAAATGTTTAAATGGTTTTTTACCAACGACGGACACTTGGGGGACGAACCCTATGCCACAACAAGAGCAGAAACTGCTACTCATTTGTCATTACCCAGCGGGCACCTATCAACCAAGTCACAGAGGCGAGTATCGTTGCTCGCGCCATACTACCACAAACTCGTTTATAGGGTGAGCCACATTCATACATCATCTCAGAAGAAAGGACAGAGAAACACAGAGAGAACAGAGACTATGTTTATGGTTAAATATCCAATTTGCGATTACTTCTTTTATGCTGAAAAATTAAACTCAATGACACGACAGCTCCATGGAATCAAAACATATAGTGCCCATACATGCTTTCTAGGCCGAAAGCCCCTGATTGAAAGGTCCCAGTCAGGTAGTCCCCAATGATTTGTTCCCAAGCATGCTTCATTTTATCAACCCATTGAAGATATACAAGGCTGAGCCGACATTGCCCAGTCCGAGGATCGAACCTTGGTCCTTAATCGCTTTTTTATACTACCAATAATATTTTAAACACTCTTACTCCCTTGTCTTAGGTCAGAACTTACTATTCATTACAGAACTATACAGTACAGTACATACTATACTGAAATTACTACGTCATTCTATACTTACCGAAATATTTATTAATGGTATTTAAATCAAAACAAAGACAGAATCTTCTCAGTTTTTTTATTGATCATCATGGTTGCAGTTTGCAGTTGGAAGTTCTATAAAGCGAGGTAAAGAAAAATTTTCATACACTTCCTTCAAACTCCAAGTGTTTTTCTATGCCAGGACTCAGGTTTATATAATAAGACCTTCAAACAATATTAAAATCATTTTTTGAAGGAATGAGTTTATTTGTAAGAGTTTACTTAATGAAAAATGTTACACATTAATAAAATCAGATGAACTGTAACAGATGAAAAGCATCATCTACAAAGTCACGATGAGAGGCCAGATTTCATTTTTCAATCATTGTCATTAGATTGAAATCACATAATGTTCATCTAAGAATCTAGCTTCAATTTTGAAGTTGGGTACAATCTGATGCGCATAATAAGACCAGATCATTGATTTTAGAGACATTGATTTCTTAGATATAAAGAAAACAAAACTCTTTTCATGTTTTATTATATAATCTTTGGCAACACTGATTTCATCTGTAAACTTAATTTATTCATGTTTGACAAGTCAGTAATCAAAAGTAATTGATGACTAATCAATAGCAATTGTTGAGTTCTGAAGAAATTCATCATCACATCCCTGTATCAGTCACCGCGCAGATTTTGAAAAAAAAAATATGAGGGTGTTGATTCTTTAAATAATTTTTAAATGTTTTTTGAAGCTTATATCTTACATAGCTAATAATATCGTATTGTGTTGTTATGGGAGATATTATTATACAACTTATAAATACTAACTTTTTTTTTTAACTAATTGAATATTTTTCGAATTTCTTAGATGAGAAAATTTCGAAACAACTGTCAATATTTTATGTTAGTGTTAATGTAAAAATTTTATATTTTATGCTTAAACTTTAGGATTATGCAAGATATTTTATGACTCACATAATTCGATAGATAATCCCTTTATATTAGATAATTACTGTTTCGTGCAAGCTTTTGGTAGATAAACATAACACCAAAGTTATATGCGGGAAATACATGCTCACAAAACTTTTTACGCTTTTAATTTAAGAACTGCTTTTATTTATCAATTTTCTGAATTTTTCCTCTTCTCTTTACTAAATACCATGTTTAAATATTAGCTTATGTTGAATAGAAAGAGATAAGCAACACTTACACGTCAGTGTATACACTTACTTTGTATTGTGTATATTTCCTGTAAGTACAGTTATATATATATATATATATATATATATATATATATATATATATATATATATATATATATATATATATATATATATATATATATATATATATATATATATATATATATATATATATATATATATATATAAATTTAGTTTTCAGTAATTATGTATGGAGAAATTTACTTTAAAGGAATTTATTGTAAAATTATTTTATCAATGAAATAAACCTTAACAAATCATCTTCCTCAGTTAAAAATTCTTGTGAACTTTATAGAAAGCATCAAATTTGACATAAATATTTCATTTCTTTTTTCTTTGAAAATTATATGCTGCCAGACAGTCAAAAAATTATTTTTATTTATTTATACCAATTATTTTTAGTTATATAAAAATGCACAAGAAGAAGCTGTTTCATTATATACTGTTATTAATCAAAATTCCTTAAATTATTTTGCTTAGAAAATCTAAAAGTACTATTTGAAAATAAGTAAAAATATTAATCTTTGGAAAAATGAAATAAACTATCATTCACAAGTAAGTTCGATATTATTAAAAATTAAAATAAAAATATACCTCTCATTTAAAAATAAAAACAAATATTCAAATTATAATTACTTTTCATTACAAAACAAAAAAGTTTTTTAATAAATAAAACGTATAAACAACTTTACCTGTTTATTGAATAGAAATAGACTAAAGCATTTAATTTAGTGTGTGCGTGAACTAAAGATAAAGAAGGTAAAATAGTATCCATAAAATGCAACATATTTTTTGAATCTATATTTAAAGTAAAATTATCTAGGGGTGGCAAATATTTATGGATCAATTTGTCACTTTTTCTAAAGAATGTGCCGTCAAAAAATTTTTAATTTTAGGAATTATCAGGAAATTAATAAAACTAAATTCTAAAAACTAAAAAAACTCTTTATTTGTTAACAAAATAGAGGTTATATATGTGATTCAAATTAAAGTAACATTAGTGTGACCTCTTTGAATTAGATGTTGCAAATTAGTTTATGATTAGATGTTGCAATTAATTTATTGTTGCAAATTAAATGACAAATAACTTATATTAGAGTTTTAACATGCTACTTTTAGCAGAATGGATGTAAAAACTCAAATCAGCCAATTATTTCTAAGCGAGCTTTTAATGATATTCATCTCCGAAAGTAATGGCTCTTAGGCAGAAGTAGATGAAAATGTGGTTAAAATAACATGAATTATCTATTTTAACAGTGACAAACTTCAGAAAGTTGTAACTTCAATCACTGTCTGGAATCGAATTTGATGTGTTTGAAATTCCTTACAAACAATTTTGTTAAAACGCTTGTAAATCTTTCGGTTTTCAGTCAGTTCCTTAACTTTTTTTTGTTTCAAGAGACTTTTTTTTATCCATATTAAAATAGACCAAATCAATCAGCGGCATTTCAATTTCTTCAATTTTTAACCAATTGAATCTAGAGAAATTCAGTTTATCAAATAAAATCACTCATCATGGTGAGTGATCCGATAATTGAGCGTTTCCGATAATTCTTTGAGCTGCGAAAATCTAGTTCAAAATTCCTTAATTGAAAAATCAATTATGGAAATAAATTGTTCAATAACTTTTTTTCGTCTGATTTCTCATGTACATCTTAGTTATTGATATGATATATTTTTCAATTTTGAGGAATATTTGTAGATTTTTTTATCATATCATTCCTGAAAACACGCAGCTTAGCATCCAAAACACAAATAAGATCCATCATGACAATAATTATTTTATTTTTGCCTTACAGCTTTGCGTTCATTTTATTGAAATGATGACATGTCTGTAAGCAACATCAATTTTGAAAATTCAATATCAACATTCATTTTGTGGATATTGATAAATTTTTTTCTCTTCAATTTGCAGACACAGTGTAATTTCTTTCAAACAATCAGCAGATATATGAGGTACGTTCCCATTGCTTGACCAGCAAAAATTTTTATAAATGAATAAACCAATTATAAACCGAGTTGTAAGTTATCCAGCAAAGCCTCAAGCTTTCGCTTATTTAAAGCCTGCCGACTATATGAGGATCACTATTTTTGTGCATAAGCCATATGAGGATTACTATTTTTGTGCATAAGCCATATGAGGTTCACTATTTTTGTGCATAAGCCATATGAGGATCACTATTTTTGTGCACATCACCAAAAGACGTTACACCACACATAAGCTCATACAACATCGGAATGATGAATGATGCAGTGGAATTCAAGACTCGACTGTCCTATGTCTATTTGGAATAAACTAATAAAATCTGTATTTTTTCCACCATACTTTTTTATATTACATCTTTTAATCGTCTATTCAGACAAGAGGCTTCTTGCTGTACAGTACAATACTGAAGTAGCTCCAGTAGCGAGAGGTTTCGAAAGTCATCATTGGAACAAACGATAGAAAGTCGTGGGTGAAATGTCATTCAGCACACAAGTAGGTGAAGAGGCCAAAATGATTTTATATAGATGGGTCTGCCAATAGGCATGTCAGTAATAATTCTAAAACAAGCAATAACCTCTGCCCTAGGTGCAGATAACAAGGAATTGGCAAATTCTGTAGCAAATTCAGCGTTACCCAAAGTGCACCACTAGGATTTTTTTAAATCAGTGTCTTTTGCAGCATGTGCTTATTTTAAAAGCCGTAGAAATGTCTGAGCTCTTTGTAGTTGGTAAAAACTATATTATCTCAATTTGTTCTTTCTGAGTGACATTTCCTACGCAATATTGAGCAAAATTGTCGGCATCCTTCTTATAGTAGAAAGATAATGAGTTTTAATCCCAATTTAATAGAAGATCTGTTGTGTTCACTAAAAGCGCCTGGGGCACTTAAGACTCCCAGCGTGGTCGCAGGTCTTCCAACTTGAACTATACCTCTGGAATGCCAGGTCATGTATTGAAGAGTCTTCAGCTTGGTCACTGCATTTTAATTGAGAACCGACTTATTCCACCTAACTGGTATATTTTCTTTCTGTACCTAGGGGCAAGGTACAGGCAAATATGCTGGTCATCACTTAGCCCTATATTGGAAAGTTAAATTATTTCCTATTTATTGCAGATATGAAAATGCAATTTTACACATTTGAAATATTTAATTTATGAAGTATTCTTAATCCTCATCAATTCCTTTATTTCAGTATAATTAATGAAAAATAATATATTGTTCACAAATGTAATTTTTATACTTGCTTAGAAAATATTATATCTTAAAAATGCTCAAAGTCAGCAATAATTTAAAAAATGTCATCAAAATTATCATTTGTATATTTTATGTATACAAATATTGAATTCAAATAAATAAAAAATGCATAAAAGTGAGGAAACGAATTCAAAATTAGTCACAATGTTATATATATTTGACAGACAAAAAACAACAACATAAAAGAAAATAAATACAAAAATAAATCATATAAGATTAAAATATTTGATTTTGCATGAAAATGTACATCTTTAATCGCAACCAAATTTTTATTTCCAATACTATCAATAAGAAATAATATTATTTTTGTACTTATCTGTAAATTATTATATTTTACAAATGTTCAAGATTCTACAACAATTGGAAAATGTCACTAGTAATTTTGTTTAAAATTTTCAAATATTTTTGTTAAATTTAAATAACTAAAAAATATTTAATATGTGAAAAATGAATTCAAAAATAGATAAAAAAACTTCGTTTAATCTTTCACACATACAAAGAAACAAGTAAGCAATAAAAATAAGTAAAATTCAATGTAAAAAATTAATAACACAGGATTAAAAATGACATTTATATCATAAAAATACCGGTCTGTAATCACCATTCATTTTTTGAGTTCAAATATCCTTAATGAAAAAAATAAATGATATATTACAGTCAAGTTTTACTTTTATATTTGCTTTACAAATATTAAATTTATCAAAAGCTAAAACAGTCAAGAATGAGGTTATTTGAGAAATATCATTATAATTATTATTTGAAATTCTTAAATATTTATGTTAAAATTAAATAAATAAAAGATACATAATGTGTGTGTACAATTTAACAACAAAATTGTTTTATAATATTTTATATTTTAACCACGCATTAAACAAAAGATTAATAACAAATATAAGATTTGTCACAAAAGATAAATTATGCAGGATTGAAACAGGTGTAAATACTGTCAAAAATTTATCACATAGCATTAAAAGATACTATTTTATTTAGACCAGCATTTTATATGTGCATATATATATCAGTACATTTGATACATTAGAAAAACACAATATCAATACATTCTTGGATCATCTTTTGCTCAGATAACATATCTTTTCCTTTTATGCATTTAGAGCATTTGGAGTCCAAATGATATCACGCATTGTCTATTTAGTTTTATAAATCTTGTAAATTAGATGCTATTGGTGTTGTTAATTATGACACTTGGACAAGCCAAGCTTGCTATGCCCTTTGACTATACGAATCCAAGTCAATAAGGTGCGTTTTTCGATTAATCAGAGTATCATGATGATGAAAGTAAGAATTTGTTCTAAACTTTCCTGATAGATGGCACCTCCAGGGGATTAACTTCCTCGATTCTGACATTGATCTGAAGGGGGAGCAAATTTTCTCCGGATAATAACACCCATTGTAACTCATAGTGCTCAATGATCGACCACAGAACTTTCGATTCCACATACTTAACAAGCACGTATATCGCGTGTATTCGGTGGGTCTTTGGCGACATTGGGAATCGAACCCGGCACTTCCGAACTGAATGCTGATGCCCTAACCACTAAGCTACGATTGTCCCGTATATTAGATGGAAGAAAGAGAATGTGGTAGCGTGCGTCTTTCCACTACATACCATACATTTACATCTGTGCTCTGCTGTATATAGAGATGGGGGATTAGAATTTTACCTGATAATCAGCGCGAATAAATTTTGAACACATTTTTGCACGATTTATAGTTGAAGTATCATCACTGAAGAATCCATCAGATTAAAAATGGAACATTTTTGGGTGCACTTGTTCTGCCTGTATATCTTGGTAGCATAAAGACAGCGTTTTGCCTACTAGGTACACCAGGGCACCATTCTCATGACAACAGAACATGACTCATATGATACTGCAAACAAATCCTTGAATATAAGGCAAGTTAGATTCATGGTTTCGTAGTATCCTCGAATTCGATGTTTGACAGCAGTGCAAAATTGTAGCTTGATTCATCCGATTGTTAGCTCAGTTCCAAAATTCAGGTGTCCAGTGATTCAACTTTTTAATCAATCAAGTTATTTGTTATGATTGAAATTTTGCTTCATAATATTATAAAAGACATAGAAAAATTATGTCGATAAAATGTGATTCAAACCACTGTAAAGGAACAAGTTATAAAACTAAATAAGATTTTTAAAACTGCAGAAGTTAATATTTACATTGTGTTTTACTTTAATATATTTTAAAAAACTTTTCATTCTTGTAAAAATGAAATTTAATGCCTTGAAGATTTATGAAATAAAATCTTTCGTTACTTTTTTGCAATATAAATACTAAAATTTATGTTATCTGCAACCCTACAACTTGGAGAATAATCTTAAAAATATATTTGAGAACTAATTCGAAATATGATAGTAAAATATATACCGTGTAAATGTATAATATGTGTAAAAAGAACACTGCTCGCAATTGCTTTAAGAATTTGGTATTCTTAATGCAATGTCACATGGTATTGGAACAAAAACGTCTTTTGAAGTAGAAGTTCTTAGGTTCTGGACTAACAACTGAATTGCTGGGATAATTGAATCCTATTTCTCAGATTAATAGTAATGAGTTTTCTTGAATTTCAACATCGGGGCAAGAAAAATTACCCACAACCCATGAAATAGTTTTTTGAATGCATGCGACAGCATATTGTAGCTAAAAAATTAAATTGCAGAACATATAATTTTTTAAACTACAAGGCCTTTGAAGTTCAGAGCTGATGTTCAGCTAATTCATCTCAAACGATTATTTAATATATCAAATTTAAAAACTTTCTTGTTAAATACTTAGGAAAAAAAATTTTAAAGATAAATTAAGTAACATTTATTTCCATAATACTTATAAATAATTCACTTAATTAATTGCCCAAATTGTATTAAACTGAACAAAATATTTTTATTTAAAATAAAATTTCATCAAAATATTCGTGAAAAATACATGTTTATAAATGAATACTTTTAAAATGTATACTAAACGAAAATTACAGCTTACGTATTATGTTAAAATATTAAACAATGATTTTAGTTCATAATATAACTTGTGAAATTATGTACATTCATTATAAATTCCATTTATTATTTATAATGATGTAAATGAGCGTACCAATATCTTAATTTATAATCGTTATTTGAACCATTAAGAAGTTATTGATTATCTGATATAGTAAGCTGATTATATTCTTGAATTTTTATATATTCCAAATATGTTGAAATGGCTTATAATAATAAACAAATTATCTTGCATATGCAATATTCATATGCTAAAAATAAATCGTGAATTGGAGGACTTGAAATTCAGACAGTGGAACATGCGGTCTGTCGTAGTGACCTCGGCAATTTTAGAAAACTCCGAGGAAAACCCAGATTCGTTATTTAAATAATTGAATGACAGAGATCAATTCAAAACAAAATACAATAAAACTTAATAATTTATTTTAGCAAATTCATTACAAAGGTATTTACATTTATAATTAAAACATTCTTGATTAAATATTTGAGAAGATTCTAACATTATTATTATTTTTATGATATTTACACAATAACCATAATGACCAGAGGGAAATGGAACGAGAGATCAGACTCACCCCTTTTGGAAGTAGTATTGTGGTGTCTGAGACTTCGCCGCTCTGCGGTGTCGATGATTCTCCTTTTTCATCCACTTCCCGTCCTCTACTCAGCATCTCCGCTTTGCATTTCCATTTCCTGAAATCTCTGCATCTTACTTGACTTTCTATTCAGTATACCTCTTTTCAGACTTTGTCACCTCTTCTTCATCTATTGGTCGGACATCAGCATTCCCATTCAGGACAGTCGAGGTAGGACTTCCCTAGGCCAGTGCAATCATACTCCGTTTACTGCTCATCGTTCTTTGTCGGGCATCTCAGGGGCTTCTCTGCCTTGTGCATCTCAGGGACTCCTGTGTGTGAGGACTTTTTCTGTCTCTGTGTCTGCCTGTCTTCCATTCTTAGATGCAGTTTTTAAATTCTCCTCTTAGCTCCTTCTCTTTACACCATTGGTTTTCCAAAGTTCCATATAACGTCCTAAACTCCTATGGGATAGGTCAGAAATCTCTCCCCCTTAATCCCGACTGGTCAGATTCACAAACAAAACATATCATAAAACATAAACTTCCCTTGCCATTTTCTCACGATCATCCATCCCTTCCGAAAGGAAGAATTTATTCCTTTATTGCACTTAGCTCCTTGTGCCAATTTTTATTGCATCCTTTCCTTTATACTATTACAACTTAGTTTGAAAGGAAAAGAGGAAACTCTTAAATTTAAAGTGCAATAAAAATATACATATCCCTTTTCCCAGGGTTTGGTTATGTCGTTTTACACTACGACACGGTCATTATATCGAACCAAAGGACTACAAATGTTAATTGAGCAAATGCCCAAAATCAGATGGATTGATTGTCTTGATAGGGACTTTAATACTAATGGAACATCTAATTGGAAAAGTGTTGCTGAGTACAGGCCAAGATGGAATAAGCTCATTGAGAAGGCCAGGACCCACACAGGGTTGTAGTGCCATTGTTGATTGATTGATTGAAAAATAAATCTTAAGATGAAATAATCATATTAATCAGTTCTAGCTTAACAGTCAGTTTAATTAAGAGTGTTATTTTTTAAAAAAATTATTAGACTAATATCTTATTTGCATTCACCCATGAGTTTATGTCTAGTTACGAATCCTAAGTGACTGAGGGACACTACGAATATTATCTAATCATGTTGTTGAAAGATTTTCATATTAATCAAGCAGTTCACATGGACAACTTATTGTTAATCTTAGAGCTCTAAATGTGCAAGACAAGAATGCTTGAAAAAAAGTTCTCCATGAAATATATCTTGAAACGTATGGAGAAGAGTTCATATTATTATTAGCTATTATTATGTCGAAGCAAATAATTGTAGTTCTTACGTGCTAAAGATTTAATTGAAGATAGGTAACTGCTGAGCAGCAAGCACACAAGTCATGGTCAAACTGTTCTATCAATAAAGAGGACATTATTAAATTTTCAAACTTAACTTTATTAACAGAAAAGATGCAAAGCAATCAAGACAATATAATTGATTCTATTAATAACCAAATAACGGAGCTAAAGAATGTCCGAGTTTACTAGATCACCAGAGTTACAAGGGTTTAAGTAACTGTAACTGGGTCTATTAAAGGCTAAAAAGAGGAAATCTAAGCCTTCCGAGTTCTCTTTAGATAAATTCCAGGAAGAACTACAAAATCAGAGAGGAGCAGAACTGACAACCAATCTTTACAACATGCCACCCTAGCGCCAACAGTTATTTTAACGTGCAGATGTGTTTAAAATGTTGATTCTAATAGATATTGAAATGCTATTTTAAAATATTTTTAATTACAATAAAAACGATTTTTTTCCAAATTTAACTTAACTAAAGAACTACAATGAAGTCAAACAATTTAATTTACAGTTAAATAAGCTTAAATATTAAAAATTTTATCAGTGAAATTAATTGTATATAACTGGAAAAAAATTACAGTGAAATTAAATTGGAATAAAAAAACATTTGGGGGGAGGATTTAAAATTATAAAATGTTGAACAAAATTTGAAAAGTAAATAATGAAAATTTGGATTTTGTTACTACGAAAGATAAGATATTCATAATTATTTGAATAGAAATGCAATGATTTTCAAATTTTCTATAATTACAAATTTACTAAAATTTAAATCAATCATCCGTTGCATTTATTACCATGCTTCTTAAAATTATGCTCATTGTTTAACAAACCATTTATAATGGTACATATGATGTATAAAAGAACAATAAATTTGTATGCCCATACAAATTTTATAATTGACTTTGTGTCAAGAAAAAAGCCATAAAAAGCAATTTATTTACTCTAATACTTCAAATTGTTTTTTACTGTACAAACTGAATGTGATTTTTCTGTTTTTAAAGAAAAATTAAAAGATGCTTACACTTTTGATACTGTAAAAAATAATTATAACATCAAAATAATAAGCATAATACTTTTAAACAAATAATAAAATATATTAATGTCAAAAATATATTTTTAGATTCTAACTAATTAGACTCCCAAATAATGCTTTTTGGCGTGATTATGATTTTAATTTGAATCTTAACTTGAAGACTCAGAGAGGTTTTATTCAATTTTCCGTGCTATTGAACGCACTATCAAATTATTAATAATTTGCCGACTGAATTGCTTACCCTTCCTTGCCCCTTCCATGATATGAATCTTGATGGAAGGTTGGATCTTACTCAGAAAATTAGAAAGTTGGATCTCGCTCCCGAAATTATTTGGGCAATTACTCTAAAGACCATCCATGACCACCCACTTGATAATCGGCTGCATGTTTACACGGATGATTCACTTTTTGATTTTTTTCAAGGCACCAGTCTTGGCATCTTTAGTGAACTTTTCTGTTTTTTGTCTTTCGGTTACTACTTTCTCGAATCACTTTGATGGTGAGATGGAAGCTATTTTTATTGCACTTGAACAACTCTCCATACGACAAAACTCCTTTGAAAGAGCCGTTATCCTTTCGGAATCTATTTCTGCGCTTCAAGCTCTTTCTATTAATAAAGAGGTTAAGAACCAAAGAGTCCTAAATTGCAGGACTTTGCTTGAGAGATTCCTTAATAAAGTGTTCTTCCAATGGATTCCCTCCCACTGTTGCATCGAGGGAAAGGAAAGAGCTGATCTCCTTGCCAAGAAGGTGACCTTAATTCTGCAGAAACCATTTGTGAAACAGATTCCATTCACCTAAACTTGAAATTTCTAGAATCTTTTGGCGCTTTCGCTGTGATACTGCCTTACACCTTTTTAATGGCAAGCCTTGGAGTGCACTCATCTCTTCTCCACACACTATTCCTGACTTCCCTTGAGTGATTGCAGTTATTACATTTAAAATGCTGATTGGTCACGACTGTCTTTGTGCCCATCTCTTCTGTTTTAACAATGTGGACTCCCCTGCGGGTTATCTTTGTATGTCTGGACATGTTATGACTGCTTCACATTTGGACGAGTGCTCTGCATTATTTGTTTTTTCTTGTCGTGTTGCAAGATATTGGAGAGCTTGTTGTCTAATCGCCTAGTAACCAAACAACAGACATTTGTAAATAATAAATATTTTTAGATTCTATAAGTTTTTTACAGTAAATTTCAAATTTATTCTAATAGCATATGAGTTTCTTCCTTTAATTATTTTTAATTCATAAAAATTAGTCATGTTTCCTCTTGAAAATAACTAATTCTTATAAAGAAAAATTTAAAACATTAAATTTAAAATAAATTGACTACAACTTCGAGGTTCTAACCGAAAGTTTCAGCTTAATAAAAATTTCGCTGAAACTCATAGAAAATATTTAGATAAAGGCTTGAAGATAAATATATATCTTAATATATTCCACACAATATTGGCAAAGAAATCTATATTTAAAAATTCTTATTTTTACAAATGATTTCACCGAGACATCTCTTTAATACAACCGCTTTCTTCTTTAAATGTTTTTCTATCAATTGGAAACAAAGGACAATCACTCATGAGTAGTTGTTAAGCAAAGCTTTTGGCTTAGCGGGAACTCTGAATGCGTCCCCCAAGTTCCCAAAAACTCAACGTTGGAAACTGAAACACACAGTTAACTTTCCCAACTCAATATCTTAACTGGAGTAGTCATCAAAATACCACAACGACTTGAGCGATTGTAAGCTGAAAAATAAAGCTTTAACCTTCTGAACAGCACGTTATTTATTCGATGTTAATTAGTTGATACCAGTTTTCAAATTACAGTGTCGTTAAATAACACTCGTATAACTATGAGTGATATAAGAAACTCTTCGTTTTTCCGAGCTGTTGCTCGATTTGTTTCGAAATTTAAGTGAATGATAATCTTACACTTATGATTCCAAAACACTACATTAGAAACACGGAGTAGTATTTATAAATCAGTTAATGGTTTTCAAATAACAGTTTCGTTAAACAACGCTGTTCTATTTATAAATGATATAAGTAACTTGTCGTTATTCTGAGCTGTTGTGAGTAATTTAAGTGAATGATAATCTTACACTCCTTATTCAGAAAACTACACTAGAAACACGGAGGAAATGTATAAAACAGTTAGTAGAGAAGAAAAGCGAACCCATTAGAAGAAGAAACTGGAATATAGGAAAAACTTATATCAAGACATTGAAAACTTTAAAACTCAAAAGGAAACAAGAAAATTCTATAATCTTATAAACAATGTTGAAACTGAGTTTAAAATCATAACCATTACCTGCAAATAGCAGAATTGAGAACTTACTCGAGATCCGGGACAAGTTTTAGTCCGATGGCGTGAGCATTTCGTAGATCTTCTGATAGCCAGAAATAGAGAAAAGGATATAAACACCTACTGCCAATCATAAGCAATGAAGATGGAACAATAGAACATAGAATACCAACTCTTTACTACGTAGAAGTAGCGATGAAATGTCTAAATAACAATTCTTTTAAATATTGCATATAAGATCATCTCCATTATTCTATTCAAGCGACTGGAGGCTTGCACTTCAAAAATTATTGGAAGATGTTAATGTGGATTCCAAAAAAGCAAAAACTACGATTGGTGAATTGCATACTATAAGGCAGATTCTGGTAAAAACCAAGAAGAATAACATTGGCAGTTACTACTTATTTATTAAGTTTAAAGCTGCCCACGATAACATTAATCGAGAGAAACTACTTGAGGCCTTGTTGGATATTGGTGTTTAACATCCTAAAGAAACTGATCGGCTTCATAAGAATGACTCTCCAAAGAGTTTTGTGAACAGTTAAAATCTCGTAGCGAGTTTTTCTGAGCCTGTTTTCACTGTAAAACGTTTGAGACAAGATGATTCGTTCTCTTGTCTTCTTTTTAACATAGCACTGGAAAAGCTATTAGAGACTCTGGCATTAACACAAATGGCACAATACTGCAAAGAACAGTTCGACTACTAGCTTTTGCCGATGACATCGACATAATCGAAAAAAGAAAAAAAAAACGCTCAGTTATTGATGTTTTTGTTACTCTTGAGAGCATGACTTAGGAAATGGAACTTGTAATAACTTCAGACAAAACCAAATTCTTGATTGCAACAAATAGGACTCCTCATTGGTCTCCTCTGAAGATTCTGCCGCACTCTTTTAAAACAGTAAGCCAGTTTAAATACTTAGAAACTTTGAATGCAAGTCGCAATCACCTGAAAATTGAAAAAAATGATAGAATTTTTATAGCGAACAGAAGCACTACGACCTCCGAAAACAATTCATTTCAAAATTTATCAGTGCAAAGGCAAAGTTAAGCATTTATAAAGCTTTAATCTGACCCATTGTTACATATGGATGTAAATGTTGAACTCTCATCAAAACAGAGGAAAAAAACTCTTAAGAGGGTAACCTATGCAGAATCTTATACAAGGATGAAATCTATAAAAAATATCATAAATTTGACGGGATTGACATGAAGAACAGTCAAGGTGTCATTCATCAGATGGCTGGGCCATATCTTCAGAAAGTCTGATGGTGAACCTACCAAAAAGGTGATCTCTTTAAAGATCGAAGGAACAAGAAGAAGGAGACGACAACTCACAAGATGGCTAGATGATGTTGAATAGGACCTCAAGATATTGAGAGTCAACCGATGGCGGGGCGTTGTTTCTGATAGAGTCAGATGGAGGAGGATGTGAGAGTCAGCCTTGGCCTTCAAAAGACTGTTGTGCTTATGAAAAAGAAGAAGAAAATATACACAAAAATTTCAATTATGCAGGCATACACAATACACACAAGAAAATGACTATCAACAGAACAAAATGATGGAAACCAGACAGCATTGTAGCAGGCGTGATTGTATAGATGTTTCCCTAAAGTCCGACGTGTGACTCTTCTTTTTAAGGCCGGTAGCAAACGTAATGAAAATAACCGGTATGCCTCTAGGCCAGTGAATTCCCTCTGAATTCGCCGTGATGCAACTATATGTGATGTCACTGTGATGTTAAATAAATGAAACTTTATTTACCTCACACATCTTGTTTACATTTTGACTGAATGGCAACATTAGTTTTATGAAATTATGAATGATTATTTATCAAAACATTTAATTTATTTATGTATATATTTTTAATAGTAGTTTATAGTAATTTTGTAAATATTGGAAGCTAAAAAGTGTTCATATCCTGAACACTTAATCAGCAAAAAGCTTTTAAATATTCACTAACTAGCTGAAATAACGAAACAATATACATTTATTTATTTCCTTACTCTAATCTTCTATTAGACTTTAAAAGGAATAACATTTTTCATATTGTCTAAATTCAAAGTAATTTTATATATGAATTCCTAAAAGTAATAATACAATATACAATATTTAAATTTTTTAATATATTAACCTTAAAACATTAATTTAATTAAAAAATGGATTAGAAACAATTTTAGTTCCATTTTTGATATGAATTCACATCAATTCCTTTATATAGATATTAATGGAGAAAAAACAAACAAACATGTAAACAATTCCCATAATTATTCTTTAAAATATTTCTTGGAAATAAATAACATTTAAATTGAGAGAAGAAATTATTGAGTTTATTTACTTAAAAATTGTCAAACATACATGCTTAAACCATTAATTCACTGTTTCTCTTATACTTGACGATGTCTTCATACTGAGAAAGAACGATAGAATTATTTAAATATTCAAAAGTCATTGGTTAATTAGAGTCACACCAAACACAGTTTAGGGAATCCACTACTCTAACTCTATATTGCGACAGTCACATCCAGTCAGACCTCATACCAGAGCCACCACAGTTTTTCTTGGAAAACTGGTGCGAGTTCTCTCCTCTCCTAGTATCTTACATCACTTATACTAGGACATTGAATGTCATCCTGTTTAAGAGCTTTTTTTAATGGTCACAGTTTAATAAGTAATTTAGACGTGTGAAAGGAAAGAGGACGAAGAAAGGTTCTTTCTCTCTATCAAAGGCTTTTCTTAGCCGTGCATTACTTTTTTCATCGCCCATAATTCCTCAAAGGATAATGAATAAATTAACATGGATAAAAATTATTATTTGGAAATTTGAAATAAAATTGAGTTTAGTCATACACATTTTAGTTTTGTATGAATCATATATGTTATACTGAATGATATGAATTTATATTTTTATTAAGTAAAAATACTTTGAATAGTAAATTTAGACTTTTGGAACATCCATATGAATTATATTTCGAAATGGTTTTTGAATAATATTTTCAAAACTAGCCTTACTATTTGATAAAAATATAGTATCATTGAATTTAATCTTTTATGCTAAATTATGTCAGTTATTAATAGTCTCAGTCTTAGACAATGAGTTAATGTTTATTGTCTTAGAGAAGATTTTGCATCAAATGTACTTACTACAATATTTCATTCAATATATAATCAATACAACAGCATCAATTAAAAAATAGTTTTATTGGTATTCTCAAAATGAAATTCCCGACATTTTCCTTTGCTAAATTTTTCTTAAATGATTTCGTTAAAATTATTTGTGCTACAGTTTGTATTTTTTTCCCATTGAAAATAATGAAAGCGTTTTATATTTCTTTGCTTTATTTTTAGATTTTTGTATATTTGCATTCATTGTTCTAATATATTTGTTTTCAATTTGCAAAATAATTGTAATTTTTCAATCATCTAATCATTGTTATCTAAGTGAAGCAGTTACTACTGCTTCTTACTAACTTTATTAGTAGTTATTAATAGTTAATATTAAATTGCATTTCTATTTTATCCTGAAGAAGTCATATCAATTAAATGATCGAAAAGTTATAATTTTATTAAAAATTATTTGCTAAAATATGTAATTTTTTACTATAACTATTTCATTTTGCCTTGTTATTTTAGAAAATGAATAAGTAACTTCATTGATTATATAGCTGAGAAATAACTAAAAGATTTATTGAATTATGTTATAGTTGTTAATATATTATATCCAATTTGAGATACATCTTTTGGTCCAGTAGAAATTCTAGTAATATAGACTACGGGAAAAAAGTAGAAGGACACTCATATCTTATAAATTATGCTTTAAATTTTAGTGGAATAAATGTAATTTTTACTTTTTATTTTATTAAACTCTTATTTCTTTTATTTTAAGTGAATGAGCTTTATCCAACACTAAGAAAATATTATAAAATACTTATAGATTTTTGGTCTTTGAAAAAAGTAGAAGGACACCTGCGAAAATATTTTCATTTCGGAAGTTGTAGTAATTCGATTTGTTGGAATTATTGTTCTTTTTAACTGTTTTTCTTTCAAAAGATATATTTTGTTGAAAAATTCTTTAATTTTTGTACAGTTAAAATACCTTGGGGGAAATTCTTAAGTGAATTTCAAAAATGTCAAATTATGGCATGCAAAGAAGGTAGGCAAAAGTGTAAGAGAAATTTCAAAGCACCTATACATCAGTACAAACGCTGTTTCTAAATTATAGGAAAATCTAAAGAGTCAGAAGAAAGAAAACACTGGCAGACTTAAAAAAATTGACTCTACGTAATCTGGTAAACGTAAAAAAACGTATAGAAGCATTGGAAAAGCAAAACCATCATGCTTCACGCATGTAACTAGAAGAACACTTTACAACTGCTTCAAACGATCGGATAAGCTCATATTCAAGAAAAGAAAGCGCTATCCTAAATGGAACGAAAGGCGCATTGAAAACCAGCTACATTGAATCAAAGAACACATGTTTTGGAACTGTGAATGGTCTTCAGTTATTTTTTCTGATGAAAAAAAAATACAATTTAGATGACCCAGATCTAGACAGTTGTCAATATTATTGGCATTATCTGGGTACACATGAAGAAATTTATTCTACCTGACAGATAAAAAGGTGGTTGCTTATAATGGTTTCGAAATGAGTTGGTTGAGTTGGAAAGACCAATATAGTGTTTCTGGAGCATACAGATTACATTGAAATTTTAAATTAGGAGCTTCTTCTCTATGGTGCTGAGCTAGGTAGAGAAAATTGTATATTTTAGCAATATGAAGCATCAATTTACAATGTCGTTAAAAATTGGTTTGAAACAAATATAGTTCAGGTTTCGCGAAGCCTGCAAAAAGTACAGACCTCAATATTGCTTAAAATATATGGTCAGTAATTGTTCGGCGTGCTTACGCCTTAGGCAAACAGCATGAATCTTTCATCGAACTTCGAGAAGCTTTGAACAGTGTTCCGGACAATTTTTGTCAAACCAAAATTCAAGACTTATATGATTCAATGGCAAATAGAATCTTTGAAGTAGTTAAAACAAAAGACAGTTGAATTCCTTATTAACAAGACTTTTACTTTCATTATTTAGAACTGTCCTTCTTTTTCACACTCTATGATGTGAATGAAATTAATTTTTAATTGTAATTAGAAAGTAGTTTTTTTTTATTTCATGTTACGCATACAGTTGTGGTAAATTTGACTGTGGTAAATTTTTAAAAAATGCTGTAATGAAATTATTTTGCAAAAATTCAAAGTTCTTTTCTTATTTTAAAAAAAAAAAAAAAAAAAAAAAAAAAAAAAAACTAGTGCACTTTTACTTTGTTCCAGCAGTGTATTACGCGTCGGTTACAGATGAACTTATGTTTAGTAATGAGGCATTGTGTTCCAAAGTGTGTTATTAGATATTATTTATGTTAGCTTATATTTTTCTGCTGAACTGATCTAAAGTATGTATATAACTATACTGAATGATTTTTCCTAATTTGAGTTGTATTTACTATGTATATTATTTACCGAAAGGCAAATCTTATATTCTAATTAAAATATTTTACTTATTCTAAAAAATTTCAACCAAAAAGAAAATATTTAAAAATCAAGGACAATTTATATTTGCATAAAAACTTAATTATCAAATAATATGTTAAACATTCTCTTTGTGAAATTTTTAATTCTTAAATTCCATTTCAAAAATAATATTTTTGATGATAATATTTTTAAAACTGTGTATGAAGTATATTTAATTTCATGAAATAATTCTATCAGTTTGAAATGTATTGAAAATATAAACTGTGCATTGAAAACTTGTTTAATATATAAAATATATTATAAATGTTTTGTAAAATATTTCGGGGTACTTAAACACAGAGATGGATTCTAAATAAGAGATTCATCCGATTTTGCAAACGAATTTTTAAATTTTAGTAACTTAATAATGCAAAATTTCTATTACTTTTATATTGCAACTAATTTGGGAGTTTTATTTACAATTAAAATGATAGAGATTGTAGCAAATTTATATCATTAATATTTGTGAAAAAAATCGAAAGGACCTTGAAATTTCACATCCAGATTCTCTTTTTTCCAACAGTCTTCTTTATTAAAAAAAAGCATAATTGTGAAAAATATAGTATTAAAAAGTGAAGGCAAGTAGAACTCAAAAAAAGATTGCTGTTTCTTTTAGTGAAGACATCTCCATAATTATTATGTATCATTTCAAATGAGAGATGAGCTCAAAAAATATTTGTGAAGGATAATCTTTTTGTAAGGAGAGCTAATCATAAACAAACGAGAAAATTTTTTAATAATTTTATTTATGATTATTTTTGTGTTTTTTTTTATGAAATTATAATGTTTAAGTTACTGTTTTTTGGTAAAATATTAAATATGAGTTTGTATTCCAACTTGAAGCAATAATAAGCACATAGTTTTATGGATTTTTCTTATGGGAAATGCTATACATAAGTTAACATATATATATTTTTTAAAATTCATTTGTGAAAGGAATTAAATTTGGTAAAATAAATAAACATATAGCAGAAGAGTAATGTAGACAAAACCAACACCCTTGAAAAGGTTTTATTTCATTATATAATATTATCTAATGTATAGTAAAATAATATTTCCATGTAAATATTCAGCTTGTGTAAAACAGTTTTATAAAACATAACTGTGGATTTATTCCGTGATATGTTATGCAGTTTTTTATAGGATAATACTATCTTCTATGCAGTATGGTGTAGATGCATTGGTTCTAAGAAAGAATTTAGCTGGGTATTCCATATTGGGGATTCGTTTTACGTGAAATCCCATCTCAGCAACTGTGGAATTCTCGGGAGGACAAAGTCCCTTCTCGTAATCTGTGTAACAGGTACAATGGACTGCCAGGAACCGGCAATTGGTGTTGTTAATGGACTCTAGGAAATATTCGTTGGCCCGACCATGATCGCAACCATTGGAAAGCCATTTGGTTGTAACTGAAATATGAAATACAATTTGTACATTGAAACATAATAAAGTTATATTTAAGAACAGAAATCCAAAATTATTTTGATAATTTGGAAAATTTTAAAGTTTTACGATTGATATATATTTGAGGAAATTTTTATTTGAAAATTATTGAAGTAGCAGTATTGGAAAACTTAAACTAATCTCAATGCACTTTTGATGAGCGATTAAATATGCTTTAACCAATCGCTTAGCATTCTTATCAGCCAATGCTTGAACTAAATGCTCTCAACCAACTACTTGCAGTAACATAGTGCAGCAATAATGAAATTCAAGATGGATTTGTTTCGTGTTCCTTTATGAACTGTAAGAACTGATTATCGTTATATAAGGGTAGTGAAAGCACTATCTGTATGAATTCATAAATCTTTGATTCATTGAATGACAATTAAGCTTTCAAAGCACTTTGATTCTTACATTATTTCACCTGAATGAGAAACCTGTTCAAGACGAATTATATATATAAAACTCAATGAATATCTAATTTCTATATTAACTTGACATCACTTACATTTCGAACGAAACATAAAGCATTCAAAATTAACGATGAAAATGATGGTTTTATAAATCATTAAATCAAGCAATATTAATTATTATTATGTAGTTTTCATATGGGGAAATGTTTTCACTATTTGCTATAAAATGTAGCTGTCTAATGAAAAAACAAGTATGCATGATATTATATCTTGCTATGTCAAATAGTTTTTATGTAAGATTTTTGCATCAGCAGTTTTATTTAGATTGGGTTTTTAATCATAGCAATCAATTAGTTTGTTCATTATTTAGTGATGTATTACATCATATAGTTGAAATGCATATTTTAAACTCTAATATATTTTGTTAAATATAAACATCAATGAATTAAAACAGATATGTGGGAGGCATATAATAATCTTTTATTAAAGTTTTGAATTAAAATGTTTAAAAAATTTTAAGAACATAATTCAAAAATTTTTTAAGCATCTTGATATCTATTTATTTTGTAACTATTATAAAATTGATACACTAAGAACAAGAAATCTTTAAAATAAGTTTTCCATTAACATATTTCCAACGAAAATTAATCAAACTTCATACAGAGTTTTAATTATGAAGCTTAAAAACTTCAATCAAAATGGTAGGATATTTTACCTACAAATTTTATATATATATATATATATAATTTTTTTTTTAGTTAAAAAAAAATTGTGCTATTTGGGAGTTATTTAGCTTGTACTTGTTTATCATGAAGGTAAATAATTCTATCCTTCGAACTGTAAATTTGTCATTATTTTTACTTAATGGGTTATGTAAAGAAAACTTGACAATTAGCTTATTTTACATTGTTATATTTATATCTTTAAATTAATAGTAATTTAATTTTGATTTTTAATATTTTGATATGTCATTTGTTTCTTTTAATTAGTCTTTTGTATTGCTAAGCTTTTTTTTTTTAAAGAAATTACTCCATACTAATGTTTTTATTACTGGATATTATATGTTAAATTATATTTATTGAAGAGAATAGAGAGCATAAATGTAGCAGCATAAATCTCACTTATATTAACAACAATAATTAGTGGCATTTGGTGTTTATCTGCAGTTCAGATTTCATGTATTTGAAGTATACTTAGGCCTAGAATTGTCTAAATTTATTAAATACTTGTAATAAATAGTTCAGAATATGCAAAGATTTTTTTTATGCGAAACTAAATTTAGGGGGTGCTGGAAAACTTTAAAGATGACTTACAGTTAACAGCTGCTCCAACTACATTTTCGCTTTCTGATGCATAAAAGCAACCAGGTTGTCTTCTGCCACCATTAGGATAGAAGTCTATATGGCCAACAGGATCACTTGTACCTAAACCTATGTATTGTAAAAAAAATGTTGGATTATGTTTTTGTCTCAAGGAACAGTTGTAACTTAAATACATAGAAATATGCTGTAAGTATAATGAAAGAACATAATTTGATGTCATCGTTGCCACATTGTAAATTAAGTTTATTTTATCAGCAATTATGCTGCTTATTTTTCTGAGATACGTTTGCCAATCGATTAATTGGTATATGCTTACTACTATATATACATTTTAATATAATTTGGTATGATTTTTGATACCGCGTAGGGAATAGCATAATAAGTAAAAATTTTTGGAAGCATTGTAACAACTCCCTGACTGCTATCCAAAATGGAATTTGAAGGATAGAAAACCGTATCCCTGCTTTTCAAAATGGAAATAAAAATATTTTCAGTTAATCCAACCCGGAAAATATGCATGGAGAAATAATAATGCTCAACCTGAGTTGTTAAACAATATCTGAATTTCAATTTGAGACATCATTGCAAACGAAAATATTATATAACGATGAGTCATTAAATAATTTTTTTGATTTATAATATTTCGATATATTTTTTTTAAAGAATAAGGATTTCATGAATGTTACCATTAAGTACGAATTCTCCTCCGTCACTGTGAATGACATCTACAAATAAAGCATCTGAAGTATCTAGACGAACGCTTGTATCCATTCCCTGGAAGAAAGGACCTGCCGGATCTAATCCTATTAAAGATTTAAAAAGAAATTATCTTTTATTCCATACTAAATTGTGTTCAATTCATTATATTTCATTTGTACAATAAATAACTTCTCAGTAGCTTAAGAGATGGCAGCACTATATACTTTCCTAAAAACATTAAATTCTCTTTTACGCTATAATAACCTGCTGCCATCTATTAAAGTTAATTGAAAATATTATTATTAAAAAAAGAATTTTTAATAAAATTCTTAATTTATTTTTGATAAGGTCTGTTTGTAGAAAATGCATAACTGTTGGTACCACAAACGAAAGTATAAGCAGAGGGAAAAACGAATCAATATCATTCTCAGTTATCTAAGAAATTAGATAAAGCGATCATTGATTGTATATATAATATAAATTTTATCAAATTTTTTTGCAATTAATTTATTACTATAAATTTTTAATTATATGCTCTTTTATCGTAGATGTTATAAGTAAATTAAAAAAAAACAGTTCCTTTTCTTACCTTTATCCATTTCTTTCTTGTATAATATATACAAGAAGTGAAATTAAATCAGTTAAGAACTTGGCAGAAAGAAAAATTGTAACTATATTCCTCCAACGCAAATAAACCAATTCAACTTAAATATAAAAACCTTATCCATAAAATCCAATATATTTTTTTAATCTCTGAGTTAATTGTATCCTTAATACGAATGATTTAAAATTATTTGTAAAACAATATGTATATCGATGCATATGTATACAAACAAAAAATTTGAAATGATGGTCTTTGTTGGAATAACAGTCTTTGCCTCGACCAAGACAGAACTAGCAAATTTTTTGCCAAAAAAAATTCCAGGTCAACTTTCTAAAATTAGGTAAACCTTATCGCATTCCTCGATAATTTTGTTAATTAACAAAATATTGCCTTTTCTCATTGTGCCATCGCTAGTATCACAAACTTAAAAAATTGCACTCTTTGTAACTCGGAAAGATTTAATAGATTGCAGATTTGTAGAAACAGGATTTTGGCAGAAGATTTTTCCAGTAGCAATTTCTGGAATGATGCATTTCTAGGTTTCTGGATGTCCTTGCAGAAAATAGGTATACGATTATTGAATTGTATCAAGCAGCTGAAATTAGGTATCAAATTATTTTATTCAGAGACAAAGATTTCAATTTTTCAATTTCTATTTCTAAATATAGTAAATTTATTATGGTTTTTATTATACAAAACCTGGACTAATTAAGACGCATTTTAAAGGGCTTATGTGAGAGAATAAACCAAATAAGTCTATTAATATATATAATTGTCTTTAATGAAAGGTTGGTAAAAATAAATAATTTAAAATATATTTGGTTATGTAATACCTTATCGCATTATTATTCTTACAGCAGTTATATTATTCTTACAAAAGTATATTTCTTAAAGATATTACAAGCCTAAATTTAAAGTATAAATATTATATCTTACGATTTTGTATAATATTTTACGTATTACTTTTATTTTACAAACATTATTTTAAATCGATGTAAATTAGCTTATGAAACAAAATGAAGAAGGTAAGAAACGTAAATTACCCGTTATTCTTCCCAGATTTGGCACTCGTTCTCCCACATATCCAGCTGTTTGACCTCCTAAACTGTGTCCTATAATATGTATACTTTCAGGAGTAATGTTAGTGTTATTCTGAAATTAAAATTAAATATGATCACTTGCTTTAATAATAAATATATATTTTACTAAGTACCATAGATAAGCTTACATTTCTAAGCCCATGATAATTATGCGTCATGAGATTCTTGTACTTAATTCCAAATTAGAGTGCTCTGTTTTAATAGGAGTTAGCAGTTACTTTAAATTTTATATATATATATATATATATATTATATATATATTATATAATATATATATATATATATTATTATATTATATATATATATTATTATATATATATATATATATATATATATATATATATATATATATATATATATATATATATATATATATATATATATATATATATATATATATATATATATATATATATATATATATATATATATATATATATATATATATATATATATATATATATATATATATATATATATATATATATATATATATATATATATATATATATATATATATATATATATATATATATATATTTATATTTAAATCTTCACATACAGAGAATACCATGAATTGGACATCAACGTTTTAGATCTTGTAAGTTAATCGAAGAGGAAATGCTGTCAGAAGAATCGTAACCACATATACGACACATTTTTTATTGATTTAAGTTCTGGGACCTGCGGTGACTAGAGAAAGTTTTGGAAGTATGATTCATGTTCAGTTAATCAATTTTGAACATTTCAGGGATATCAATGGATTATCAGCCATGAAGTATTTAGCATCATCAGAGACAAGACACAAAATTGCAGATGTTTGATCTGCTATGTATCTAGGTATCTCATGACACTTTAACCACCTTTGAAGAACATCTGAAATACTTCAATGCCAATAGAACATTCTGCATTTCACAATTCTCTCACCAGAACACTGCACAGTAGGTGTAAAACAAGATGGATTTAAGTCTTCGTGTGACTCTCTCCTTATTTAATGATTTCCATCAATGCAAAATAAGGTGTGGCCTTACTCATCCATAATATTATCTTTTTCAATCCTCATAAGTCCAGTGTTACCTCTGTCGACACCTCCTGAAAAACCGACTGCGCATTTCTTACTTTTTAAGTCTATGCGCAATGTTTGGGTTGAAATATGCTGAGAAGAGCCTCTGGTTGTGAGAACTGTTTTTTCACTTGAAGCACAATAGAGTCTCTGTTCAGTCCTACCATCGGTCTGAGACCATGTTGATCAAAATTTTAAAGAAAATGTGCTTTAACTGTTGTTATGTCTTTTACACAAGATCCGTGGGCTCTTATTCCAATTTGGGAACACAGGAGATCTGAGGATTTTATGCTGAGAAAGCCTCTGGTGGAAGATTTTTTCTCTTGAAACACAATAGAATCCCTGTTCAGTCCTACAGTTTGTCAATCCCTGTTCAGTCCTACGATTTTTTATTTACTGACCAGAATTTCAAGGAAAATGTGCTGAAAGCCCTGTTATATCTTTTAGCACCACAGAAAGACTTTGGACGTCATAGATTAACGTGGACACGCCCCCAAAACACGGAGTTCAATCAACTCTTTGAGGGGGAATGTGGCTACTTTCCAATAACTGCCGGTAGCAAATGATGCTTCAAAAAAAGCAAATGATTCTTCGGTAGCAAATGATGCTTCAAAAAATGCTTCCAAATAAGTCTATTAATATATATAATTGTTTTTAATAAAAGGTTGGTAAAAATAAATAATTTAAAATATATTTGGTTATGTAATACCTTATCTTTTAATAATGTAATACCAATCTTTTAATAATGTAAAACAACAAGTATTTAGTATAAAGTTCCAAAATCGATCACCATTCCTATCTACATTTAAGTAAAGAGAGTCTTTTAGGTACTATGCGCTAGGACTGTTTCTCGTTAAGGAATATTCAAACTGATTTTTTGAGGGGCCTACAGCATAGACTTTGTGTTAATTGTTTTTCTTGTACACTTGCGGATAACGATCTATTTAAAGATAAAAAGGTAAAAGGTAATATGGTAAAAAAAAATTATTTTTTTATTTGTAAACATATAAGTGCCCTTTGAAATTTTGCTAATGTATAAAATGAAATATTAAAATTTTTAAACATTATTTTTATATTAAACTTCTTTTCTCATTATTTGTAAATCTTGTATTTCATTTATAAATAAGACTTTTTTCAAAGTATAAAATAATTTTCTCCAATATATTGAAAATTATTTATTTAAAACATTTATTAGCATTTTAAATTTTGTTTTGTGCAGTTTCTATCAATAGCACAAAAATAATTTTTATTGAATAACTGTTTCATTTACTGGTTTTAGAAAGTGGAGTAGCCACTGTAAAAGAAAAAATAAGCGTATTACATTAATTTATATTTAACCCCTTAAGTTCTTAACCTTAAGTTTGCATAATACAGAACTATAATATATATATAAAAAATTGATTATATATACCCTGTTTTTTTATAAGAAAAGTACACGATTCATATTGATTTTACAACCATGAGTTGGTTCAAAATTATTGATCGTTGCTAAGTACTAAGATCTTATGAGGAAGAATATTTAAGGATATGATATTCCAGTGGTTTAAAAGTGTGTTTAAATTAAAACAAATTTGCTCATTACTTCAAACTTGGAAATTCTACAAGATTAAAACTATGCACAAAAATTATCATAAGCTCTAGAGATTATCCAAAAAATATTTTTATGAGAGTACCTTTTATACACTTATCAGCAAAATTAGTTTTCGGGGTATAAACTCATATTTTTAGTTTTTTTTAAGTTAAAAAATTATGAAAAAATGAAATTGAATTGATTAACATTTTATAATTTAATTTTAAATAAAGTAAAAAAAATATAATTTAAAATGCGTGCTTATTTGACTTAAGGAGTTTTCAGAACTAATCTTTTGAATGGCTGAAGTCTAGTCTAAGACTAAAATACAATTTATCTTTATTTTCTGATTATATGTTTAATTTAAAATATCCATTAATTAGTATTTTATGCATAAAATTCTTATTATAGTCTAGAAATAATTGGGAAACAATGTTTTTAAATGAAATTAGTGTTGGAGTACTTTAAATTAGACTAAAACAATTTTAAACACATTTTTAATGATTTCATAAAAAATGCCGTCGAACAATAACAGCGAATGAATCAACTAAATATTGGATTTTTTCGTTAGTGTTCCAAAACTTTATCATTTTTCAAGGTATTTATCTTTTCAATTCAAAGTATTATGCAAATTTATTAGATTTCAGAACACTATTTAATTATTATTAATAATCCCTGAATATCTCTTATTGGATTATTAAAATTCAATTTAAAAATCCTTAGAAAATTTAAATGTTTTATTTAACATGTTAAATAAATAACAACAACATTTTGATGCGAGCAAAAAATATTCCCTTGTGGTATTTATTTCTTAAAACATTTAATAAAATAATAATAAAAATAATATATATATATTATAAAAATATATATTTTATAAAATTATTTTTATAAAATAGATATTATTATTTTATAAATAATAATATATATTTTATAAAAATAATTTTGACAAAGTTGCCTTATTTAGTGATATTTTTAACGAATGAACCATGGTTTTTTAAAATTTATTCTTAACTCATGTAGGGGTACGCAAAAGTTTCACATAATTTAAAAAAATAAAAATTCAAAAACCAATTAAAATATTGAAGCAATATTCAAAAGTTTTTGAGGGTTTAAATTAATTTTTATACTTTGAGTCCAATAGATTTGAGTTACTAATATTTTTGAAAACTCTGTAATATGTCAGAAGTATTCTTTTTGATTTTAATTAGCATACATAAAAAGTCGCATCAAAAGGTAATGTTACATAGAATTCAAGAAAATTATTACTCGGAAATTTTTGCATAATAATTGTGTTCAAATAAAAAAATTGTGTAAGATTTTCCAAATATTAATCATTTAAAAATATAACACTTAATGATAAATGAAATTGAGTATTTAATGGAAAGGAATATTATACTTGATTATTAGTAACTGATATTTGTAATATTATGCTGTCATTAAATTGAAATTCAAACATTAATTGATTGATATTTGTGTGTAACATTATATCAACCAATACCCGTGAGAAAATCTCGATCTGCTAATAAAAATAAGAAAGCTGTATTTTTCAAATTGAATGGAAGAGTAGAGCATGCTTAAACTTACAAAAAACAGTCACAGATAACTAGTACACTGAGCAACGTCTGCCTATAGTTATACAGTCCATAAAAATCTATGCAAAAAACCAAGTAAGGACATCTGGTTTCTCCACCAGGACTATGGTCCAGTTCAATACGCTAAGATACGAGTATAAGGCCAGATACGAGTATAAGGCCAGATACGAGTATTTGATAACTATTGAAGTAAAACTTTTGAACATCGCCTCTTCTTTCACTTTATAACTGGTTTTGAAAGTCAAGGCTCTTCTGCTAAAGCATTTTGTACCAAGCGATAAATCTATGGTTACTTATCTCCATCTATTAGGGTTTGTTCAATTTGTTTATAAAATCATAGGCTCTTCATGGAACTAAGGCGCAATTTTCTTGCATTAAGAATACATAAAGTAGTCAATCGACTAAATGCATTGCATTCATATACAAAAGGATGCACGTTTTTCTCATTTTTGTGGCATTTTCTACATACAACGTCTTGTTGAAAAAGTCCCAACGTATGAAGTTGTTTTCTGAAATAATAGTGCCTAGTAATGAATTTTACAATTGCTTGTATTGATTGTCTTGGGCATCTAATAATTGAGTTTCTTACTAATAAACCTTGTTCCTGTAACTTCGTAATGTGAAAATGAAGCTAAGAAGAAAATGATTTTATAGTGATAAGAACCATCTGAGAGCTTGAGATAACAAATGTGCTTTACTCTGGGATGAAACTTGCCAAAGGTAGTTTAAGGACTGGTGTCTAGGTATAAAGATGTGTATTCAATGTGGTGTAAATTACTTTTATAGAATTCAATAAATAAAACGGTATTGCAAAACTTTTGGAGTACCTTTTGTATAAGATATAAGACTTCACATATATGCTATACTAAGCTTAGTATGTCATTTTCTAAACATTCTAGAAAGTTATTCTAAGGTCTCATTAAAGTCTTATTTATACACATCAAAATCGTTAAAAAAAATTCATATTATGAGATCTTCACTGTCCTCTCATACTGTTTTAAGCTACAATTGCTGTCAGATTTGCCAATCTACACTGGTGGCCACCGTAAATGCAACACCCTGAAGGAAACTTTCTAATAACATAAAATTTACAACATGCACAAACGGAGGTGAGATATGCAAATGATTAGAATTTCCACGCAGACGTATCACTCAAGCCTGTGGTGCCACTTCAAAGCGCTATTTAAGGCTTGGAGATTTCGACTACTTCAAGTGAGGCAATTGTGTTTTTCTTATGGTTTTTTTTTTTTTTTTAAACTATCAATTATGCCTCTTAGGAAACAGCGATCATTTTTTGATCAAGTATACGAGTTCAACAGAGGAAGGGTAGTGGCCTACTGAGATTGTGGATTACCTTTTAGGAAAATCGGTAGTCGTGTTTGACGAAACCAAACAGCTGCAATGTGGATATGTGACCGTTGGATGCAGGAGGTTGCGAATGACCAACAGTTTCGATCGAATCCCCGTCAGCGCACCACTTTATGTGATTAAAAGGCAAATTGCGGTGACGGATCTTTCAGTCACATCTGGAATCACAGCACAACACATTCAGTTGTAACGCCTCATCCAGTGTCTGTGTGTAGCATTCGACGCCATTTGCAACAGAGTGGTTTTTCCGCAAGACGTCCGTTGTCTACCCTTGACGCAGAACCACAGACGCCTCCACCCCCAATGGTGCGATGAAAGAAGGATGTGGATGGCAGATTGGAATGAAATTGTCTTTATTGTCGAGTCACGCTGCTATCTGCAACACCACGATGGTCGCATTCGAGTCTAGGGACACCGTGAAGAGAGGATGGTGAACAGCTGCATTATGCACCACCACACTGGTCCTGTACCGAGTATTATAGTATGAGGCGGTATTGGACATCACTCTCCCACTCTTTTAGTACCCATTTCCAGTAATGTAAACAACCAGTGCTACATTTTCGAGGTATTAGAGACAGTTGTCATTTTATATCTTTATCTTAGGGACTTGCCCACAGCCATATATCAACATGATAATGCGTGACCACACGTGGCATGCATTGTACAAGGGTTCTTCGTCAATCGTCAGATTGAGTTGATTCCATGGCTGGCTCGCTTTCTGGATCTTTCATCGATAGAAAACATGTGGTCGGTGGTTGTTCCACGATTGACCCAGATTACATCCCCAGCTGCCACACCAAATCAACTTTGGCAGCGTGTGAAAACTGTTTTGTCTGCTTGTACCACAAGAATACATCCAGACTCTCTTTGAATCAATGCCGTGGCGTGTGGCGGCGGTCATCTCCAATAATGGCGGCTCTCTGGTTTCTGATTTTAGCACGAACAGAGCTTCACAGAAGTCTGTTTATTATAATTTAATCATTTGATGCTTGGCCAACATGTTATTTCCAACATAAATTCTGTTGTGATATCTCTTGTCTTTCTTGGTGTTACAATGTGGGTGGCCAGTAGTGTGTATTAGCGAATTTGTGTTTTATACTTAACTTATATTTCTGAAATATTAATTTTAGCATGATTTTATGTTATTCAAATTGTTATTATATTTTTATTTCATTTTTATTTTATTCGTGGATTAACAATATTAATACAAATGAATATAATCGTAATTTTATATTTTTCTGAATAAAAAAAAACTGGACTATGCCGCAAATCGGTAACTGATTTCGGCTACAGTGGCAGACTCAAAACCTTGTCTACTTTTACTTATTTGATTTTGTTTTTAGGAAAGAACAACAAGCTCCATTATCAGTTAAAATGATCGTAAAAATTATCTTGTTTTTATACTGAAATTTTTTGTTCTTTTTTTCATGAAAAAGAATTACATTAATGTCATTAATGAAATTATATTAATAGGTAAAACTTTACTTACGAGTGCTCCTTGATTTTTTGATGATTTCTTTAACGCCAAGATAGGGACTAAAATCTACTAGGTTAACTAGAAAATAAATTTTATTGCCAAACGAAGGGTATTTTATACCTAACTTTATTAATCAGTTAAAATTAAATTGTAAGTTTATGATTATTTGTTACAATATCTTTTCCATTAATTTTCTTTTGTGAATGCCATTTTGGTGCGATTCTAACAGAGTCATCTATATGCAAAATCTTTGTTATGAAAGGTAAAAGAGGTATTTTTAAAATTATTTTCTTCAATGAGGATATTTTTATTTGTAGAAAGAGCTATTTTAAAATTATTTTACACAAAAAGAATTTTAAGTAGGCAATGTATTACATTAAACCTAATTACTATCAATAATTTAAATAAATTAGATAATGAATTTATTAATGCCTAACTAAAAGAAAGTAAGTAAACCAACAAATTTCTGAAAATAATCAGCAGTCTTTATGTACTAAAATAAATTTCCAAATTTAAAGACACTTCATTTATCACATTAAATGTTGAGTAAGAGTGATAAATTGCTTTGCATCTAGTTTTGGAGATAAATTCCATTTTTCACCAGATAACGCTATCACAATTAAATAAAAGGAGCATAAAAAACGATCATAATAAAGAATTTTAATTTAAACTAAAATTATATATAAGTTAAAAATACTCTCTAAACAAAAAACGAATGCACATAATTTAAAATGAGTAAAAAATTTAATTTATCAATCTAGTTATTATATTGTATTATCTACAGAAGAAAGGAATTTATGATCAGAATTAATACTTTTATTATATTTAACAATATTATGTATTATTTTAAATAGCTGTTTATTATGTTTATAACATCAACTTCGTATTTTTGTTTATATTATTATCGACTTTATATATATATATATATATATATATATATATATATATATATATATATATATATATATATATATATATATATATATATATACTTAAGATTTTTTATAAAAAAATATACATGGAAAAACTGTATAAAAATAGATGAAACTTGATACCAAAAAGAAACATTATCGAAGTGTTTTATGATTGTCAGAATAGGAGACAATCTGTTTCCCATAATTGGCTTCCAATATGAAATGGGTAACGTGTACCAACACCATTTTAATATTCCTCATCATTATGGCTCCATTAGGATATGCATCATCATTACGGTATATCTTATTATCATCATCATGGTAAGCCACAACCGTTATAGCCCTTCTATATAAGGATATTATTATAGTAATATTTTTGGTATGAGACCTTGTTATGCTTGATATATTTATTTCGAAAGTAGCTCAAGTGTATTAACATTATTTTATAAGTATTTTAATATTATTTTGCGCGTGAATACATTCTTTAATAACTTAAGAAACTATTTAATCATATTATTTCAGAAGAATTTAGGAACAGTTTGGATACGAAATAGTTTTTAACCAAAAACACTTCATAGTGAATTGTAAATTCCAGCATTTGCTTTTTTTATAAGTGATTATATTTATTATATTTAAGTTCTTTATATTATATTAATATTTACTTGTCCCCTATATTGCTACTCCTATTTCCAATATGTGATGGATTTTAAAACGTTAAAATCTGGTGGCTGTTAATTTTAATGCATTTTGAAATATGCTTAAAATATAGCGCTTAATATGTCTTAATTACAATAATCCAATTGCTTCGTTATTTGTATATCTATCTAATTTAGTCCATTCTATCCGAACAGTGCTTTTGGATGAAATTAATTTCTTATGTTTTTGAATGATTTTCAAATTTTGTGTTTTTGAAATTATTTCAAAAGCAATCAAATCAAATAATGATTTCTTATTGGTGATCAACTTTAGTTTATCTCATTCCACATATTTTTATGTTGTTGTCGGTTACTTATGACTCTTGGTTAAGCCAAGCTCGTTATGCAAATTTAAGTCAATAGCGTGCGTCTTTCATTTAACCAGAGTACCACGAAGGTAAAAGCACGACTTTTCTTTAAACATCTCCGATAGATGGTACCACAAGAGGATACACGTTCTCAACTTTGACATTGATCTGGAGGGGGAGAAAATTGTCTCCAGACCATCACACTACATATTCATTAATATATATATATATATATATATATATATATATATATATATATATATATATATATATATATATATATATATATATATATATATATATATATATATATATATATGTGGTTATTAAAAAACACATACAGTTAATTGTACGAATAATCATCAACCTTGCGGTATAAGCACAAATATTTCTGGGGTATTTTTAAATGTTTAGTGTTATATACATGGATGCTGTTGTATATTTGTTGTAATACGAGCGAGAGTGCATTATGTATTTAATTACATTTTTATAATTAGTGGGTTTAATTAATACGTAAGATAAATGTAGCAAATATATCCCCACGATTGAAATAAAACAAAAGTAATGTAGCAAGTAAAATAATCAATATTGGATATGAAAGTATAATAACTTAATATGTCTTACAATCAAGAAATGAATCAGCTTGGCAACTTTGGCTCCAACGGTTCTAGTATTTGATGCTGCTTGCGCATATGGAATACCATTAATTGCTGTCCAGTCTACGATTATGATATTGTAATCACGTTGTTTCAAAAATGCTTTCCTTATTTCCTAAACGAGAAAAGATTTCTTGTAAAATTGCATTTTATTATTACATCAAAGAATTTGAAAATCTAAAATAATTATAGTTTAATAATATTAAATATTATAATAATATATTGAAAACATATGTAACAATTAAATTAGAAATATGTGACTAAAGTTAAAGTATTTTATATTTTTTCTCACATTAAAATCGTATAACTATCTATGTATAGTAATTTAATATGAATTGACATGATATCTGCAGGTGATGATTTTTAGCTATACTTTTTTTTCTTGGGATTAAAATCAAATCGACAAAATGGACAATAAAGATGTCTTATACTATATTCCACCATTTCTTGGATAAGAATTTTTGTAATATATCAGATTGAATAACTTTAATAAAAAAAAATAAGAATATTTTATATTTGTTCTGATATGTTTAATAAGCTGATATTTTATAATTAGTTAAACGCTTTTTTTTTCGGTAGTGTTTGTGATAATTTCTTCAAAACGTACTTCACAATTTTTCAAAATAATTTTTTTTTAAATTATAGATTTGGATGATTGATTTCAAAATCTTCTATTTTTTAACTTCTTATAATTGAATGAGAAGTCGTTTTCCATGGATTTTATAGAACTTTCAGATTAAAAAATTGAAATGCTAACACTTAGTTTTCTAAATGGCGATTAATTATTAAAAATTAATGTGGATTATAGTAATATTAAGAATATAACTTACTGCAACTGTTAGAATTAATCTATTTATTTCAACTACGAAATAAAAAAAGCAATACTTTACAATATTTGTAGGTGCACAAAAAATGAAATTTGTTAGTTTTGGAATTTGGAAAACTGCAAATAATCAGAACTGGATTTACATTATAGAAATTGCCATTTTTTAAGCCGTAAATTACAATGTACTTAATCAATTTAAATGTGTATTTAATTTAGTATTTGGAATGTTTAAAAAGAAAAATATGAGGATAAAATCTACCAACGTAAATAAATTGTGAAAAAAATCTTATTCACTGAACATAAGATTTAGATTCGGTTGATATAAATTCAAGATAATGCGTCGAAATGATAAGAATTCCAAGGACCACATCAATACACATAAATATGTCATTCGCATCAAATTTTTAACAGAGATAAAATTCTTAAATTTGGCGGGTTTAGGAACAATTCTGTAAAATTACTGAATAATTTGTACCTAAAATCCTGAATTTATCATACCACCGTCACTAAAATTCTAAAATGTATGCAATAATTACCTAACTGCCTTTATGAGTCGTAATAAAATTCAAAAATAAATTTTTTAATATAATACAATTGTTTATAAAAAAAGCATTGTATGATCTATATTAATTTTGCAATACAACTATAAGCATAAAACCAAATGCAAAAACTAAATAAAAACACTAAAAGTTATCATAATAATCATACATGTCGTATATCTTTTTCTTCAAGATCCGATCTGAAACCATGGATAACAAACTTTGTCTCCAGATTATCATCAAATGAAGAATTCTGCAGAGAATCGAGAGAAATCTCCAAGTTGTATTGTTCCTCCGGATTGGATGGCGTATAAAGTTGAAACTTTACTTCCGAAGGATCAGCAGGTGGGAGTGTGATGGGCCTGACAAGAGGGTGGTAGAAGGGTGGTCCTGTGTAGAAGCATCCCAGATCATCGATGCATTTATTGACGAATAATACTGTTCAAAAAAGGGATTAAAAAAAATTAGTACAATTTTATATATTTACATTTCTTATCACTTTACAATATTCTCTTATACTTGGCCTTAATTCTGGATTTTATTTCGCGGAATAAAATTGTTTATTAACCGAACATTCATTAATTGCGCTTTAGAGATACCGAAAACCTCAGACTGATAAAAAATTTGTAAAAAAATAGTTCAAAATTATTAAAATGAACCAATTTTAACTTTTTGCAAAACAATATACTTTTAAAATTATGTGGTTATATTTGGTGTTCAAAATTCTCAGTAACACAAGTGGTTAGATTCTTACTCAAAAGTAATTTTTTGCGTATGAGATCTGTGGTTTAGAATGAACTTTTAGATTAGAACCGTAGTACAGAGAGACCTATAAATTAAAGTGGATTCCAAATCACGACAAACACCCATAACCAAGATGAGATTCAAACTGCAGAACCAAAGGCAAGAACATTAACCATTCGGATGCTAATTTAGGTTTCTGTAACACAGAATGAAATATTTATAGTTTGAAGTAGGCACAAATAAAAAGGTACATTGGATTGTTTTCTTGCATCTCCTTCATAATCATTAAAACCAAACTTTATATTTCCTAGATCATTTTAATTCCTAGATCTGTATCTTTAGTATCATGTTACAACGTACGAGTATTTCTTATAACTTTATTTTATGTATTTCACATACTTCTTCTTACTGTTTATTATGCAACTCTCAAATCATCTACTTTTAACTGAAATTTCCATATTAATTTCACGTAATATTGACACTGATATAATTTGAACATAGTAAGGTGATTACTAATAATGAATAAAAGGCATGAAATAATTTATGTGTGAAATCTAAGCGCGAACCACTATACATCATTTCGATTAGATATTTTTATATAAATTACACAATAAACTTATAATTATTTAACTGTATACATTTCCCTATATCTTTGAGCTCGAGTTTTATCTTATTTCGTTTTGCAAGCAGCTCAGTCTTTGAAAACAATGAATATTTAAAAGAGACTGCTGCATAATGGCTCTAATTTAATTAAGAGAAGATACACTGATTCTCTATGTATTTATGACCAAACATTTAAGATTTATGGCATTAAATAAATTTGGCATTCTTAGAACATTGTACTGAACTAACAGAAATTTAAAACGTTTACTTAACATAATGACCATTGAGAATCCAACGGAACTTGATTTTAAGGAAAATATGATATCGAAGTGATTACCAATGATATTTGAGAAAAAAGATCAATGAAAAACACTCACTTTACATAAAAATAGTATGCGCCATATTTTTTTTTTAGTATTTTTTGTTACTGCATAGCGGTTTTTCTTTCTAGATATCATTAGTTTTCCTCATATATTCAATTGCCTAAAATGCCTCAAGTTCTCTCCTGCCTGCACTATAAAAAGTTCTGATAATCTTCTGATTATGAAACCGCATGTCAAACAATTCTGAATCCATTTTCAGTTATATTATTGAAAAGTAGTTTCGGATTTTTGATGCGTCTAGATCTTATTCTGTGGTTTGGGCAAATTCAAATCTAGGTTTGTGAAGAGTTTTTTATTTACCTTATTTTAACTTCAAAACACAAAGAATTTGATTTCATTCATTTATTCTAAATATAAAGTTATTTCATATTATATTGTGCTTCTAAAAGTTCTACATGCAAATTTATTTTGATAACTAGAAGATATTATATATTTTTCGGGTTTCTATAAAAATAAAAACGTTATCATGAATTACATAAAATGATAATAATGCTTAACTTTGTATGAGGGAGTATATTAGAAGATATTTTTATAGAAAAGGGTATTGAATCCATAATATAGAATATCCAGTCAGAAAACAAAATGTTTCACATTGCTTGCTGCAATATTTTAATGATTATATTATATTGATTACCATTATATATTTATAATAATTAGCTCCCTTTCCATATCCTCAATAGATATGAAAAAAGATGTCGAATATCTCAATATTTTGTCACAAAAAGTACTTTCTCATATAACAAATTTAATGCCCTTATATCGAAAATTACCACTTATATCCCGGTCCCGATTTAGCCTACTTGGGACCCTGGACCAAAAATTCTTTGGAGACCCCTTTTATAAAAATAGAAATATTTTCATAACTGAAAAATACTATAAAAATTGAAATCTTCTCATATAAAAATCGAAACTCTTATACATTCTCATATAAAAATAGAAATGCCAAAATTTACTGTTATTGATGCAAAAAAAAGAAAACATAAATTGGTGCAAAAAACAACTTTACCCCTTATTAATGAATTCTAACTATAATTTATATCGTAAAAAGAGAAATTTAAATACTATTGATGTAACTTATTAAATAGAATTAAAATTAAGTTTTAATCGAAAGAAAAAAATTATATTCATATAAATATTCACACTTAAAAAAATCAACGCATACCCGTCTTAATAAAATTGCTTCGAACCAGGTAGAAAATTAATTTTCATTAATTTTCAATAACAAACTAAATCCAAGCAACACATGAAAAACCAAAAGTTTTTCTTTGTAAGTAGTGTTCTCTTTTACAGTTTATGAGCTTCCATTAATATAAATAATTTGAAAATAATTAAGTTGTATCTAAATATATATATATATATAAGATATCAAACTTTTTCTTTAAAAAAAAGAATGCATCATTTGTATTTTGGTGCAAAAGAAAGAAAAACTAATGAAAAAAGTCATCTAACTTAAAAAGACGGAAAGTGAAATGAAACTTTTTGTTGTATCAAATCAACAGAGAAAGAAAATGTATTGCGCTGAGCTTGATATTTGCTGATTCTATGTTATTATTCAACTATAAGATACATATATATATATATATATATATATATATATATATATATATATATATATATATATATATATATATATATATATATATATATATATATATATATATATATATATATATATATATATATATATATATATATATATATATATATATATATATATATATATATATATATATATATATATATATATATATATATATATATATATATATATATATATATATATATATATATATATATATATATATATATATATATATATATATATATATATATATATATATATATATATATATATATATATATATATAAATATATATACTAAAGATTACAATTTAAATTTATATTCTCCTTATAACACCTTAATAGCAACACTTAAAAATTATCATTTACATGAACACAATTTTATACACTGTTGTTTTTAAATAAAAATAACGATTTCGCTCTTTTTCTTGAGTAAATCATGCCTGTTTTTAATACATTTGTTCTATTACATACTTGAAAAACCATGTTAACAGATGACGATAAATTGCTTTTCATTTGACTTCCTTCGCAATCATTAACTCAGCTTATTCGCAATAAAGGCGGCGATTGTGTGAAAGACTTGAGTAAATGGTATTTAACGAGGATCATTTTCAAATTATGGGGATTTCAATAACGGATCACATGAGTTGTTTAAATGGAATTAATTATTTCCGTTCTTTCTTTTTTCGCAGCAGCTGTTAGCGATTATACATTTGCTTGTTATGACCGACAGCTTTTCTATCTAGACTCATTTTATTTCCCCGCAAAGTTACCACTAACTCCATTAGGGAGTTTTGAATCTTTTACAATGAACATTAGGTATGAATTCCGACATTTAACAAGCAACTTTTATGAATGCCATTTATTTTAATTATGTTGTAACTCTCTTTATAAATGGATAACGGATTTTCTTTAATGAATTAATAATGAAGCTGTGATAAAATAATTGTTGTTGAATATGGGAATCTCATTTATGTGTTAGATTTTAGAGGCCGACAAAATGATTAGTTAGAGATAAGGGAAAATACAGTTTCTGCTTCAAAATTTAATATTCTACACAAAAGTAATTTCATTTTATTATTATATATTAATGGGCTTTAAAAATGCTAAATAAAATTTCGCTCTTTATTCATTTTAGTATATGACATTCAGAAATACTATTCTTCAAATATTCTTAAAATCCTATTACAGGTATTTAAAAATAATTATGCATTATAAGCATGTACATAAAATATAATGAAATACTTATAAAAATAAGATGTTTGCTATGGATTTGTTTGAATCAAGGTTATTTATATAATGAAAACTTAAAACTAATTATATATATATATATATATATATATATATATATATATATATATATATATATATATATATATATATATATATATATATATATATATATATATATATATATATATATATATATATATATATATATATATATATATATATATACACGTACATACACACGTATATATATATTAAACTAAAATGTCATAAAAATAGAATTCATTAAAAAATTACTTCAAAGAAAATTCTATGGGAAATAAATGTTTTGAAATATAAGATTCATATCAATCTCAAAAATGGGCAAATAAATTTAAATATAAAATAAAGATGGTTATTGAAATAGAAAAATCTGGACAGCCTTTTCTTTTAAGAGAAACAATTTTAATATTACACATTATAGTCGTTACTATTCAATTTATTTAAACAATCTTTGCACAAAATTTGTAGGCAAGAGTATTGTGAGAGTTTTGAATTTTTGATTGAAATTTTACATTAGATGATGGGTAAAATATTTGTTATAAATTTTGATTAAATTAAATTTCGGTAGTTATTCATATCTGTAAATAAGAATAACGCTGATATTATTTTTGAAAGATATATTATTACATATGTATTATTACAGATATTTAAAAATAATTTTGCATTATAACCGTACTAGATAATATTGATTAAAATTACTTTTCACAATAGCTATATAAAAGAATTCCGATAATTAATTAATGCAATTAGGTAATTTTTTATGCAATGAAAAATTGTTTAAAAATCAATAATTTATCATATTTATTTAGAATACTATGAAAAAAGATTATTTTAGAAAAATACACTTCTCCTAAGTTTTTTAGAAATGATTTACTACGAGATGTTTTATTGAAAAATTAAATAATATATTCAAATTTTTGTACATTTTTAAAGAAATAGCATAAATGAAAAATGAGTATAAAAAGTTAAATGCAATGAATTAATATTGAATAATCATTGCGGAATTTTGAAAAGGCATTTCAAATTGATGTTAAAAATTGTATCACTGATATAAATTTTACATTTAAAATAAAATGTTTGTTTGTTAAGTTCAATGAGAGAGAGAGAGAGGGGGGGGAGAGATATAGAAAGAGTGAGAGAGAGGGGAGAGAGATAGAAAGAGAGAGAGAAAAGTAAAAGAGAGAAAGGTAGATTTTGTTTATGAAGTGATACATGTAGATTTATATTTACTAGTATTCTACTTGTACATTCATATCTACATTCTGGAATTCAATATATCTTGGTCAGTAGTATGGAGAACTAAAAATTAATTACCTTTGAAAACTGAAAATTTTAAAATTAAAAAATTATTTTTCTCAAATGAAAATTTTAAAGTTAAAAAATAATCTTTTGCAAAGAGGAAAATTTTAAAATTAAAAATTGCGTCAATAATCTGCATTGCTTTTTTTCAACAATACTTAACATATAAAAGATAAACGCATAAGATATATTTTATCTATTTAAAAGAATAAATTTATATTTTACACAAGAGGGATATATTTTATCTGTTTAAATTAATATATTTATATTTTACACAACATATATTTTATCTATTTAAAGTAAGAAAAATTAAGAAAATAATTTATCTTTACTGACTTTTTTTTATTTTCGTTGATATATTATTTTTTATTTTTGTTTCAGTCCATTTTAAAAATTATCCACAAAAAATATTTACTCAATATTAAAAAAAAATATTTTACTCAATCTTAAACTTATCTCATTCAAACAACTCTTTGTCACAGTTACTTCTACATGACTTGATTTCACAGAACAAGACTTATAGAAACATGAAAAAAAGTAGAAGTTTTCAAATTCTTTTCTTAGTTTACAAAATATACAAATATGCAAGATAATAAATATGCAATTTTGGAACAAGAAATATAATTAATTTGGTACAAGAAATAATAAATAATGTTATATTTTCCTATACATAAATACATGTGGTAAAATATATAGAGTAATAAAACATTTATAATAAAAAAATGTATTGCACAAATAATACAAATTAATTTTCATGCATAAAATAGAAACCTATATAAATATATAAGAAAAAGTATAGTTATTAATAATGATAAAGATTGGAAGATGAAAAATGCACTTACATTCAAGAGGCTTCGTTAGCACATCGGGAACAATGTCGGGAATGACATCTGGTAACTCTAGTTTTGGTAAATATGCATACCCTGTACAATACAGTAGACAGAAAATAAAGAATGACCACTGCATTTTGACGCTCGTGTGTAACTTAATAATGTTATGAATGAAGAAAGCTTGCTTCCGTTCGTTAAATGATAACGATTTTTGTTGCTTATTTATAATCGATCCGTAAAAGGAAAAAAAAGTTCCTGTAACTGCACGGCATACGTGACTTTGAAGGTAAAATGGTGCAAGTCAAAAGATAATAGCTAGTTTTTACAGCATCTTTTTTTATAACTTTTTTTTTTAGGATTTTTCGTAAGATGTATTTTTTTCGCAATGTGTTAGATAAATGATTTTACTTTCTGAGGAAAAGAAGAGCAATTTGTTTAACAAAGAAAAGTAAATAAAAGGAATTTTCTAAAATTTTTTATGGAATTTTTTTTTAATAAAATTACAAATTTTTTCATTGTTTCAAGTGATAAGATATAAATTTTTAATTACTTGTTTTTAAGCAATAATTATTACCAGTTAATATTTTCTAGAAGTATTTTCATAGAAATTTGTTGTAATTATATAATCTGAATCATTCTTTATAAAGACAATAGAATGATTTATATATACTATATATATTCTGTTATCTGACTTTCAGGAGACTGGTACATTAGTTTAAGCAAACATGTCTTCTTATTTGAATTACATTTCAGCTCTTTTTATCTCCACTTTCTTCTTAATGTGCCACTTTATCCAAATTCCCATGAAAACAAAAAAAATGATTTCGCATTTTTGAATGTTATGAGAAAGAAAAACATACATCATTAAAAGAGTTTTATTCAAATAAATTTATGCTTACATAAACCAATAATATTAAAAGTCTATACATTCATTAACCATGTTGTAAGTTTTATTTATATAGGAACTTTATATAAGCTTTAACAATTGTTATTTTAACCAGAAAACAGCTGTCGCAGCAAAATCTCTTTGGAGTCATGTATAGTAAAATTGATCACAATCGCACGGTAATTAAATCGTGGTATCACGTGATGTTTGAAGTTAATGAAAAATAAAAATAAATTTTATTTTGACGTCAGATTGGGATAGGGCATTCAACTCAAAACATGGTCACGGATATCAATGACTGTTACAATTTGACGCTGGGGAATTATTGCAATAACACAGTGTGAAGTTGATGTCACCAAATAAATTTAGGATTATCGTACTTAATGTGCTGTGACTGTGATGTGACACAATTCAAATCATGTGAATTGTTAAGGAATGTGAAAATTAGAATTTGCTAATTTATTAACATGATTTAATAATTTTTGTTACTCTACCAATCATCGGTTTTGCTATTGTCAAGAATTTATATATCAGTTAGATATTGGTATATATTAATATAAACAAAATGTAATGTTAGCATAAGCAAAATGCTATTTAGATATTAGTTTAAATCTAAATAGCATTTTGCTTATGCTAACATTACATTTTGTTAAAACAGTTCCATAAAAATAATAACTTTTTATGGAACTGTTTCACATTTTAGTAATTATGTCTACACATTCTGTACATAAAAACAAAATTTAAGAATATATGAGTGTAAATAATATAAATAAATATTTAACACTAAATAAAAATGATTTAAGTTTTAAAGTTGAATTCATTATTTAGGAAAAACTTTCTTATTTGAAAATGTATAATGCTTGTTGAGATCTTTTTGAATATAATACAAAAGTAAGCAATTATAGTACAACTCAACTTTGTGTGTTGTAAATCATATCTGTAAAAATTCCATTCAGTATTCATTAATAAGATGATGAGCAATCAATAATTCAGAATTCAAAAAAATTTCAAAGTTATGCAAATTTAATGAAATTCTATCAAACTAAGAGAAAATTTATAAATTTTACTAAAAAAAAATTACTTATAGAATGATTCCTAATTTAACTCTCAAGTTATTTATTACCAAGATGTAATTATATAACAATTTTAAAGGAGACGAGTCATCACACTTCTCCGAATATGGTTATTTCATTTTAAATATAATTGTGATTTCTGAGAATTTACTCACTATTCTCAATAGTGTGAAAAATATTATTTCTTTCAAAATTATTAAAAATAAATAAAAGGGTAAATTTAATTTTCGTAGTTTGGAAATTTATTATTGAAAATATATAAAAATCAAATAATATCTAAAATGAAGCTTGTTCTTGAAGACACATTTGTTGAAATGTTAATGTATATACATTTAAGCGTTTTCTTAAATATTTTTGTCTCATAACTTTCTTGTAATGAATGTTGTGGTATTTTTTTAAATATGAATACAACGCTAAAATTGGTAATGAAGCAAATAAATTAATAGAAGATAAATAAATGATTAAAATGAAATAACACAAAAATTAAATAAATAAGAAAATCCCCCTCACACAAATATAATTAATCCAACTTACATTAATTTATTTTTCATTCCATAATTATGTAATGAAAATTCTATGAATAATCATTTGCATTTATCGTGCCTATGTTATAATTATCTCCATCAAATATCATATTGTAAATTCATAAATATTATATTTTAAATTGGGAAAATTAAAAAAAATTAATCTAAATATGCATACATATGAATATTTACTTTAAATAACATATTTTGACATTTCAAACAAGAATTATTTTAAGTTATTCCATATTTTGAAACAAAAATAGAATTTTGATCTTTCTAGTTTCTTAAATAAAATTTTATTAAAAAAATCTTTTAATATATTTTTACAAAATAAATAAATAAATAAAAAACATCTATTTCTTACGTGGTAATTATGGTGCTCAAATGTAGGTTTTTATTCGTTTTTGTTAAATTAGAAGTTTAAGATCTTAAATGAAGTTTTTTGCTATAGAATATAACTTCAGATTTGTCTTAAGTGTATTATCTTAAGCTTTGTAGATACGCCATTTTTCATCTAATTCCAGAAATATTTTAATTCTTTCATAAAATATGTGATAACAATTGATCATCCTCTGAATATAGAATAGTGCCAGATGTTATGATGTCAATATAACAAATCCGCAGTTGCTTTCATCATTATTTTGTTTTGGCAATTAAATTTATCATTGTTCCAGAAATTTCAGGTGCATTTTTATATACTAAAAATGTAATGAAAAGAATGGTTTTTATTATATGATTGATTTCTAAGTATATAAACCTATGTAAGAACTAAATTTGTGAAACAAATTAAGGAAAGGTAATTATTATAAACTGAAGAAACTTAAAAATAATTGTATTATTAATAAACATTGGGTTATAACAATAACAAAGTGTAATCAAATAATATGAATTCATGAATAATAAAAATTAAATTGATAATTAATGAAAACAAAGTGATGATAGAAAATAGCGTACTGTTAAATCATCATTAAAACATCATTTGGTGAAAAAAATTATTTCTTAACCTTTAATATTAATTACAATTATCCGATAACAAATGCCATAATCGAAAAATTTATTTAAAAAAAAAAAAAAAAAAAAGGTAACCCATTTTTTTTTTTAAATTTCCTTTTTCACTATATCTGAATTTCTTCGAAAAAAATACAAATGGGTTTACCGAAACAGAAATATTTTTAGTATAAATCACTACGTATAAAATTAGATATATATATATATAAAACACGAGGAGTAGTTTTGCTTTGTAAACGAACATATCCATCATTTAGAAAATGGAAAAATGTTTTCTCTTTTGAAAATAAGTTTTGCAATAAAATGGATGGTCACTGCAAACACGAATAAAAAGAAATAAAGTTTTAAATTTTGTTTCTGTTTATATTATTTCTTATGTTATTGTGACTTAATTCAGATGTTAACATAGTAAGCAATCTTTCTGTGTTGATATTGAAAGAGTACTTAAAATTATAAATATTTAAGATTTAAAAAAATAACTAAGAAATTTTGCTTCAGAGAAGTTTAATAATAACTTATAATACCAACTTTGATTTTAGAAATTATGATATAATTTTCTCAGTTTGTTTTTAAAGGATAATCAGATAGAACTTTGATGAAAGCATCATTATGCTATAAGCTATTTAGAAAACTTTGATAATTTATTAATAAAGTGTTATTTCCGCTTAGAAAAATAAAATTTTGTTGAAAATTAACGGTGATAAAATATACGAATTTATATGTATTAAGATTTATATTTTCCGTAAATTATATTTTAAATTAGTGTAATTAATGCTGGTTGAATTTTTGCATAATTAAGGGGTTTAATTTTGGAAAAAAAGATTGGATTGCATTCATTAAATATTGTCGCATTCTGAATATTTTAATTACTGTTTAAACTGCAGTATGATCTTTCATTTTAATCTAGTAGTTCTGTTCTATATTTTGCGCGGACTAGTTAGATGTAATAATATATAAAAATACATTTATGTATAGTACATTTAGATAATTAATAGTGAAATACAAACATTAGTAGTATATCTATTACATTCAAAAGACTAGATATTACGTTTTAATCTAGCAACTACCAATAATAAAAAAAAATAAATCTGTTCATTATCGTCAAAAATTTTTACAATTTAAAAATATCTTCGAATAAGTAAAAAACGATTTTAGAAAATGAACTCAGATATAGTATATTTGGTAATATCCATTTTGACTCATACCACTTTTCTTAATATTTTTAAACATGTCCCTAACCACAGAAAAAATATTTTTGTTTCACTTCTGGATATTTCACTGGTTGTCCTTGATCTATGATATCTGATATTTTGGAATGTTGAACAACATCAATATGACTTACACGCGAGCTTTCGATTGTTAAAAAGAAACGCCTAATTGCCTTAAGATTAATGAAAGTTGCAGCATTTACTCATGCGGATCAGTATTATCACCAAAACTGAAATATTTCTTCTTTATAAATTTTGTAAGTTCATAAATAAAAAGCTGAAAATAAAACTTAATGCTGCTTGTAATTTTTAGAATTTATAAGTATTTTCTGTACATATAGAATGATGAATAGGGAAACATATGTTTGTTTTCTTTGAGAATGTTAAAATACCACTTTTGTGTAATCAAATGATGAGTTAATTAATGAAATCCTTAATGATGCTTTTTCTTTATCTTAACAGTTATGTAACAATATTGTTGCTAGATTTGAATATAAAGGAGAGAAGATAAAAATATAAAGGAAAGATGATAAGCATATAAAGGAGAGAAGATAAGCATATAAAGGAGAGAAGATAAGCATATAAAGGAGAGAAGATAAGCATATAAAGGAGAGAAGCATATAAAGGAGAAGATAAGGATATAAATTTGCAAACTTTAAAAATGGTTAAGTGATTTTACATTCGCAAAATATTACTCACTGAAATTTCGGTTGAAGTGTTGGAAGCGTTGAATATAGAAGTGTATATATATATACATACATACATACATACATACATATATATATATATATATATATATATATATATATATATATATATATATATATATATATATATATATATATATATATATATATATATATATATATATATATATATATATATTTACAGCTCGTAGGGTTTGTTAAACTATACCTAAAATAGAAAAATGATGTAATATATTATTAAGGATTATTGAGATCAGATTTTTTAAACCAAACTATTTATTTCTTTTTATAAAATATATAAGGTTCTATTATTGAGAATGCATCATATAAAAAAGAAATACATGCTGAACAAGATCCATACTTAAAAAGAATACTAACTTTCACTATATATTCTCTCTTTTCATTATATCATTTTCTCTGTTTAAAAATTACATTTTTAAAAATATTGTTTTTCAATGTATAAAAGTTTTTTTTCTATTTTCACTCAAAAAATACATTAGTCTTGTTAACAATTCATCTATTTGTTTAGCAGACAGTTTTTGCACTTCATCATCTTCTCATACATCTGAAAGGTCTTTTTCATTCTCATTCGGAATATTTTCAACAATTTAATAGTCTAATATTTCTTCCATATATATCACATGTGAATGGTATGGATATGGCATCCTCAGGATATGGCGTCCTGGATTAGACAGATGCCGTCTAATCCAGGATACCATATCCTGAGTTTGGTACCCTTTTTGATGGATATTCTTATGTTCACTGATGACCACTTTAAATGCAACTCTTGAAGGAAGCATGCAGTTAACAAGAAATTTACAACATGTGTTTTCTTCTGGTTTAAAAGAACTGATTAATTATGCCTCTTAGAAAAAGCTATCATTTTTTTTATCAAGTATTCGAGTTTGACAGGGGAAAGATAGTGACCTATCGAGATTTGTGGATTATCTTTTAGGGAACTCGGTAGTGCAGTTGGAAGAAACCTAACAGCTGTAAAGCGGATATGCGATCGTTGGATGCAAGAGAGTGGAAAGACGGAAAGACGTGTGATATCTTATCCACGCCAGTGCACCTTTTCACGTGATGACATTCCAATTTTGCGCATTAAAGTGACGGATCTCTCACCCACATCACGAACCATAGCACAGCACATTCAGTCTTTAACACATCATCCAGTGTTTGCGCGTACCATTCGACGTTATTTACAGCAAAGTGGTCTGTCCGGAAGACGTCCATTGATTCGTCTACCCTTGACGTAGAGCAACTTGACGACTCTGCCACCAATGGTACGATGAAAGAAAGATATGGACTGGAAAATGGAGTGAAATTGTCTTTATTGACGAGTCACGTTTCAGTCTGCAACACCACGATAGTCGCTTTCAAGTATGGAGACACCGTGGAGAAAGGATGCTGAACAGTTGCGTTATACACCGCCACACTGGTCCTGCACCGAGTATTATAGTATGGGGCGGTACTGGATATCACTCTCGCTCTCTTCTAGTACGCATTGCCGGTACTTTAAACAGCCAGGTCTACATCTTCGAGTTGTAGGTGCCAGATGTCCTTTCTTACCTTCAGGGCTTGCCCACAGCCGTATTTCAACAAGATAATGCGCGACCACATGTGGTGCGTAATATTCAAGGGTCCTTCGTCAATTACTAGATTGAATTGCTTCCCTGGGCCGGCTTGCTCTCCAGATCTTTGGTCGATAGAAAACATGTGGTCCATGGTTGCTCAACGATTCACCTAGATTATATCCCCACCTGCCACACCAGATCTACTTTGGCAACGTGTGAAAGTGCTTAGTCTGCTGTATCCCAAAAACATGTCCAAAGTCTCTTTGAATGAATGCCGAGGCGTGTGTCAGAGAAATGATCTCAAACAATGGTGGCTAATCTGGCAACTGATTTTGGCAGGAACCACACATCACAGTTTATAAATTTAATCACTTGATAATTGGTCAACATTTTATTTATAAAATAAATTTTGTTGTGATATTTTTTGTTTTTCTTGATGTTCAGTTTGAGTGCCCAGCAGTGTATAAATGAGATTAATATCAAGATATGTATAATTTTGTCATCATTAAAAATATTCCCAAATTTACAATTTTGGTATCAACATTTACTCGTTTTTTCTTACGTGAGTAAATAATGCATTCAAAATGTATAATCGAGCATTTTTAATGTAGTTTAAATTATATTAGTACATTTTATTACGCAAAACTAAATTAAAAATGTAGCAATAAACATTATATTACTTTATTTTTCAATGATTGCAAGCTTCTTTTTTGTGAAATTTTCATTTCTCAACTAATTGTGTAGTCATGGAATGACATTAAAATAAACTATTAACTGAAAATGAAGTGACTATTTTATCATTTACACTTACAATAAAAATTAATAATTTGGTTATTTGGGCATATTATTCTTGTTCTAGTATATCCTCTATAATCACTTAACTTTTTATTAACGTGTAAATAAACTAAGTTGTCTTCGTTTTGATTCCTCAACTAATGTATATTACATATGCATTCAATATAAGCAGATAATAAAGTCATCAAATGGTATTACAGAACTGAAAAGTATCACAAAATGATTTTTTTTTAATTATCACTTTTTTAATTATCACATTTTTAATTATTACATTATTTTTTGTAAAAAAAATTAAGTAATGTCAAAAAGTTCGTGCCTTTAATGTAATGTTACTTATACCCAAAATTGCTATTTTTTTTTTCATTTGCATTATGTGTGTTGTGCCAAAAATATCGGTTCAATGAGATTCACACTGCTGAAATAGAACAATATAGCCATTTTTCTTTCTGATCAATATAATCCGACATTTTCTTTATTTCTTCTCAGTGTATGAAGGCACAGTTTGAATCATTGCAACTTTATGTTTTTTCAATGATGAAAAATGATTTTTATTAATTTTAAACTAAAAAATAAATTAATATTAAATTTTCTTAAATCCAAAATTCAATTCTGGCACCAATAATCATTTAAATCATTCCCAGCTAAGAATAAAATGTCAATTATTATTGATGTTTCATGTTCAAAATTCATAATAAAGTTAAATTTTAAAATACTGTCATATAATTATATGGAAATATTTTTCATAAATTATTATACAATTAATAATCTATTTTATAAAAATTGAGTCAAATTAGTTTTAAGCTAACACACAGAGTCTTAAATTATTTCATAGCCGAAGATAACATTTTTGATTATGAAATATAATTATACAAATATTTCTACGTTTATTTCAAAATAACTAAATTATAATTCAATGATGAGAATTAAAATTATGATTCATAATAATAATTATGATTCATGTACATTTTGACAAACTTATTTAAAATTGATCTCCCCAATCCAATTTTGATATATTTTTTTGAATTTTACGGTGTATATTGAGCTTTAAGAAAAAATGTTTTATCAAAGTTAGTAAAAATAGGCATTAATACGTAAAATATAAAGCATTGAACGATACTTTTGAATGATTTTTTGCAGAATACACTAAATTATTGAATGCAAATAAGATGAATATGTTAAACAGTGATAGTTTGAATAGATATTATTAAAAGATATTATATAGTGTATTAATTTTTTATATATACATATATATATATATTATATAGCGTATTTGAATAGATATTATATAGTGTATGTATGGATATGGAAAAAGAAATATTTTTGCTGAAGTATAATAAGAAGCTATCTTTATCATATTCATGGATTAATATTAAATTTTTTGAAGTATTTTTTAATTACAAGGTCGTATTATTTATTAATACGACCTTGTAATTAAAAAAAAAAGTTATAAAATTTTATTGCTGCATTTTATCCATCTTGCTATTGCATTTTTAAGGTAGCACGTGGATTGATTGTGTGTGAAGTTTAGTGGCACGAGGTCCTGTTTAGAACAAACTGCGCCAAGCATATGGTATGATATTAAAAATGAGTTGTTATAAGAACTTATAAAAATAAATAATGGTTAAAGTGAAATTACTGTATATAATATAGAACTTAATAGAACGTAAAAAGGTGATGAGGTTACGGTGAGGAGTTTCTCTAATAAGCTCTTGTAGCGTTAAAGAGGTAGAATGAAAGCATGCAATACGATAGTGATTAAAATCAGGGCAGTAAATTTAAATATGCTGGGGTGTACAATTCGAAACAGGTAGAACAGTAGGGCTTAGCCTCACTTAAAAACAAGTGCTTATGAGTGACACAAGTGTGCCCAATATGTATTGATTGAGTTTGACATCAGATGTACGCAGTGGTAAAACCGATGATGGAATTTTATTTGGTATGTAATTTGTTCATAGTCTGTAAATGTCATAGCTCCTGCCATTGGAAATGGATAAATTTTTTGAAGTGAAGTAATTTCTTATATCGGACAGAGATACACCTTGCTGTATGTACGGACATATATTTTTTGATACTTCATCGGCTTATTCATTTATCTGGGCAGCTTTTTAAAACACAACAAGAAATGTATGCGTTATTAAGCATTTATTGCTTTCACGCATAATATCCATCATAATGTTTTCACCCATAAATAACAAAAACCAGAAAGAATTACGAAGTGAAAAATGATAAGGTAATTAAGAAATGCTTACAACGATGAAAAATAAGTTTTACTTGACTCAATTATAGTTAATAATTTATTAAAGATATTGAAAAATTAAAAATATTTATATCTATAACACTTTTGTAATATATTAAGAATTATAAAAAATTGATAATAGTTTAAAATAATAGTGATAACAGTTGTCATATTGTATAAAAACTGACATCAGTGCATTGAAGTAATCGATTACTTAAAGTAAAAACTTATGAATAGAGAATTCAAATGAGTATTAGGGCTGTAAAATATCAGAATCATTAAAATATACAAAAAATTTTTTTCACAGTTGCCTATTTTTCCTTAAATTAATTTTTTAAATATAAAAATGAAGCATTTATTTCTATTCAATTTAAAAAGCTTCTTTTACTAAGTTTCAATTAATTGCTTTGTAAGGGAAGTATTTAAAAAATAAATGAGTTGCGGTGCCAAAATTTTTTTACTAACCATAAAGTGATTGTTTCGTTCATTTCAGTTGAGATTATGACTACGCCACTTTATTACAATTCTGATTGGTTTAAAATATATATGACATCAAATAACGTTTTATCTACATCAAACATGATTAATTACGCCATCGTATTGAGACAGCGTCTTAAATCCGACTAGTCGACGTATTTGCTGCCAAATCGCCTTCTTCGAGCAGTAGCAAACAAAGTGAAGTTCATCATCAAATGTCTGAGAATATTCTCGAAGATATTCCCAAACTCAAAGATTGAAGAAGAGATATTGTCGAAGCGGTAGCAAACAAAGTGAAGTTCATCGTTAAATGTCTGAGAATATTGTCGAAGATCATAGTGTTAATAAATACAGTTTCTTATGTAAAGATCAAGGCATCGACTTCAGAGCCTTTTTCCATTGATTCAAGCCATTAGCACGTTGAAAATAGAACAAAAGAAAAGCAAAATGATAAAGACAAGACAAAATATCTACATTATAGTCAGTTAAAATCGACAAAGATTATTTTAAATTTTAAAAATTTCATTAATAAATAGAACTTTAAATTAATAATTGCAATATTTGTAAATAATCTTTTTTGAATATTAAGATCTTGCTTACCCCAGCCTTAAAATTTTAATTAGTGCAACATTTACATTGCACTAATTAAATTTTTAAATGCAAATCTCTTATGTTTTTTTTTTAATTTCCTTTTTTATATTAACTTAGTTTAGACAATTTATTTAATAGTCACTCTTCAGAGTTTTTCTCTGTATTCAGGAATTTAGTAGGCACAAACAATTTTTAAGATGATTACCAATTCAATACAAAGGAGAAATAACAGCCAAATGATTATTAGTCTTCGTATACAAAATATAACTTATAAGATCATTGAACACATAAGAGATTTGAACAAGTTTACACAAACCAAGATCTTACAAATATTCACGGACAAACTGGAAAACAGTTCACGAAAGACTGAACTGAAATCTTGTTTGATAAAAAGATTGACATGCACTATAATGAATTACTTAAGTTTTTTTTAAAATTAATCATAATTCTTAAAGAAAATGTGTATATAATATATGAAAATTATTAATTAATAATTTCACTGAGTTGCCTATTCTTCTATAAACGAAGAGTTTTACTGGAATCTGTAAGGCTTTTGTTTAAACAAATGCAATTTTTAATTGAATTCAATTAGGGGCAAATTAATTGCGTTAGATAATTATCTTTGGATAAATGTGACGCGGGAAGCTGCAAAAGAAGTTGCAGACTTAAACTATTTCATGTATTAGGCAGTTAATATTTGTTCATTTGATTTCTTAAATTCATTTTACAAAAGCAATTTCTCCTTTGCGTTTTACAAGTCTTAAAATCAGTGACTTACATTCATACATTCCATATCTAATTTAGATGATGAACAGTTTTACAAATATCATGCATTATTGTAACTGATAAGTTTACTAAGAAAATATTAGCACTGTTAAAATTATTTTGAAAATAACAACAACAACAACGAGAAGAGGAGACCCTGGTCTGTACCTATCGGTTATCCGGTTCCACTCCCTCTTCAAACTAGAGGAACAAACAACTCGCACAAAGTGCCAGGCGCCTGCTGAAATTCAGAACTCGACTAATTAGCTGAGAACCAAAAATGAATACAGTGTTGAACTTTCAAGCCTATAGCTGTATCACAAGTCAAAGAAAGAGGTTCATTTGAACAAATTACATTTGGGTACATAAGAAGAGAGGAAAATTTGAAAATTAAGAATGAAGACTTCAGTAATGTAAACTAAAGCAGAAGAGGTTAAGTAAGTATAAAAGGTAGTTGAGATTACTATTAACCACTGCATCTATTTTAGTTTAAATTTGGGATTACAAATTTGCATTAAAGTGAAATTCTTAAAAAAAACATTTGATCACATATTACAGGAAAATGATACAGTAATTCCATTTTTGAAAATAATAGTAACTCAAACGAATAATCTGTTTACAATTTATTTTTAGCATATTTATTTAAAAAAAAAAAAAAAAAAAAAAAAAAACTAATATTTTCCTTTATCACTCTTTTATGAAACTTATTATTTTTATTTTATAACTAAAGAATTAAAGTATCTATGATACTTCAAAGACAATGTAAAATATCTTTTATTTTGCTTAATATTATGTTGCACTAATTAAAAATATGAAATTTGTTATTTAACACTTACTGTATTATTTTACATAAAATTATTGCAGACATAAATTCAAACAGTTTAAGTGAAAATATTAGAAGGACAACATTTAGCTCTAAAATTAATTTTTTCATAAATAATTTTACTTGAATTTTTATAAACAAAATTTGAAAACAAATTCTTATTATTCTTGTTTAGATAATGGATAAGATAAATTCAATAAATACTAATCAATTTGTTGCAGCATTATATATGTTGGGGTAAAAAGGATCCTTTTTTTTTATAAATGATAACATTGTAGAGGACATATTAGTTTTTAATTTGCAAGAATTTAAAAAAAAAATATGAAATATTTATTTTGACGAATATTTATAATCTGGCAATTGGTAAAAAGAAAAGTTAATCTCTTGTCCTTGAATTAAATTGGTATAATCTTTTACTTAAAACAAACAGAATTTATCGAATAGATGTTTGTAATAAATTCTAAGTTTTTGGGTCATCTGGAATTCCCGTTTTTAATGAGGGTTATCGATCACCAAATTGTTACGATGAAATGCAATTTAACTCTGTTTATAAAGAATTATGCCAAAATTAAATTTAAAAATCAATAATCAAGTGATGAAACTGTTTCAGTGTAGATGTGCTTAGTAATGAGAAGCTTCCAGAAAAAAAGTTATGCGTTTTCTAAAATAGACTTAAATTACAATTTTAAAATTAAAGTGAAGTTACCCTATTATTTGATATATTAATTCATGGAAGAAATTAACTAAAAAAGTAAAGGAAAGAAATACATCCATGTTTTATATATATATATATATATATATATATATATATATATATATATATATATATATATATATATATATATATACATATATATATATATATATATATATGTGTGTGTGTGTGTGTAGATGATCATATGTGAATGATTTTATTTCTTTATTTTATAGATGTTTTTATTTCTTTATTTTATAGATGTCTATGGACTAAACATTTCTTTCGAAAAAATATGACATTTTATGAAGGATATGTTAGAAATTCTTCTGAGAAAATAAAAATTAAAAGAAGCCCAGAATATTACTATTTAGTTGCATGTTCTATTGTTGATGAAATAAATTCTGGGAAATACTCTAAATTTACTCAAAATAACGATGCCTAAGTTCATATAAAATTCTTAGTTATCTAGATTTTAAATAGAATGTTCCAAACATTCTCAAAGCAAAATTTACGTGAATTCAGGTCTGGGAATCTTGGAGGCCTCAAATCAAAACCGGGTTGAATGATGATACTTTCTTCCGTGAAGTGGTTTTTGAGAACATCCTTAGAAGCCAGGAAAGCTTTTTTTTTATCTCTTCATAGAGTTCATCTGCACTTTAGCCAAAAAGACTAAAGCAGTGTTTATCACACCTACCTGTTGGGTAGATAAAAGTCAACTGCCTTGTGGTTCTTCTTCGCCATTGCTTATGCATTCAAGATAACTATTCATAAGGAAGCTCGAAAGTAAGGAGTATTGAAAGTTAGGCAGATTAAAAAGCATTTTGATGCCTGAACGCTTTGTTGTTTCTTCATTTTAACAGTCAAAGTAGCTATTTGTTTTGAAATTTCTACTTGGAATAGTAAGCTGGAATTTGATAGATAACAACTACTGTCAAAAATGTAAGCGAATGAGATTTTAAACATTACTTTAAAAATTTATTGTTTCCTTAAGAGATGGCGTCATTAGAGTGGATGGAATTTTGAGGGAATACCATAAAGAACAGGTTTTACATTTTTCAGACCTCAATAATAGCTCTATATAACACAAGTCCCATGCATGAAAGTGTAATTAATAAGAAATATCCAAATTTCTGCTCGTGATGAAATTTTGAACTATTTTTCATGCACTTAAATTTAAATGTTTTTGTTATATTTTACACAAAATATTTCATTATTTTTCAAGGAATGGTTTCGTCTGTAGGCAACTTTAAAACAAAATTGCTTAATCATATTTAACTTGTTCATACATATATAATGTGCTGAAAATAATTTAATGATCTCATTTGTCTTTTATAAAATAACGGTATAAGCAAATTTTTTTTGAATAAAATGCAAGAAAAGTGTCAGAAATGAAAAATTTTCTTCTTTTCAGTCTTCGCAGAATGCAAAGCTTGAACTAGACGCGATGAAAATCCTAATAAGAACCGTTATCGCTAATATCTCGGAAATACCGAAATAAGCATACTACTCTGTTTCAACACTTTCTCTTGGTCACTGGTACCACAATTTTGCTACAAACTGTTTGAAAGCACCTTCTCTTCCTAGAGCTGTATGCTGGCCGTCAAATGGTGTGACCCGTTAACATACGAACATAACTGTGTGGGGAGAACCCAGACTGTACCTTAAATATTAACGGGTGCCGTATCCCCAACACCTAGTGTACTCGAGACCTCTACGTGGTCTCTGAGGGCGCCACCATCATTGCATTTATAAAGGCAATCAAATTGTGTTTATAAATTGGCAACAAGAAGTTACAATGCATTTTAAAAAGCTTTAAGCATTGTTAAACATCATGCAATAATATTAATTTTGTTTTAGTTAAAAACAAAATTTGACATGATGACACATATAACAGTCAACGAAGAAACAATTTAAAATCAATGACAAGCCAGCTAACCATTTGTAGAGTAGTTATGACATTAAATACATTATAAATTCTCCGTGTCGTCCACATGTAGTGGCCAACAGAGCATGTGAATTAGAGTAGGAATAAATGGAGGAATATATTTTTTAACTGTCTCGTGCTGTATTTATTTTCTCTCATCCTGATAATAGGGATATTTTCATTTGGATGGTACGTGACCCTAGAAATGCATACTGCGTTCTTGCACGAATTCTTCAGATTTAGCGGTTTGTGTGTTATGACCTGTGCTGTATCTCTATTGATGGGTACACCGATTATTCATATCCTTCGGATAACGGTCTCTGATATAGGGATTATATCTTCAGACCTATTAGACAGTTATTAGAGAAGACTTCTCTTTAATGGAAAACAATTGCAAACCATGAAGCTATCATCTCTGCATTAATTGCAATAGTATTCGACTAACACCAAAAGACATTTTTGACTGCACTGCCATTTTAAGATCTCTGGCTCATCTCGGGGACCCTTCCTCTCGACATCGAAAAGAATTTATACTCCGAAAACATCAAGAAGATAGCCAGCTGTGCTCTGCACACTTATGGTCATCTATAGTTTTCTCCATGGACACGACACCAACCAACCAACTGCTAACTATATCCTGCTAACTTGGTGAATGCTTTCCATTAGGAAGAAGAAACCATTTGAATGGATTTTCCTCCAGACATGAAGACAATAAATCATATTCGGGACATTCAAGGAAGACGATTTTCTGTATGGCTACCACTCCCACAAACTCTCGAAGTACTGGAAAAGTTTTTCCTGGAATTTAATGCCGCAGACCCTTATTAATAGTCTCCTTGACTGGATAACTCAAAGGTGTTCAACATTACAAGGTGTTCTGGGAAACCATACAACTTACTAAAAACGATTTTTTCATGGAAAAACTTTTTGGATTTGTTTTCCTCATATGCACAATTTTGTACTCCTTCAGTAAGCTTTTTCTTTTGATGATCAAACAGCAAATTGTTCTTTTCCTTTTGACAAAAAAAAAAAAAAAACACATTTTTTTTTACCAAACAAATGTCATTTTTATCCCATACTGCCTATTATGTCTATAAATAATATGCTAATGAAATAAATAATTCTCCAAGGTGAAAAATCAACCCACATATATTTATTATTTAAAAATTATTTTGAGAAGCGTACATATACACGAAATGCATTGGAAAAAATTACTATCATTTCCATGGTGCAAGTTTTATAATATGACAAATGTGAAACCATGTTTAAAGCTTGTTGAAGAAAGGCGCATTTGTATCTAAACTAGTGATTTTAATATTTTAATAACATCATTACTGACTGGTCTTCTAACAGTTAAATGGATATAGTGCTTAATGTCGACCATTTGGGAGAGAAATTTGTATATAATTACGAAAATACAGGTGTTAATCACCTTACTTAAATGTGCTTAAAGTTATCTGGAGAATGGCTGTGGTTTATAAATTTGGTAGGAAGAAACAATAGCCTAAAAAAAGGGCAATAAAACAAGAAAACTAAACACTGGAATATAAATGCAAAAGAGATTATTGTTTCTAAATTTATCTGCATAAATAGGATTTATAAATGGGAAATGATTTAAACTAATATGTAAAAGTATATTTCAGTGATACATGACAATAAATTCGGACAACATTCAAACAATATATTGAGTGAACAGGTTTCCAAAACTTTTCATTTAGCTACACGCTAATTAGAGATTATTTTCACACTTAAATGGTAAAACACATTGACAATAAACTGATTGCAATGAATTTCCTCTCTTTCAATAAATGACATAAAAATGCGGTGCAGGTGGTAGTTTATCCACATGCGTGAGGAAAACACAATATAATATTGTTGATGTGCGTGTTGCTACCAATATCATTCTCAGAAAATCATAACATCTGTTTCACAAAATAAATGTTTTGTTCAAGAGTACAAAAGAATCAGAAGTTTCAAGCGCATCTTTCATGCACTTGCTAAGACAGAACATTCGAAAAACTGATTTCACTGACATAACAAAAGAAATGAAATGTCATAGTAATGTTTATGAGTTCGATTTTTGACAGGGCCTTTTGAATACTCAGGAAAAAACAGCATAAGATGTCCTTATTTTGTTAAGTCGAATTTTAGAAAAGCTTTGTTTTATAACGTAATAAAATATGACAATGTTTAATGCATAGCAAAAGTTATAAAAGGATATTTCAAAAATATATTTGGAAAGGTTTCATTTAACTTCTTCGTTTTATGTTTATGATTTTTACACTCTCACTTTACGTCCATTTCACGAATAGTCCTTGTTTAGCCTTCATTTCTTGAGAAAATATTATTCCATGATAGCCTTTATAATAATAGAATAAACATTTATTGTAAAATTGATCGATATGTAACTCCATTTATTGAAATTATTTTACATTGATAATTTGAAAAGCTAAAATATTAAAAACCAGATCCATTTCTGGAACTTGTTTAATCATAACAACAATGTTTTGATTTTGTTCAAATAAGCAAATAACATTTAGTCCAATACAGGTTATTTTAGCAAATCTAAACCTTCTATATATATATATATATATATACATATATATATATATATATATATATATATATATATACATATATATATATATATATATATATATATATATATATATATATATATATATATATATATATATATATATATATATATATATATATATATATATATCACATTTTGACTTGTTACATTGGGTGTGGATGTTTGTAGCTGTCCATTTAGTTCAGAGTCCCTTTCAAATTGTAGCTGAGAGTAAAATTAGTTTCCTCGTATGTAAAAAATAAGGAATGTGTGACAAATAAATAAAACTTTTCCTCGTATGAAAGCTAGACGAGTTTAATAATCATTTGAAAAATGAAATTAAGTCCAACATTTGTTTTGCAGCGTGAGTCATTTTTATGTAGATATGGTGAATATTAAGCATTTTTGTCAACGAAAATGTATTAATTCAAAAACAATTGGGAAAAATACTTTTTGATCATATTATTCTCTAATCCTTTTTATTATCTTTTTTTTTAATCAATGAAGTAAAATATGCAATAAGCTAAAGTAGCTACGATAAAGTCCTTCAAGTTGAATGTTTTATTTTTAATATTCTGAGTTCAAAGAATGAACTAGTTTTTTCAGTTCAGGGAAAATACATTACTACGAAGAAAGAGAGAGATTTTAAACTTGAATATTTATTTATTGCTTTTCCCTTTATAATTTACAGTAATTGTATTGTTCTACGAAGAAAGTGAAATTTTAAACTTAAATATTTATTTATTACTTTACACTTTGTAATTTACAGTAATTTTATGGTTATCGGAAGGTGATTTTCAAGAATAAGTAATGTTCACCTTTTGCAATTTTGTGGTTAAGAAGTAAATTTTGTTGGAGCATGACAGATACAGTGTTATTTCTGATTCGTTAGCAGGCATTTGTTAGGTAAATCTTTTTGTGAAGCTTTGAAAACATAATAATCAGCTTATTTCTTCTGAGTAGGAATTGAAAAAATTCAAAAGAATGTGTTTTACTTATTAGGCAGATTGTAATTTTTCATCGATATTTAATTATCTTTTTACCATTTAATTAAATTCGTAGACGATTTTCTTACTGATTTAATATATTAATTTAGTAAAAAAATAAATTAAAATCCTAATAACTAAATAATTTAAATTTTTACGAGTTAAAGTACCTACAGTTTTTGTAATTAAATCGATTTAATTAAAAAATTAAAATAATCATGCAATCATATTGATGCTGATAATAAATGTAACAATTTTAATTATTACATTTTATTACCAATTATTTAACTGTTTAACAGTAATAGAATTTTAGTTAATTTTTGAAGGATTTCTTATATTTAAAGTTTATTATTTTTTATCTAGTTAATAATTTTTTCTGTTATTAGTCTGCTATATAATGTTTTCTTATTGCTCTTCTGGGGATGATAATTTTTAGCAAATAGAAATGATAATTTTAGTGCTGCTGTTCTATGTACGGATTTTAACCAACTGAACATATACGAAGCTTTTTATGAGTTCTTCGTGATCTAAAGATTTCTCCAGCTAGCAAATGATAGTGTGATGGAAATTGTACATATGACACGTTATATGAAAGGTAAAAAAAATATTATATGCATGTGAGACAAATTATAAATTTGGAAGCTTATTCTGAAGATTTTACGATCACAGCTTTCGGAATGTTGAACAAATTCTTAATGCAACAACGACAATAACCTATCGGACAGTTAAAAGCTTAATTTTGCTATTTTTTGTCATAAAATTTAACAATTTTCATTTCCTTTTTTTTAAATAATTTCTTTTTTGTTTCCATGTATTTATTCGTAAAACATTTATTCTATAACTGAACTAGAAGTATATTTTCAAGGAATTATAAGAATTTTAAATAATGAAACTTTAAAATGAAGTTTACAGAATGTTCTAGATTCTAGATGTAAGAGAGTTTTAATCTTTTTCCGTAAAAAAAATTAAAATTGTTTCAGAGGAAACAAAGTTCCTTAATTATCATGGATTGTAATTTATCGATGATTAAAATGTATTTTCCACTTTTATAATGAAAAAATAATTCAGTGCATGAGGAAATGCAAAATGTTTGGCTTCATTCAGTTTACGAAATGAAATATCAGAAGATTTTTCTGTCCTTTTTTTAAAAATCTTATTGTATTATTTCTGAAAGCAACATTTCTTTTCTAAATTTATTTTTGTTTGAGTTATAGATCGTATGATTAAAATTTCAAATATTTTAACATTTTTTTTTGCTTTTTACAAGTCGAAGAAAATTATACTATTTTAACAACACAAAAATATATAAAATGAAATAATTGTATTAAGAATGTGAGGATAAATATTATCTACACATTTTAATCCCATCAGAATTTTTAACACAAATATAAGCATACATTTTTTCTAATAAATTTGCATATTTTTAAGAGTCAATTGAATTAAAACAAAGGTAGGAGAGGTTTCTTTTTTTATTTTACAGAATACAATATATGAGAAATACATTAATGTCCATAAATGAAGGATAATTCAAAATCATATATACAGTGAACTCTAAAATAAAAATTTCACATGTAGAATTATCGCTCACATCTTGAAGAATAATATGCAAATTACAGGAAACCACCAGATGGCCCCGATAGTACGTCCCAATAACGAGAGTGTAAAAGAGGGGTATATAAGGAATGGTTGCAAAAAAGTAAAATTGTTCACAAGCCCTATAAAAGTTTTTCAGTGCAATAACCGCATAGTTATGGCACAAAGGAAGCATTTGGGTGATGTTTAAAGTATTAGAATGCCGTCTGGAATACGGCCAGTTGGAAGTATCCGTCTGTGCGATGTTGTATAATGATCTTGTGTGATGTTTTTCGACGAACCCAGGTTTAGCTTTCAGTCTGATTCTTGCCGGACATTCATATGGAGAGGTTACCACCAAGAGAACACCTTCGAACGATACCGTTACGGTGGTGCAGTATTGCTTGTTTGGGGAGGAATTATTATGGGTTCCAGAACTAACTTGCATGTTTGGAATGTAACCATGACAGGTCACATCTATCGGGATGTCATTCTGGAATATATATGGAGAGGGCCAGGTACCCGTTACCATCAAGAGAACACCATTGAACGACACCGTTACAATCGTGCAAGATTGCTCGTTTGGGAAGGAATTATTCTGGGTTCCAGAACTAACCTGCATGTTCAGAATGTAACCATGACAGGTCACATCTATCGGGATGTCATTCTGGAACAAAATGTACGCTTGTTTCGGGGCGCAATAGGTGCAGAATTTCTGTTTATGGATGATTACGCTCGTCCTCACCGTGAAAACATTGTAGACACTAATGCCTTCAATCGGAGGATATCACTTATATGACTAGCATACTCACCGGACTTGAAGTCAATAGGGCATGTGTGGGTTATGCTTGCCCGACGAATTGCAGCCCGTCAACCCCCTCCACATGTCTACCAGAACTTCGGAGAGCATTGCTTGATAAGTGGCGTAATATTCCCCAAGATCAGATCGATAATTTGATATTCAGTGTGCCTAGGCGTTGTGCGACTTGTATTGCATCGTCTGGGGGCATATTATTTATTAACCATCATACCAACCATGTTATATTGGTTTTTGTAAATAGGTTCTTTTAAAATTTGCTTCAACGAGTAAAAATCGCAATTATTATTAATGATATCAAACATATAGCATTTTTTTGCTCTTTTTTGTTTAATAACTAGACTTTACAAATAGATCACATTTGTTTTGCTTTTGTCGCTTTCTTTGCATGAACTTGCATTATCCTCAATTTATGAACACGGGTGTTATTACTATATAAATAATGCTAATATTAATATTTCATTTCCTATATATTTAGAACTTTTTGGCTTTACATTAAATACGTTTCACATTTGTTGAGTTAGGAAATATTATGAATAATCTCCACCTTAAAAAAATCTATTATATTCTAACTTGTTAAAAAAATTCATTAATTATGCTTTACAAATGCCGGGTCCCTTGTGTTCAAATCTCACCACAAATACGTGGATAAATTTAGTAGGTCAAAAATAGAAATGATTTTTAAATTATAATTTTTAGAAATATTGTATGGTATATTCTCCATAAACTCTCAAGGCTTTCTACACTCTTTTCATTTCTTCCCAATTCAAAGCTGTAAATAAAGTGACGTAATTGATATTTTATACTGAAGAGCATTAGAATAATTAGTTTGAAATGTTTTGATACATTTGTTTTTGCATTTTATTTTTAGAAAAGTCTTAAAATAATTCATGAAAAATTATGAACATTTTTTGCCATGGTTTTTTACACATAGTTTTACTAACGTAACCCTGTAAATCAGATAGCTTGACAAATTATGAAAAGAGTTTTTTCTTTTATATAATAAGGTAAAATTAACTTTGTTTCAATATGTTAGTTATTGAAATAAAATTAGATTTGAGTGACTTCTGTGCATTTTTATAGAAGCAAAATGTCTGTACCTATGGTGGTGGTCGAGATATTTCATCGATAAAGTGGACTGTATTTAGCTTTTAAACTTAACTTTATTAACAATAATGTATAAGTGCTTAAGACATTACCATCGGTTCTATTAACAAGAAAATAACGGAGCTGTGAAACGTCTACATTGACTAGTTCAAAATTCAAGGAAAAACTACAACAATCCAGGGGAGGAGATTATGGCAACCATTCTCGCCAATATGCCAAACTATAGCCAGGATTTTCTCCACACTGTGCAATTTGTATGCAAATATACAATTCACCTTAAAATTCTAACTAATTTTTGTAATAATTCGAAATTATTAAAATATTATTTAGATTATTATCTATAGTTAGAAAATAATTAAATGTCTCTAGAAAGTTTCGGTTAATACTCGTAGCTATCGTCATCGTTTTTAATATTGAACGTATCTGGAGAAGAATGTTCATGTTGTTGATATAGAAAGCAATGACTATTCCACCAAACATGACTGCCTAATATAACCTGGATCTAATCCAGGAGACATGGAATCAGATTGATTATTGTTTGCATAAACTTGGCGCCATTTAACATTTTCAGCAAGTTTTTTAATCAAAGACATTCTATTGCTGAAAAATATTTTCAACTTATAAGGTTTTATTTTTGTGAGATTTATTGGTGCGAGGTTCAATACTGCACATTTTTGTACCGTACAAAGTCAGCTGATAAGGAAAAACTTTTACCAATACATCAGTGATTATTTAATCAGACAATAAAGTTATCATATCAAAGTTTATTTTGTTTACAAATTAGGATCGAATAATTGCTTACTCAGCTCTAATTTAAGAGTGGTTACAGTCTTTAATGGTGTCACTTTATACTCACAGAAGATGGATATTACTGGTTTTTGAAATGCAGCATAAATATGCTGTTATATATGATTTTTCTGAGGCATTTGAAAATCCTAAAAGTCCAATCCGAGTTGCATTGTCCAGCAGAAAACATCTTGATATCTAGACATAAGATGAAGAAGCTCGTCGTTTCTTAAAATATTCTCATCTTTTACATCCCAGTTTTGGAAGTTTGTCACTCCATTCCATCTGCATTCCATTCTAGAGAGAGCATGAAGATTTTTTCTGAAGTTATCACAGGCTCTATTAGTCTAAGGGGATAAAAAATTTCTTCAAATACTAGATAAGACTGAGAGTTTTGTGTTGTTGACACTATGCAGAGTTTTCCTATTAAATGCAAAGTTGTTTTCAACTGTATTTCAAAGACAAACCAAGTGTTTTGATTTCTTGCTTTTTGTGAGAACGAAAAGAGTAATTTTTTTATCGAGATTCTGGCTGCTTGAAGCATTTACGGAGCTTTATTTTACAAGATTGAAACATTTCTATATGTTGATAAGGCTTTATAAATCAAGTGGAGATTCTATCTTACCTGAAACTGTAACTAGGGCAAACGCACGGGTGTATTATAAATGGTACCTTGAGATGTATACATACATAGCGGTGCACTAGATTGTAACTTTAGATTAACGGGTTAGAAATATTCACCAATCACTACGTGCCTCTTAATTTTGAACCACTGTCAGGTAACGAGGTAACATTTGAGCTGGCACCCTCCTCTTTACATTCCCGCCACACCATCAGAATTTTTTTTGGATGTCACGTATTAACATAGACATGTCCCCAACCCACGGAGCTCCAGGATCCCACTGAGGGAGAGTACGTGGTTACCTTCCCAATTAAATGATGAACACTCTACTGAAACACTGGAGCTCACCTTGAGATGGAAAAAGATACTTTGAATAATCATTTGAAGTAAACTGTTTCTGGATATGAGTAGCTAGTATGGAGCTGATGCTATGACATTATGTGGCAGTTTCTATTCAAAATGTTTCATTGAATTCTTTGAACTATCCTTCCAAAATATTCTTTGAAATCTCGTTGATTTGCAATAAAATCATATTTATATGTTCTTAATTGGACAATAATAGCAATTAAGAAGTGCACTTCTTAGGATGATGTACAACGTGATGAGGTAAATATTAAGATAATTTATCTTCAGCATCTTCCTTCACATTTTCCAAATTATCTAATTGGTGATAATCCTTTTTAAAAATTCACAGTACAGTTCTTTTAAGGTAAGATTTTTATCCAAATGATTCCAAAGAAAATTTTGTCTCTTAGAAAACTATTATTTTTGAACCATATAATTCTTCATTTTTCTTTATAAGTAGTATCATCATTTTTCATTAAATGATTGTTTTCAAATCTATGTTCCAAACTTTTTAACAATGAATAAAACGTACCATTAACAAGTTGCAACTGATTAGCTATTCCAGTTGCAGCTAGCTGCACATTGTAAAGTTTTATTTGATTTAAATTATTACTAGTAATTTATTTGATTATATTACTACTGTACCTCATTTAAATCATTATTTCTTATGAGCAAAGAAAAGCATTTTTTAAATAAATAAAATATCTAGAAAATTTAGGTAAAGGAATTTTGGAATGATTTAATTTAGATTTATTGGGTGAATCATGAATATAAATATTATAAATTACATTTTCTATTTCATCAGAACTTCCATGAAATTTAATAAAATTTTAAATCTTATCTCAAATTTTTGACAAATTAGTCATCCATTTCTTCAATTATTTCTCCGTTTTTGACGAAATTTTAATATCAGCATTTAGATATTATACAATATGCATTTTTCAGTTTACAATAATCAAATTTAAGTTTAAAAAACTTTGAAATAGTTCCAATTTCCCATTCAAGCTATTTCAATTATCCTTGTGATGATTAATTTTCACAAAGATAGCAGTTTTTTAATTCAAGATTTTATATTTGCCCTTTCGATGCTATACCTTCACTTCTTGTAAAGCCATATATATATATATATATATATATATATATATATATATATATATATATATATATATATATATATATATATATATATATATATATATACTATATATATATATAGTATATATATATATATATATATATATATATATATATATATATATATATATATATATATATATATATATATATATATATATATATATATATATATATATATATATATATATATATATATAAAGTAATCATTTTTATGATTACAATAATATACTATTAAATTCTTATTCTATTGTTCTGTCTCGATTGATCAGTATTAGGCGATATGTGTTTTACACATTCCATTAATAAAGCGGGCGTTTTAAACATAACTTTACTAACAATAAAGTACAAGTATTCAGAAAACTAATAACTAGATTTATCAACATCAAATTAGAAGAGTTCTAGAGCCTTTAATGCATTCTTATATTAAATATTCTTATATTGAATATATAAAGTTCTCATATATTCTTGTGTTGAATAGTGTACCGCACTTCGGGGTTAGTATTGGTTAAAAATGGATAAAATAGTTTAAAAATAAAAAAAAAACTTTGTTTTGAGCAAATTCAGTAAAATACAGGAAATTCCAGCTGTAGAAATCACAATTATGGAGTTCCAATTTAGCTAGTACGAGGGAAAACAGCTTCACATATCACAGACAGACAACAGCTCCTATTTACTAACCAGCATTCAAGACTAATCGTCTTCACTAACTCTTCGATGCCGGTTAGTGGTATTTATACCTGAATTTGCGTGAAAAACTAAAAGTTTTGCCAAATTTTTGGTAGGTTCTAGGTCCTTTCTTTTAATAGTGGTGATAATTTGATGATAGACTTTGGTGATGGACTTCTCCAAAAATATCCATTTGTTGCTAAGTTGCCAAGAATCTCTCCAAAGGTTGCAAAATCCCCAAGAATCTCCCTAAAAGGTCGCAAAGTCACTAAATCATAAGCAGAATCATTTTTAAAGTAGATTATGCCTAAATTGCGTAATTTTTGCCCAAAATCTGCGTACTTCTGTCTGATATATTTGAAGACAAATGTAAATTATGTTTATAAATTTGTAGCAAAATAATATTGGCAAGTTTGGTTGTCCTTCGATGGAATCTTGACAACATATAAACTGGCGCCAAGAACAGAAGCACAAATCAAAATTCTAAATTGATTCTGAGTTGATTGGTATAGACGATTGGTTCATTAATTAGTTTTGACAAATATATGGAATCTTATATTTCTCAGAAAATCTTGCAATATTAATTCATTTTTTCTTCGGAAATTTTCGTAAGAAATATTCCATTACATTACATTCAGTTAATATGTATATAAACAATTTTTAATTCCAATATCAAAATTTTAATTGCAAGTTTCATGCGAGAGAAAGAAAATTTCCCCTAGTAAATAAAACTTCCTACTCGTTTATCAAAACAAATCTTTTGTTTTCTTATAAATAAAATAATGTGGGAATTTTTAGCTAAGGAATTTTCGATTCAAAGCATCAAAAATATTATTCTTTACATTGACTTTTACTCAACTTCTGTATCACTTTATTTTCATTGCTTCTATGCATATTTTTATCTGAAAAATTAACGTCTTCTATTTTTTTAAATATAGATATTGTTAGAGAAAGTTTAAACTTTTCCAAAGAAATGGAAGAAAAATAAAATAGAGTTAGGTAAAGATAAATTAAACGTAAATGAAAAATGAATGATTATTCTTTTGCAAATATGTTTCTAATAACTCTTACTGTATCATTTATCTTACTTTTTACAGTACAAGATGTAGATAAATGTGTTGTATAATACAAAACCAAGTAAAATTTATCAAAACAGCCAGAGAATATTACATTAATAATCTTGACTGTTATCAAAATGAATGAATGCTCTGAGTGTTATGAGAATGCTATAAGAATATTTTTATTTCCAAATAAACGCGATTATTTTGCATTACAGCACACATTGGCTTGAATATTTATTTCACTTTTGTGTGAAAATCTTTTTTTTCGTGTAAAACTATGTAAACTTTTCTTCTTAGATTTTAATAATGAAATTGATTTTATTTTAAGAGCATATTAACTCTAATTCCTAAATTTTAAAAATATAAGAAAAGGCGATGTTTTTAATTTTTTTTTATATTTAGAAGTAGTACATATTAAGAAGCATATTATATATTAAAGTACATTTTATATATTAAAGATAAATTTTGAATCTAGCATATTACTTTCATTTAATTCTTTATCTATTTATTTATTTTATTGATCTTTTGTCAACAATATTTTGGGATTGATTTTAGGATAGTCTAATAGATGTCTCCTGTTTTAAGGTTTCGTCAGTAACTCTGAGGTTGACAGAATTTTGTCTCATGGAAGAACTTTTATAGCAGATTTCTGTATGCACTTGTCTCAAGGTTGGTGCTAGAAAATTCATAAATACTCAAATCAAGGAATACTTATCAAATATTAATGAACAGTGGCTGAAGTTGAACGTGAAGTAAGCATTTATAATATTGTTACAAAGTTTGTAACTATTGCTTTTGTATTCGTCTTCAGACATCGCAGGCAGATCCGAGCTCAAATTCTGGAACAAAAGTCGAGAGATATAGGCTTACGTTAAGAACGACTTATCCAGTGATTTCGATGCTTGGCGACCACTTGGCGAGATTCTTGGTGATTTGGTGAGATATGACGAGAAATGGATGGTTCTGGAAGCTTCCACCACCTTAGCTCTTGAGCCATTATTGAGCTAGATGGCCTAGAAACTACCAGAAACTTGGAGAAAGATCTAGGATTTCACGCCAAGTAAGCTATAAATACTATCGTTCCATGGACCGAGTTTCAGTTTTCTGAGTTTCTAGTGGCAATGGTAAACTGGTGGATACGAGCTGTCTGTCTCTGTTTTTGGGAGTTGTCTTCCGTTGAATTGATATTGTGATTCGTAACTGCTGGATTTTCCGGCATCTTGTAGAAGGTTCTACAAATAAAATTCCTGTGATTGTTCAGAATTTATTTCGTCGCCTCTTAAACACACAACACAAACAAACCCTGAAGCTCTGTACAATATATATATATATATATATATATATATATATATATATATATATATATATATATATATTGTATGTCCGCGTGCTCATCATGGGCGCACAAGTCACAGTTTCTCTAAGCTGATTTTTATCTCTTTTCTACTGAAGCAATTTTATATTGAAGCGAACCTATATTGGAGCACGTTCTTTCCTTTCTGTAATCCTTTCCTTCCTTATTGAAGCTAATGTCTTTCAATTTGTTCAACTCATGAACAACGCGCTCACTTAACGATTTTTTGTCAAACTTACACGCAATTGCAGTAACTTCAATGAAACGATAAATGAATAAGCGTTATTGCGTATCTGATATTGCTGATTTTTATTGTTTAGATAATGAAGAAATCCGTTAACGTAATCATGTTTATTAAATCAGTAAATTCTTATTCTGTTGAGTGGATTACAGTTATTTTATATTTCTTCATATAAATCTTCAAGTTAATAAAGTGACAAATTGCAAACAATTTCATTAATTTAGATGAATGAAAAAGTATTGAAAAATTGGATTTAAAAATAATCCATGAAAACTAACATTTAAGGTTTATGAATGCTGAAAAAGTTTTTTTTATATTTTTTTACTTTTTAGTAAATCTGTAATTGAGTTTGTGATTTATATGAAGGTAATATAAATCAAATTGGGCAAGCAAATACTGTGATAGTTACTTCATTTTGAGTTTTCTTTTCATGTCTGTCACAACAAGATTGTTTCTGTGGATAATGATTTAAAATCTACATAATAGAGTTTTTAAATCATTTTATATTTTAAGCCACTGGCAATATTTTTCTGCAACTCGAAAATCCAGTTTTCGCATGCAGTTTCTATGTCTACAAGAGAAACAGAAGAAATTTTATTTTAAAGACGATCCTTTAAAAAAGTAAATTACTACGCAATGAATGATTGTCACTACTGTACCAATTTATATTTATTTTGTCCTCATGCATTTATTGCTTTTGACAGCCCTAATTCATAGCATTTACATTCCCGTCAGCTATAAACTATGCAAACATTTCTAATATCAAATATGTCTTATCACCAGCTAGATTCGAACAATTTTTACAACAACGTGCATTCAGTAGTACATTGCAACTGTAATTGTACTTACTAATTCAAAGCATTTCGTCATTGGCGGAGTTCACACTCGCAGATAACATTCACGCTCCCTTCCTAACACAATTAAAGTCATTTTAACGTCGACAAACAAACATTCCATTCAGGACTGATAAGTTATTCAAGACGGTTTATGAAGGATAAAATAAACAGATACAGAAACTAGTTCTATTACTCTTTCTCCTAGACAAAGATTATTAATTCATCAGACAGGAAAACTTTCCGTTGCCTGGTAATCTAATACACCGTTGCCAACTGAGTGTTCGAAATTCTGAGAGATAATTAACGACATCTGGAAAAATTGGCAGCGCACAAAAGAATTCATTAACGCGAAATCACCGTTAGCAGTCAGCCACCAAACCCCCACCGTTCGGATGAATCAAAGCGATTTCACTCCAACGCTTTGATTAATTCTGAATTGATTACCGGAATTCGGTTTATTAATAGTGCTCCCCTAAAATTCATAGATGTATGATTAGCCTTTGAGCGAGTTATGATTTCCTTTCATTTAGAATAAAGCTTCCCTTTATGGGGAATTTTAAAGAGAATAAAATATACTGATTATTGAGGGAACAAGATTTGTATTTGGATCAATCGAACAACTAAAGCAAGCGCAGAATAGTTACAATCTTATTTTAAATTCTTAAAAGTGACAAATAATACTACTATTTTTTAAGATATTAACTTAAAGAGGAATTTCTAAGGACTTTGAATAATTATTAGTTCAGACAAATGTGCCTTATTCACCATCACGCGTGACAAAGCAAACAATGACGCATATAGGAAATTTCTCAAAATTTAATTATTATATGTAACATTGGAAGCATCAAAGATATAACATCAAAGTTTTAGTTGTTTCTTTCTACTTTTGTAAGTTTTATAAATGATGCCTTATAAAGTATATTAAAGCAAATATATATGTACTTGAATTTTATGTATTTTCTATAAAATGGTTAATTCCATATTTGTCTTGCTCTAAAAGGAAAACAATTTCAACTATTTGCTAATTTTATTATTTTTTTAAATTAAAAGGAATTTTTATACATTTATTTATTTATTGTAAAATTATCCTTCTAGAAAATATTTAAATTAATTTGAAAATAACTCATTTCAGAAAAACATTTATCTTGTTATTAATATTGTATTATTTTTGAGGATATTTTATTTTGTGTATTAATAAGACTTATATACTAGATACTTTGAATTATGGACAAAATGCTTTATGAATAATAAAGATATGCATATCAAATTGCATAGAAGAATAGAGTTAATATTTTATGGAGTGATTTCCCAAATATATTGTTTCAAAGCAGAGTGCTCCATCTTTAGAAAAGTCAGGAACCAAATTATAAAAGAGGAAAAACATAATTTATGTGTAATAATACTACGTAATTTCTGTAATACTACGCAATACTATTAAAAGACAATTCACACCTGTTAAATAGGTTAATTTGTTGCGTTAAAACAAATTTTTAGGCTGTGCATAATTATTGCGGATTCTGTTGAAAAGAGAGAATGGAAACACAGATTTTGTAAATTTAGATCAATATATTAAACAGCAAGAACAAGTGAATAAATAAATTAATATTGCACTTTTTATTCAACTCAATTGATTAATTTATAATACTCTAATACCATGAATTAATTGCTGTGAGAAAAAATATCAATGAAAGTTTTTATTATTTCGATTTTAGAGCATTTCAAGCTTTCACAGCTAGTAGAAATTTCGTCTGATAGGATGCAATCATTCCACGAAATTTTCCAAAATCGATAAAGAGTTGTATTTGAAATAGTGAGATTATTCATATAAAAAAAAGTTTTTTGAATAACATTATAGCATGCTGTAAATTTTCAGTTACATAAACTAATCAACTCTAGAAATAGTAAAAAATAAATTGTCAACAAAAATTCAGAAATGCATAGTAAAATAATTCTTAATACAACTATATAATCTGTGAACAGCCTAATGTAAAATAGATAAGTTTTCTTCTTTACTTTTAGGTCCAGAAGAAAGTTCTGTCCGTTGATATGTAACAATGTTTGTAAAACCATGTTTGAGCAAGATCTTTTCCTGACAACATCGGAGATCGCAGAAAACTTAATTCAGTTCAGAAAACTGTTTCGGACCATATTCGAAAGGTAGAATTGGTGTAAAAATATTCAAAATAGGTGCCACATGAATTAAGTCAGAAGAAGTTCGATTATCGAGTCATTACATGCCTATCTCTCCTTGTTCGGGACAAAATCCAGCCTTTCTTGAGCTGGATAATAACTGGGGATGAAAAGTGGATTATCTACTAAAACACCATAAGAAAAAAGATATATTGAACGAAAAACCTAGTTCTAACAACTCTAAAATAAAATTTGATTTGGAATGAGAGAAAACTGACATGGTAAGACATTTAAGGACCAATACATAATGGACATTAAAAATTGAATGAAAAGCTCAATTCGGAAAAGTATTTGACTCTTTTTTAGTAGCGTTAAGTAATAGTGATGAAGATGAGGTGTTTGACACTGCAAAGGAATAGCCTAATATTTGAAGAATGTTTTAAAATATGTGAATAACTGTTTTTCTTTTAAGAGGACTTTAAATGAATAGGGCTTGAAAATTCCCAAGCAACTCTTCTTGGCAGATGTGCAGGCAAAACGTGTGAGTGCATTTTTTTATCTCCTGCTGTTCAATGGTAGTTAGGATTAAATCAGTTGCCCTCCGCTCCGAAAAGATGCATCTTGTTAAAGAACTTAAAAAGTCTTGCTTTTATCATATTTAGAGCAGTTTTGTAGTGACAACTCATGAAATAATGAATGACTCTTATTTAAACACATATTCCTGTTATCACTTAACAAGATAAAAGAACTTCTAAGTAGTCCATTAGGATAGGACCACTCTCTTCGAAATATCAAATAAAGGAGGTTATTTCAGGTTAAATTGAAGAAGACTCAGTTGAATAATGTGAGGTAGACAATTGTTTTCTGCTTTCATGTCTATAGAAGTGAATGCTGTTGGCTTTCTAAAATTTCAGTTTTCGAATAGATGAATATGAATTTTTAGCTTTTTAAAATGAAACACATGGATGTATAAAACAGTTTATAAAAATCATCGTAAAAAAGATAGTATTTAATAGATGCTCTAATGTCTCATAATGGCTTTATGTTATTAGGATATCTATTAAATACGTAATGTATGGTTATCCGCTACTACGTTAGTAGGTAGTTTTCTCAACAAGGTTAATTGCTTCATTAAATTATCTCTAATTGCATCTAAGTTATTTTGTAAGGCATTACTTTTCTACACAACTGTCTTCATGTAATAAAAATGGCACAAATATGTGTATAAAGGCTTTATTGTACTTTATGTTTTCTAAAAACATGCAGTTATTATTAGCTATGAATTGATGTGAACAAACAACCAAAAGACATATTTCTTTGAAAATATTCTGTACAAAATTTTCACTAATCACTTTGAACCATTAATTTTCTTAATAATTATAAATATAAAATAAATTAATTGAGTAATGACTAATAAATAATGGTTTTTTCTAAAGAAAATATTTAAGGAAGTTGGAAAAAGCAAACTTATGAATTTTTCATTAAAACAGATTTGTAGATCATATAATAAAATATAACAGAAAAAATAATTTTTTCTTGTTTAATACGATGTGTATTTCTTTCATAATATTGATAATTTTTGATTGCAAACTTCAGTCACTTTCAGACTTGTTTCACAGATATTTTTAAACTCAACTTCAGAAATTTCACGAAATTTGGGAATAAATAAATTTGAATTTGATCTCGAATATCTCAGTATGGAACTCCATATGAATGAACACACACACACACACACACACACACACACACACACACACACACACACACACACACACACACACACACACACACACACACACACACACACACACATGTATATATATATATATATATACATATACATGCATCATTGCAAGTATTGTTTAATTTATAAAATGAAACAAATGTCTAGCTTAGTACTGGAGACAATCTGTAACTTAAAAAGCTTTTATGAAGATATGAACATTTGGTTGAACGTTCTTATTGTTGGAAATGAGAACTTGAATTATTTTTTGGGATGTAAACTCTTAGTTTATGTAAAAGCTGGTTAAAAATGACGAACACAGTTGGAATAGTTTATACCCTTTGAGAGACTGTTCTTAAGTCATAATGACTTATCAAGTTGAGAAAATGAAATATATTTATTAAAAAGGAGGACCACTTTATACAGAAATTCAAACACTACGACATAGATAATTAATTGTTAAGAAAAATTTTAATAGAAAAAAGAAAACTTCCCCAATCAAAATGATTTTATAGCTGAACAAATGTATATAGGGACACGTTTATAGATTAAAAAATTAACAGCTTACAAAACGCACATCGCAACAAAACCCGATTTTTTTAAGCATTTACTGTCAATACAAAGTTTCGTATGCAGCGGTAGCATAAAAGGCATATGAATGATATCTGACACAAAGCAAATTCGTCAAATTAATCCTTATTCGTATTGATGTTCATAATTAAATCCTTGTATGTTTGAAGTATATATTGTTTAAAAGGGTCTAAGATATTTTCCAATTTTTCTGATCAAAAAGAGTAAATTATGAAGATATGCACTTAACAACCAAAACACAACAAAGACCTTCACCGTTTGAGATTGAGTTCATTTGGATATCATAGAAGCCACATGATCTACTGAATATTATACATAATTTTTTTCGGAGAAAGTGAAGCATTATTCTTACGATTACGTCATGGAAAAATTGCTTATTTAAACGACTTTAACAGAAGGCAAAGTGTGATGGCTCAAAGATGACACGGAATTAGATCTGTTGGCTGTTAACAAGCTGCCATTGTGTTCACCTATGCCAAGTAGACGAATGATAGTGAGACATGTAGCAGACATCAAAATGAGGAATATTTACAAATTGTTAACGAAAAAAGATGTTTGAGCTTCTTTTTCTGCGTAAAATAAAATCAGTGACAGAAAGGACAAATACCGATGATTTCTACGGTTAGAAATGTTATAAACTTGACACATTTTAAATTCGTTATCAACTGAGTCACTATCTGTAGCTGATCTTATTTAATCAAGTGGGATAGCATTTAACTGCCACTGTCATTAATGATAAGCATCCAACAATGTGATGTCTGCTGTTCGTCTCATCATTATTCTTCCACTTGGCATAGGCACTTGCAATCACAATTGGTGAAAAACTGACGAACCCTTCCTTTTCGGATATATTCCTTTCTTGTCTTCGGGTCATCATAATTCCTTACCGTCAAAATCACTCAGATCAGCTGCCTTTCCTATGATATATAAATATGGCCATAAAAAATGACGCTACACGTCCTTCTTGAAAATTTATATATCATGCTACAGGATCACGTACTTTCCAGAATCTGAAAAAAATGGTAGTCGTCATATTTTTATTCTTTGATGTATAAATTTATCTTCTCTTGTAATTTCAGTTTGAGTTAGTACTTGTTTGCAAAAAATTGTAATTGGGAATGTATAAAAATGTTATAGAAGTATATTCTTATGCGTTGGTTCAAACACGGATAAGGAATAACGATTCTGTAATAAATAATTTATTTCTTACCGATAATTTATGTAGTTCATTAAACTTAAATCGCGATAGTCTGATGGAGATAGAAATTTTTCTCATGTCTGTAGACGTCTTTGGTCCAGCCTAAGATCTGACTTACTGGATATTAAAAGTTCTGTAAAATGCAATGTCTCTCCACTGGTGTGGAATTACATTACGTTTCCTCAAGGAATGGGAAATATGATGTTAGTCCTTGTTTGACCACGTTCAGTTGGCTGTGGTTCAAATTAAAAGTAAACTGTGCTTAGAATAATTTTAGTAGGCAGAAATACAAATAAAAATTGGTTCAAGTCATGATTTTATAACTCCCCATAACAGGGGGGAACTGTGTCCTGGCATTCTTCAAAGCTGAAGATTTTGGGGACTATCCGAATAGCATTGAACAAAGGATTTTGCATGATTTAGGATTTTGCATGTTTATTGTGTACTTCGGAGTATTCTAAATTTCCTCCTTTCTTAGACATGAATCTGGTTGTGAAGAAGTCCTCAAGGAAGACAATTCAGATAATAATATTTTATGCTTTCCAGCTGTTCAATACTCGGTATCACAAAGATAATAATAATAATAATAATATATATTTATATATATATATATATATATATATATATATATATATATATATATATATATATATATATATATATATATATAATTGATGACGCAAAAACTTATTAATAAAATTGTGTGGCTTGTTTTGAACCTTAACCATTATTCGCTGTTATTACAACCGATAATCTTCTTCAAAAGTGAGATTATTGTTGTATTATTAATTATAGTGATTACGTAATATATTTGTGTAGATATTTGAAGGTTGCTAAATATTATGATTTTATTGTCTTGTTATATAGAGTTAATAAATTAAAGAATTTATACTTTTTCAGATACTTCGTTGCTTATCATTATTTTAATTCAGCTGTTATTAAACTTTAGTTGTTACTACTATGATATAGAAAACAAGAATTTTAGAATCAGAAAAATGTATTTACAAATGACTAAACGTTTTGGAAATTAGACACTAGTTTATATTTTAGTTTCGTATTTAACAATTTTTCTAAATCATGTTAGCTCAGACCAATTTCATGTTTTAAAATAAAAAGTGTGAATTTCATTTTTAATGTAACCCTAAATTTGTACGCTAATGTTGTGGAAAACTTAAAAAATTCTTAGAGTTTAAATTATTCATAACTATATATGTTTAAAGCTTATGAGTGGATACTCCTTGATTCTTTGGTGATTTTTTTTTGACGCCAAGATATGACCAACAAGATGGCAGTAGCATTAAAGCTATGCAAAGATGGGGATACCATAAATTAAATGTTATCACCAATATGTATCGCCAAATGTTTTCAATGTGATATCTGAATCCTTCTTAATATATATTAATCTTAAAAAATTATACTCAGTAAAGCATCTTTTGTCAAAATTTAGAAAAATAAGAAAACATTACAAATGAAGAAATTTTTTATTGTAGGACATAGGGGATATTGCAGATATGGAAATGATTTAAATCCAAAATTAAGCTTTTAGTATCTGAATATCATTTAATATTTATTATTTAAGAAATTATATATTCTTGTGTTTCAATTTATATCAACACACTTATTGGATTAAAAACATTTCTAAAATGCTTAAACGTATAAGTAGTTTTATTAGAAAATAACATCATATGTTTTATCTCAAAGACAGAAATTCATTTCAAATTAATCAAGTTTGCCTAAAAGATAAAATTTGAGACAGTTATCATAAAATATGACAAAATTCATCTCTTTTAAGAAGCTTACTTTTTAAGTTATTTAAAATAAAATGTAACTGTAAAATTACCGGCAATTAAAGGTTCTTAATTACTTTAAAGCAGAACATTTATTTGACAAATTTTAGATTTTAAAACATTATTTCTTTAAATTTTATGTGTTTAATATCACACAAAGCTAATTGTTTTTAAAAGTCATTTTTAAAATTTCTCAAGATTTTTTATTTATTTAAAGAATAAAAAAGAGAATCATTAATTATTATTTCAAAATCGTCTAAGCTGGAAATTATTTAAATCTGATTGCTTAAGTTTGATATCCTGTTGGCTATCATAAAAACAGTTTAAATTGAATGTGCAATATTTACAGCCCTGCATAAAATTTATTACTATCTTTTTCTTTTTTTAGAGTAAATTTGCTTATAAGAGAACAATAATTATACCGTTAAGGATTATTTTCAATAAAAATATAGATTTTTTCATTTTAAATTTTTTTTAAATAACGGAATATTTATAATATTATTAAATAAATTTTGTTATTTTTTTAAGTGTTGATTGACATTTCATTCATAAATATATACGTAGATGGCAGCACTACATATTGGTAACCATTTTTAGTGAGCAGCCCAAATTTATGCGTCAAATATATAGATGTTATAAAAACCACAATGTGAATAATTAAGTTCTACTTGAGTTTTGGAAAATTATTTGAGTTAGTTTAAAAATAACGAAGAAAGCTTAGAATGTTATCAGCAAATGAGAGTAAAAGTAGAATGAATTTTAAAATTATAAAAAAATTCTTCTGTGTTGTAACCAACAATCATAAAATATTTAAAAAAAAAGTGAGATAAAATTTTAGATATTAATGAAGAAAATACATTTAATAATTAGTGTTCTTATTTTCTATTCTTTTTCATGATCAAAGAACAAATAAGACAATTCTTAATACATTTAATAATTTACCAAATGATCATGTGATATAATATGTGCTAATAGACAAATGTTCAATGCAATCTATTGTTATGATATTTTGAAGATGTTCATTGTTGTGAGAATTTCAAATGCAGTACCTTAAAGAAGGTCAGAATAATTGTCACTTATGGGGTTTTGTCATTTATTTAATTGTGATTTAAAATGTGATTTCATGTTTTAAATAGATTTTTCATTTATAGTTCTGCAGCTTGTAATAGATCTTCTAACACAAGTTTAATCATCATGTTTTCTTCTTTTAAACTTGACCGTTACAAACAGTGATTGATTTTGATACCATTTAAGAATATGTTATTTTTGCATAAAACAAGTTTTGCTTAGGATTTACAGTTAAGCATTTTATTATTGCGATTTTTAGGTAAAGTAAACTATCTACACGTTGTATTAGATAAAATGAATTATAGCACCTCCCCAATTCAGACATTGATAAAATGATTTTAAAATATATTCCACAAATTGTAAAAGAAATCAAAATTGTCTTGTATATTTAAATCAATAGAGGCACATCTACACATAAAGATTTTTATTTTTATTTAAAAAAGGAAAATAAAAATAAATAAAACACACATTTTCTTGGTAGTGACTTTAAAAAATCTGACGCAATGAATCACTATGGAAAAAAATACATATTATCAGATAACAATGATTTATAAGATACGAATTTTTGCAAATAACTTAGGGAAAAAACTAATGAGCATAATGATTCCCTTTTTTACAATGTATGATTGATTGTGCCCATTTTATGTTTTTTATTCATAGCAGACTTAATTTTTTTTTCAAAACCTTTCGCTGCACCAATAAATTAACCAAAGTGAAGAATGAACTACGTTTTAAGTTTTTCATTTAAGTTCGCTGAGTAAAATGAAAGAAAAACGTTATCGCGAATCTATTTGTAAGTTTAACCACAGAAATAAAAAATAACAGATTAATGATAAAATCATTAAAGAGAAATGAATGATTTTACAAAATTATTTTCATAGGAAAATTTGTTATTGAATGTTAATACTTGATATTTTTGTTATTTATATTTAGATAAAAAACAATACTAACTTATCTATGTAGACATTTTAGTGCAATTTTATGTTGTTGTTGTTATTCTCCTGTGCCAGCTAGGCTGGCAAATTGGAATGCGCTGATCCACTTTTCCAGATGGTCCGTATTTGGTGTGGAGTCCGACTTCTTCAGTACACACATGCCATAGGGACCGTGACCTTCGAGAATAAGAAGGCCTGCTGACTGGGATCACGTGTCATCCATCCATCACAAGAAGGGAGAGAACTGTTTTGGAAATACAGAAGTTTTACTTTCAGCTTTCATTTACTGCGGATTTAGAAAATTTGATTTCATTATTGTTAAATTTATATATTTAACAATAATGGTTTCATTATTGTTAAATTTATATATTTAACAATAATAATTTCATTATTGTTAAATATTTAAAATTTTCTAAATCTCAAATGTTTTGACCTTTTTTCTATTCCTTTTAATAAGCGAATTTTTTTTTCTAAGTTAAAATACTATGTTTGAAATGCAAAATTATTTCATTAAAATAAAATAAAAATTTGAATTGTTGTTTTAAAGGTTTTAACAGCGTGTAAAAACGTTTAAAAATTTTATTATTTAAATATATGTAATTAAAAAAGGGTAATATCACAAACACTTTTTACATTATAATCTTATTTCTTATAATATATATTACTTTTTAAAGATTTAAATATTAATTATATTTTCCAATACTTATTTGACAAAAAGAGTTTTCCCTTTATACAGTTTTCTTTCTATTGTGAAAGAAGCATTTTTTATTTTCTCAATCTCTGAAACATTAATTTCATCATCTTTAAAGAATAATTTTAAAGGAAAGCAAAACAATTTTTTTTATTGTAAATAATTATATATAAAATAAAAAAGGAACATACACAAATTTTCACAGAAATATTTTTATTTTGTAAACAATTTATACATAAAATGAAATAAATTCATTTCACATAAAATACATCATACATTAAATTTTAATAAAAAATTGGTAAGAGATTTATAAGAAAGAAAATTTTATTAAATTATAGAGAATTTTAAACAGAGTAATAAAAGAAAACAATTATGATTTTATAGAACAAAGACAACAAAGTTAACTCATTTCAAAAACATTTGCATGGGAATTAAAATTTTAAAAAAATGTATTTAAGCAGCATTTTTTAATACCAAATTATTTTTCTTTAGATGTTATGTAAATTGTTACAGCTATATTTTCCCCAATAAATTTACGCAGTACAATAATAATATTGCAAAAGACAAAAGAATTAAAAATATAAAAAATAACTTACTTAAAAACTTTCTAAATTATATCCTTTTTATTAAAATTAAATGTAACTTAAATACATAAAAAGTAAAAGCGGTTATGCACAGGAAATAAAAAGAGTATAGTTATTCACAATTTGTGAAAGGTTTATTTTAATTTAATTTTTTTTTAAGAGTTGGAATCTAAATTGTCGGTTGTTAGTGTTTTTTATATTTCCTTCTACTTTCACGCTTGTTAGATTCTCTTTAGTTTATTTTTGATTATATTTGATAAATATCAATTTTAAGTTTATAATTATTAAGAAGAGTATTTGTAGATGAACCTTATAATTTTAATTATTACTCACTCAAACAGATAGCCACGGTTGCAAACTGAGAAATCCCACATGTCTATAGAAACTAGAAAGTTTTTTGCTACATTAAGTTATGTTGATTTAAAAATTTTGAAAATTTATGCTCATAATCTTCAGAAATTAATTTTGATGTTACAATGTAAACATGAAGTACACTATTGGTTACAAATTCTGATGGATAAAGTAAAACACCTCTCACATTTTTTTTTATAAAACTACTATCTAAATATACATCAAGACTCATTGTTTATTCAGTTATTATTTTTATACGACACTCGACACAATTTAATGCTCTTCTGAATGATATGAGAACAATATCCAGATAAATATGTTATGAGAGGTAGTGAATGTTATTCATTTCAGAATCCCTAACTTCTATATTCTGAAATTTTTCATTAGAATCTTGCAGTAACATTTCCCTTTCATCAGAAACAGGATTTTCAAACACATTTATATCAAAACTGCCCGCTATGAGACATCAGTCTTAATTGCTTACTTAAGAGAAGTTTATTTTCAGTTTCATAAAGCTGCTTTAAAGATATATGATACTGATCACCGGACATGTTTCTGTATTGACCGAAACGAGCTTCAAGTTTGTCAGTTTGAATCTTATCTAGCAATAAATTATTCATATTAAAATTAATTGAACAATATTCAATCATGTTTAAAAAAGCCTAAGAAATATGTCTTAACGACAAATGTGTTTCTCGAGTTAATTTTTCATTATCTGTGCTCATGTTTTCCCAATTATCTAACCAATTTATAAATTTAAGCAAAAATTATTTTCTAACACCTTCAGATTTATTTGTAATTGGTTCGCACATGGGATTAAGCTTAAATTTTCCTTTAGAAATTGATTTAACATTAGCTATATTCCACCACTTACAAAGTATTTGAATATAATTAGATGTTTCATTATAATGCAAAAGATTATTCCTTTTCCTAATTCTTTCACACACTGGATCAAATTGCTATTTAAAATTTTTAAAACCAGGCTGACATTCTGCCACTCTAAATTTATAGGCCAAAGAGCTTTTCATGTTAAACAAAGCCAAATTTTAACAATTACGATGACTCCATATCACATATATATCGTAAAAAGGTGAAAGAAGCAGTTTGAAACACTTTTTCATTTCCAAATGGAGGATAATACATAAAAAAAACCATATTTTTGATTGATCCATTGTTTCTTACATATTTCATAAGATGCACATAATCAATTACATAAAAATATGGCCTCGATGGATCTGCTGGATGTTCATATTTAGGTGGGTTACGGAAATTTGATATAGTTTTACGATTTATTGAATTATTATCAATCACTATACCCATAATTTTAAAGCCTATATCCTCTAAACAAAAAAACTATTTTTTAGTTAAAGCAAATAACTCATCAGCTACAAAACGATTTGCAGGGAAAATGTGAATCTTTAAAAGACGAGGAAATACTGCCTAATATGAAAACGTGAGCACTTGTTGCTAAATTTGTGTGTATTAGCAGAAGAGTTTCTATATTTATAAAATCCAAATTAGGTTTTATGTATATTTCGTCCAGCATTAAAAAACATTATAGTCTATACTACTTAGTTTAGAAAATATCTGTTTTGCATATAGAAGGAAATATTTATCTTGTTGTTCAAATTTTGGAGCTGTTTCTATCATTGAACTTACTTTTCTAATGGTGCTTGGATCCGGCAATATCAAATTATTTGAATTTCCGATAAATGTATAAGCTTGGGGGGATATGTGAAATAAAAGAGAAGTGAAAATTAGCATGCTAGAAGAATAACGATATTTTACAGGTGCTAATTTTAAAAGATTAAGCTGTTCAATAAATAATTCTATTAAAGATGTACATTTATCTTCAAGATTTATGTAGTTTTGTAAAATTTGTACAGCTATATTAAAATTATCAATTACATTATTATTGCTTACAGATTTTGATTCAAAATTTTAAGTATTTCATTAAAACTACTTAGCATTAGCGGTAACTTTGCTTCTATGTACTTTAAAATATTTTGTGATTTAATTTTTCATCAACCACTATAACATAAGTAATACTAGGAACAATATTATTTAAATTAATATTTAAAAATACAATGTTTTCTTTTTTTAATTTTACTCCAGTAGGCAGGAATTTCATTCATCTTTAAGCAATTTTAGATCTCATAAAATTTATAAATACGAATTGTTTATCATAACTTTCTTTTCTTGAAATACTGTTTAATACGGCTCTGTTAATGTGCTCCTCCTCCAACAACCGTTTTCTTTCGTCGGGATCATTATGCACACTTTTAGTGGTGGCAGACAAAGATGAAGGGCAGTTGGGAAATATTGACGGTACTGCACACTCCTTCACTCTAGGTTTCTTTAATTTTGCAGTTAAATTTTCACCACTTTTTTTTTGAAAAATGATAGGGTGAATTCAATATCTTTTTGAGCAAAATGTCTTTCACAAACCTAAAATACAAAATGCATCAAAATGAGTTTGAACCAAACACCTATAAATATATGTCTATATATCTAAGCATACAGGAGAAACTTTATCGCTTCGTTGTTATCACTGTTATTACTTCGTTGATAATTTATGAATTAATAACATTAAATTATAACTGTTCCCACATAGTACTATAACCAATACTAGTAGGTATGAATAATCAATAACAGCACTACAAAAATAGCTTATAAATCTCTTGTTAAGAAATGTTAATAGAAATCTTTCTGAGTTATGGAAGAGGGAATAATAATTTACCTTTGCATTTTTAGTTACATTAAGATTCTTCCTGCCTTTATCCATTTCTGTTTCAGCTGTTCATGCTTTGGAAACCCAAATACATGGACTTTATTTGCTTCACTGTACAACATGAGTTTAGCATCTGAAAAAAATTTTAGGAAAATATTAATATAAATTTAAAAGATATAAATGAAAAATACTTGTTTTCCTAGAAATTATCTTAAAATATAAAGTTAAATTTTATTTTAATTCAACTATATCATAATATCCTTTTTCAATACTTCCTTTGAATTATGAAGTAATAGCAGTAAAATTTCTAAAATATTTTTTCATTACAGAAGATTTTTCATAGCCTTCTATAAATTTAAACATTTACATTAAATTTAACAAACATTTTCTTAAGAATATTATTAGACTGTCATTCATACATTTAATTTGCACCTGGTAATTTCTGAAACTTCATAATTGAAGACATTATAATTATATGTTTATATTTATATGCAATAATAAAGTTTCCCCTCGAATGATTCCAAAGTCTCAATTGCATTATTAAAATATTATTATTAAACAATATCAATTGTGTTATTAAATATTCACTTCTTAATGGATATTAAATGATCAATGACTTGTAAGATACCTCTTCAAACAATGTTCTACTTACAGATTCAAATTTAGGATTGAATAACTTAATATTCAGTTTTAATTTTAGCTTTCTTTAGTTCCTATAGCTATAAAATAACTCAACACACCAAAACATTATAATTTAAAATATTTTCTTATAATAAACTACACTAGTTTTGAGATAATATGTGATTAGCTAATCATCTTTCCAAAATTTTTATAGTAAAATATTTTCCACAATTGCTAAACTAATTAATATTTAATTGGTGAAAAAATTTGATGCATTATACAGTACAATAACTATACACAAATTAAGAAATGAATAATATATAATAGTTATATACATTATAAATAATAATGAAATGAATAAATTTCATGTTTTGAAACTAAAAGTTTTAAAACATAAAATTTGTTCAATACAACTAGTTTTTTTTTTCAAACTATTGTTATCTTAATGTTACTTTAACATGAAAAATAATTCAATAAATAAAATCATTATCACATTTATGAACTTAATAATGACCAAAATTACGAAATGACAAATACACAAATTATGAAATGAATATTTTAGTATTCAAAACATAAGATTTGCTCAATACAAGATGTTTTTTTCAAACTGTCGTTATCTTAATATTGCTTTATTAACATGAAAAAATAATTCAAAAAATTAAATCTTTAGCATTTATGAACATAATAATGGCCAAACTAAATATCCAGTAAATTAATATCGGAATGTATACCAACTAAAATAATCTACTTTTTGACAACAATGCACGCAAGGCTTAGCAATAATGACAATTAGTACAAGTTATAAATAATGTAATTTTTAAAAAGATAAAGTATAAATTACAAACATTTTCCCACTCACCTTCAATGAATCGAGTTATAAACACTCACCAGTCGCTCTGAGAGTCTCCCCAATTGTGATGACTCATGTAACCGATTTTCTTGAGTAAGCAGGCCTGTAGTCTCGAAGGTCACGTAGGGACCCGTTTATAGGGTAGGCAACCATTCACACAAAGGAAAGGGCAAAGACAGGATAGAGAGAGAGAAAGTACATCCATGCTTGAACCGGGATTTGAACCCAGGACCGTAATCAGGCACGCTGACCACTAGAAAAGTTGGCCGGCTAGTACAATTTTATTCTCCCTATAAATTTTGATGTCAATCCTCGATAAATTAAGCATATTCATTCAGTGTCCAGTTTCTTCCAAATTTATATAAAATATATTATTGCTAATATTATTAGGTAAATTATTTTTAATTGAGTTTAATTGATCTACTAATGAAATTTATAGGATAGGTTTCATAGAATCTTTAAATATTAATAAATGAAATTCACAGAAGAAATTATTTATGGTTCTGTGTTTATTTACCAAACTTATTTAAAATAATATTAATAACTTGAAATTAGATATTGAATGATTTATTTTCGTAAATGTTTTAGTTTTTCTTTTTTTTTTCCATTTTGAAAGCAATAATATTTGTTTTAAGATTTTGAAATCAATCAGAAATTGAAAATTTTATCTTTCAAATGCAAGTTCAAGTAAAATTATAAATTGTGAAAACAAGTTATTTTCTTTATTTCAATCTATCGGCTTAAAATGGGGATATATTTCTGCATACTAACTTATTACATATAGTTTTGCAGGAAAAACGTGTAGTTTTTTGCAAATATGCTATGTTGATATCATCACAATAAAGGACAAAGACAGGAGAGAGAGAGAGAGAGAAAATACACCCATGCCTGACCCGAGATTCGAACGCAGGACCTTCCTATCCGTAGTCAGACACGCTGACCACTAGACAAGTTGGCCGGCGTTTACAGAGAATCTTAATATTTAAAAATGTGAGAAGCATAAAATAATAATATTTAAGCTTTCTAAATTTAAACATGAAAATTTTCTTTTAATTGTGGAACTCTAATTTTTTTTTTAAATTCTAAGAACACACATTAAGTTACAAAAATATTCATTTTATAAGAGGTTTTATGGCGAGAGAGAGAAAAGAATAAGGTAGAAATAGAACAGAGAATAACTATATTATGTCATTTTCTATAGGGGGGGCTGTACTATAAAAGAAATACATCTTTTATTCGAAGAAGTAAGAGAAGTTAAGAATGAATCTACTATTTTTTTCCAGTTTTCATAAAGAAAAAGTAAATCATTAAACAATTGAAAATTTAAATATTTGGAATACAATTAGAAGTATTGAGAAAGAGAGAGAAAAAGAAAGAGAAAAGAGAGAGAGAAAGGAGGAGAGAATGTTCTTGAATCATCAAATCGAACATATTATCTGAGACAAAAAAAATTATATTGGCTTTAATAGTATTTAAAATAATATATATTATCATTTTTTTAAAGATGTCAAAGTATAGTAAGGAGAAATTCATTAAACTTAAAGATACAGAGTATATATTTTAAATTAATTCATGAAATATGTTTAGTTATTTACTTTTTTATATAGAAGCTGTGTTTTTCTTTATAGACGAAATTAACGCGAATCAGATAGCTAAGCAATGCGTATCTAGAATTTTTTAAAAATTTTTTTTAACAAAGAAGTACTATTTTGACGAAATTTTCTATTTTGAATTCACTGAGAAAATGACTTTATTATTTAATTTTTGTGCAGACAAAGATACCTATTTAAGATTAAATCAGTATTTCATATTTTATTTTAAGATTTTAAACCAATGACTATTTACTAATTTTCAGTTTAAGTATATTTTTAATAATAGGAGTTAAATAATTAGTATGATTTTCTAGAGTTTACTGTGTAATATTTTTAATATTTTTTTTTTAAATTATATACATACATTTCTACACATTACATATGTTCTAAATGTTCTCTTTTGTTATTTTATAAGCATGAAAATTTTATGTGAAATAAGTTTTCTTGGTATAGTTGGATTAATGCAGGTTCTTTTTGCATCTTATTCTTTTTAAAGATTATTGACCAAATGCTGGGGTAATGGGAAAAATAAAAGTTCAATATTATGACCTCTTTTCGAAAGCGAACAGAATCAACCGAAGGAGAATATTTACCGTAACAAATCTCTGGTATTTGCCAACTGCGACAATTTGGAGCACTCAGCACAACAAGAAGGAGTATTTCAATCCTTTCTTTTTTTTTTCTCGAATTCTTTACAGCCAGATCCAATCTTTCTACCACTGAGAAAAGGGGTTTGCTGGTCAATATTTGTTTCCCTTTTTTCTTCTCCAACATTTTGTCGCCAACAAACTTGCTTGCAACTTTGGGGAAAATATAAAAGAAATATGAAGATTAAAAGAAAAGATAAAAGAAATGCATCTATATATATATATATATATATATATATTAAATAAGACTATTATTTGTTTGAATTTATGTGATGTTTCTATGTGTTCTAATCTATTTCTATCATGAATGAAATGGAATATATACATTTTCTGTTTCAAAATGAAATGTTTATTCATAATCTTGAATCCATTTAAATAAAATTTCCTGAATTGTACATTCATATATATGATTGTTATTAAATCATGAATTACATTATTAGGAATGAATTATAATTAAGACATTTTTTAAAATGAAGAGGAAAACATTTTTTATACACTTTTTGTATATTGATATGAGTGTAAATATATTATGTTTTTATTATGATTCACATGATAAAAACACAATTCTCATTCAGTGATGCATAAAAAATTGAATGTAAAGTATTTTTAGGACTTATAATCTTCATTTTTTTAAGTATTTACGAGATAATGGGGACAAATACTTTTGTCCTTTTATCAATATCACAATTAATTTATGTGAAAATAGTTTCTATTATCTTCAATATTTCATTTGTATGTTTAAATCCCACACGATTTAGATACAAAGATAAAATATTGTACATAATATAGTATATATTTCTACCACGGAGATCGCATATCTTAATTGTCATCCTGTTTGAAGCAATGAAACCAATATTTATAATGAAATTTTACTTTAAATTTTTTACCTTACATAAATGGAAAAGTATTTTGTGGTAATTGGCTGATTATAGCAAAAGATGATTTAGAGCATATTGAATCGCAACATAAAATCAGAATAAGCTAATCTTTGCAACTATATATATATATATATATATATATATATATATATATATATATATATATATATATATATATATATATAAATATATATATATATATATATATATATATATATATATATATATATATATATATATATATATATATATATATCATGTAATATTTATGTGATATTAAAATATGAAAAACTGAAAGGTAGTTTGATAGTTAAACATTTAATATATGAGGTAATTATAAGTGAATAAAATAGTGAATGGGACATCTTTTAATTGAGAGTGATAAAAGGAAAGAGACAGTTAAAATATCTTTTAATAATTGTTAAAGAAATTTAATGGATATTAGCGATTTATGTATATAAGTTTGATTTTAAAGAAGCTTTTTTATTGCTGGCAACCCAATATGCAATATCCGAGAAGAGCAGTGGTATCTAAGCAAAATGTATTTGAGAAATAATTTTTATATGGAGTTCAAATGATTGAAATTATTTATAGAGTGTAGACGATGACAAAATCAGCAGTTAGTATAGCCGCCATTGTTGTATGTAGCCTCTGTATCTAATCTGGTCATAGAATCAAAGATGATTTATTATTTTTAGATTACAGTAGTCCAAATGGCACAGATTGTCAAAACTGATCTTGTGTGTGATATATCTCAGGTCAATGGTTGTGCAAGTATAAAACACACGTTTTCGATCAGTGATCGACTGGAAAAACAAGCCGACAATGCAATCTAACGGGTAAAAACGAATTCTTGAGTATTGCGTGCCAATGGTCATGCTGGAATATGGCTGGCAGCAAGTGACAAAGGTATGAGAAGGTTTTTAGCTCCAACACTTCAAAGATATAGCAATGGCTGTTCAATGTTATTGTTGTTGCACCAGCATATTTCCCTATACCTAACCCTGAATTGGGCTTTACTAGTTAGATAGAAGAGGCCAGGTGGAGTCTTCCTGATTTTGAAGCAAAGATCAAGCAGATCTCCAATATTATCATTTCACTTGGAGGATGCCCCTTTTAAAGTACTGCAGCCGTTATCTCAAGTACAAATCTTGGGTTAAACTAGAGTTCGAACTCATAACCATCCGATAATGAAAATGACTCCCTAATGTCACCGCGGTTCTCACTGTTCAACGTACCAACAGTCATACTAAAGGTTCCGGGAAGTGAATACCATTCCTAATAATAACACTGTGCAGGATCAATGCGGCCATGTAGAATAAAGCAGTCGCACCGTCTCTCATCATGATACATCCAGATTCGAATCTGTCTATCATGGAATAGCCGACAGAAACGGGATTCATCAGTAAAGACAATGTTGTCCCATTCAGTTTTTCATGTCCGTCATGCATTGCTATTCTTTTTAAATAAATAAAAATATGATGTTGCTTTTTATTAAATTTACATAAGATAGTAAACTCATAAACTATTATTATGTGAATGAGAAAATAGCAAATATTTAAAAAATATAAACTAGCTTGTATTATAAAATGAGATGACTTGCAAAGGTAAAAATAACTATTAAATTATCAAAATGGGAATTTATTTACTGTTATTATTCAATATTTGTTAATATAAATTCAGCTCAATACTATTAAAATATTTATTTAAAACATAAGTGAGTAAATTTTTACTCACTATGTTTGCAGTTGTAATATATAATGGCTTTTACTTTAAAAAACTGCCATTTGTTTCAAGAAGATGTTAAGTGTGATTAGAATTATGTGTTTTCAAGATATTCAAATGAAACATTTACACTAGAGTTATAAATTTTATTAGCTGTTATAGTTTTTTCTTCTTAGAAAACAATTTCTTAATTTTACTTGAACACTTGAATAGAAGTTTCAAATTCACGAGTTATTCATTCGTTTTTTTTATACGGAAAATTTGACAATTAAAATTTTCTGAAATTGATTTTTATGGAATAAATTGTAATTACGAATATCAAGGTCACATAATGCTTGTAATAATAAGAACTATCAGTTTAATAGAATGCAGTTACCGCGTATTCATGTACACAATCCCAAGATTATGTGTTAAAAAACTTTCGAATTTCATTGTGCGAATGTTTTTCATAACATTATCCTTGGCAGCGTATAATGAATACATACGAATATAAAGTAACAAACCCTTGAAGTAAACAAATACCTGCGTATTACTCCTGTTAAATGAATTACATTAAAAAGTATATTTAAAATTCAACTGGTTTATCTTTTGGGTTTTTCGTTTTCAACTATAACATATTTTCAGTAAAAATTTAAATTTATTGTGATTATTTTGATCTTTTAAAAATCTATTCTCCTTTTTTATAATTGTATATCCATAAATCAATTTCTATTAGAGAATCTCCATAGCTTATGGTTCTGTTAAATGGTAACACTTTGAGTTTTCAGATTAAGAGGAACTTTTTTTTTAAAGTTAATATTGAATCAAACTCTATGAATAATTTCGAGTCATTTCCTTGTTAAAATCCGATAATTTACAGATAAGACTTTAAGAGTGAGTATAGTAAACTCAAATAAATATTTAGAAAAAAAAAAGAAAAGAAAATCTTTAATGTTGACATGAGCAAAGTACTAGGATTAAGATTCAAAAGAGATTGATTAAGGATATTGAAAACATTAATTTAGAATAAAAATGGCGGATTGTTCAAAATTGCGAAATATGTAACTTTTGAACTCCGATAATTTTGTCATTATTTATAGTTTTCTTTAATATTTTTCTCATTTTTCGTATTGAAATTATCTTCTGATTTTGGTTTAGTGTTTGATTGATTAAGATTGAGTATTTTTATTCTTTTATTTTTACTATTTAAATTTTTTATTTATTCTTTTCCTATTTTTTATTATGGATTAAAAATACTGATTGAAGAAGAAACAGAAATGATTTATACGGATTGCGATTTGTGCATTCCAAAAATAAATGCTCCAAGATAATTAACTTTCGAAGATTGAGTTCCATAATTTATCCAGTTAGCAGGGGAAAATGGTATTATTAAGTTCTTCATTTCCCTATCCCATCGATGATACTTCATCTATTCCAAAAAAGCCTTACAATTTAAAGCAAGAAATAATTCAGCTTGTAAAAAATCGCTAGATAATAATGCAAATTCAACACACCCGTCAATGTAAGCTTCTATTCAAAACAAATTGCCCAGATACTGCAGTAGAAATAAGTAAGATAACCAGCATTCTTGGAGTACATGTTATCGCCATGTTTCACTCTGAATACATATATTCAAGATTTTTTATAAGAGAAATAACTGTAGAACAACCTTTACCTGATTGCTGAAGAAATTGCGCAAAATGGCTTAACGATATTAGGCTTATAAAGATTTACAAAAAAGAATTCTGAAGAACCGAGCGAAAATATTTTGGTGACCGCCATTGGTCCTTATTTACCACAAACTATCAGCTTATTCTACTCCATCATTCCAATTTCTCTTTATATTGATAACGTTAGCAAATGCGAAAAATAATATAAATACACTCACCCTACGAAAAAATCCCAACAAGACTTCTTCCTACGTAAAAACTGTGGAACATTCCATAAAGACTCCCTGTGCCAATGAAACACCTAAATATATAAACTTTCAGGAAAATCCTTCTGCTAATGACTTTTCCTGACCTATGAGGCTTGAAGAAAAAAGTCTTACACTTTAAAAGCACGAACCGCCTTCTATTTCTTGAGGCGAGAAGACGTTTTAATAAATCTTTAAAAAGCAGTTACTCCAGTGTAAATGAAAGCCATCTTCCTTTCTTGGAGGATCAAATTGCAATAACTGATATTATTAAAAAAGCAGTGACTAAGATATCTTCTATATTTGAAGCAAATTTATTGTGATTCAAGCTAGATAGGATTAAATGGTTTAACAAAGTTCTCATTCATGAAAGAATGCATACAAACATGTTCAAATCCAGCTAGATCAGTTTCTAGATCTCTTCCCAGAAGATCCTCCACATTCAAGATCTTATTAATCAAGAAAGATAAGTCCAAATAATTCTGTGAATCAACATATTACATCTCCCAAACAACCTGTTATGAAGTCTTCTCAACCAAATATTAAATATGCAGAACCTAACATTGAAGAAAGAATTAAGTGAAGAAGAATGGGTAAAAAACATTCATAACTTTTTAAAAAATTCTTTTACTACGAGCACATTTTTTAATTATTAGTAACTATTCAGGTTCTTTGTTTTATTTAATGTTCAATTTAATTTTTTGGAATGCAAGAATCATTCTATTTAACACCCGTAAATAAAATTTCGATACTTTTAATCTTCCGGTGTCTTAGTAATTCAAGAAACGTTTCTTAAAAATTCTGACTTATTTCAAATTTATAATTCGTTAGATAGGCAAGATGGACGTGGTGGAGGTCTGCGTTTTGCTGTGGACAAATCTTTGTGCAAGTATGAAATATATCCTGTTCAGAAGATAACGATACAGAAATTTTAGCTATAAAAATCACTACATCCAAATCATCTCTTACTTTAGTAAATGTGTATGTCCCACGTGGTAAATTTTCAAGTTCTTATTTCCATAGCGTCTTATCAAATATTAATCTTCTCTTCATAATAATTGGAGACTTTAATAGACGAAGTTTGTCACTTGGTAGTAATTCAAACTCTTTTAGGGATTAGTGGTCAGTGTTCAGAGTGAAGTACATATTTAAGACTCCAGTTAAAAAAAGAATATATTTATTACACAATCTACTACATATTATAGCCATTCGCGAACCAAGTAGATGAGTCTTTCGAACTCCTGTCATTCGGTGGGTGGTCAACTAGAATGTCACGTTCTCTTTCGCGCGAATTCCATCCAAAGAGAAAAGGAGCTTGGAAGTACATTTCTTGCTAGACCAGTGCGTCCGTACCTTGGAACGTGGGAATCAAAAGGATCACTACAGACTGTGCCCCCAGCGACTTGATTACAAAGGAATATATATATATATATATATATATATATATATATATATATATATATATATATATATATATATATATATATATATATATATATATATATATATATATACATAATATGTATCATTACAAAAATTATTTGTATACACTTGTGATTTTAAGTAACAGAATAAGCTTTGAAGTTATATACTTTTCTTAAGATTTTAAACATATTTTAGTTTATCAATTTACATTATAATTTATAAGTCATGATATGTATATACCAATACGTTATTATCTATATTACATATTCAGTGACTAAATGTTTCGGAAAATGAACCTTCCTATTACATCTAGTGCTTTTCGGTTGTGAAGAAATTTTGAATGTTTGAACAATTAGTTATTTTGTTTGACATGGTTAGGTCAACATTATCCATTTCATCTGAGATTTGGTATGCTGGTTTTAACTGATCGATGGAAACGGTGTAATGTTTGTTATTAATGTCCAAAACACAATTTTTCTCTGTTCAACTAATGACTAATAGGGTCCACTGTAAGGAGATGCTAATGGTGGATTAATTTTATCTGATCTTAAAAATACATGCGAGTGCAAATTTTTAGTGAAGAATTTACACATGTTTTGAATTTACCTGGATTTGTGGTGATGATTGTGTGGGTTCAATTCTCTCATCATAATAATGACGTTTAAGACATAAGTTAATTTGACTGCCTGATTATTTAAATTATTTGAGACAAGGTCACAGGGTAATCTAAATGTGGTGCCATACACTAGTTGGGCCCTAGCTGCTTTTATGCCGTTTTTAAGAGCAGTGCGTAAGCCTAATAATTCGAATGGTAAAATTTCTGCACAATTTGATTGTGAGCTTTTAATGAAGGTTTAAGATGTCTATAAATTCGTTCGATAATGCCATTAGCTTGAGGATGATAAGGCGAGGTTCGAATACTATTGCAACCTAACATATCTGTGAGTTCATGAAATATATGTGATTCGAAACATCTACCTTGATCTGTAGTTATGACGACAGGAGATTCAAATCTTGAAATCCACCCTTGTATTAATGTGGTACGAGCGGTATTTTCAACCGCTCGTACAAGCGGTTGTTTCTGCAGTCATGTTTTCTGTCGGAATCATTTCAGGCCATCTTGTAAATCTGTCAATGATGGTCAAACAATATTGTTTTCCCTCAGAAGGGGAAAGGGGACCAACAAAATCAATAGGTGTGTGTGCAAAGAGAGCATCCGGTGTGGCAATAGTGCCAATAGGAGATTTAGTGTGCTGAGTTATATTAGCTTTTAGAATTTAACACAGTTTAACACAGCTGTGAAACATATCTTGTGTTTGCTCCTGGTTTCGGGTTTTTGGGATAATGGTTATTTAATTTTTTATTTCAGAAAATCTAAAGGACATTTTAAATTCACAAATAATTTTCATTAAGATCAATATCAAACACACAATATCTATTTATGTATCCGTATCTATTAGTATATAACATTCATGAAGAAAAGTACGTGTGACAGTAATATTACAAAAAAAGTAAATCCAAACTCAATTCTTTCTCAGTTCCATTATTCCAAACGTTTTTCGAATTCAATACAAGGCTATGAAAAGACGATTTACTGAAGAAATTTCGATTGCGTGATTTTTTTCTCAGATGTTTCGTCTAGAGAGGGTAAAATCCAAGCTATATTCGTGCACAATATTCCCTCTTTTCGATAGGGAAAAGATTAAATGAAAGGAATATTTGCAATCCTTAGAGTATACAAAACGTTGAAATTTCGAGAATTTGATACAACAAGAGAGTCCTTATTGCTTTCCTAAATTCCAAAAAGCGAATTGCAATCACCCTGACAGTGAGAATAGAAGTTTGCTGTCAATATTTGTGACGCTCTTTGTGTTGCAGTAATATTTTGTAGCCAAGCAAATTCTTTCCTGCATCGAAAAAGTACAAGAAATATTGCAGTAGAGAATAGAAGAATATTCAAGTCTTTTAAATACTATTAAATAATCTACGGGTCTATTAAATCTATGATAAAGTATGTATATTCTTGGTTAGAAGTAGATTTTTAAGTATTTCTTAAAAGTCCACTGCTAACCAGGAGTGATTTACATGACTTTTTATTTTATGAATCTATTTATTTATGTTTTCGTTTTGAAATTGTATTAAAAAGCTTCAACTGAATTTCCTGATTAGGAAATTTCACTAAATATAAAAGTTTAAATCACATTCTTTGTTGGGCAACGTTTTGCTTGACTTCTCATCCAACTACAATTCTATACATAAGCTACATTATACTTATCATTAGCTAGACATATAGTAAGATTTTTTGTGCATTTACGAAAACCATTTTAATTTTTTACTAGTATATTCAGTAATTGTAAATATTTAAATACATATCTACTTAATGTATACATACATACATACATATATATCTATACACACTCTATACACTCGAATTAAAGAAAAATGGTTTTGTAATTAAAACTAATTTGAAAATATTTTATTATATTATGTAACATATTCTCAAATTATTATTACCATTCATTGTTTTATAACACCGTTGTATTTTTATCTGTTTTGTTAATATATATATATATATATATATATAATATGCACACACGCATATATGTGTATATATATACATACATACATGTATTACATACATATATATATATATATATATATAATATATATATATATATATATATATATATATATATATATATATATACATATATATATATACATATATATATATATATATATATATATATATATATATATATATATATATATATATATATATATATATATATATAATGTTTCACAAAAGTGATGGGACACTTGTGGTTTACAAAAGGAAACTATAATAAAATAAATTAAAAATACTTGTACAATTTATTTGTGGGTGTGTTTCATAGTTAAAGTTAGCAACAATTATTGCATAACATACATTTTGTCAAAATATTAAAATATTAATTATATAAAAATACAATTACTTAGAAAGGAGAAAAAAAACTCACATAAGTGATGGAACACTTACTTTTCTATCAAATATTTATCCAAAAAGTTTAATTTTTAAAAAGTTTTATTGGATTTTCTTTTACTTTTAAAACATGATTTAATCTTCATGAGATGGATTTGACTAATTTTTTTTGTGATTTCTAGAGTGATTTTACCCCATTCTTCTTAAAGCACTGGTTTTAAAAGTTTTTTGAAAAAAATAGCGTGTTTGCGAATTCTTGATTCCAAATCTTGCTAAATATTCTCTAGGGGATTCCAGTCTGGATATTGTGGAGGTGTTTTTATTATTTCAGAACAGTTATATAGATTCCAGATTCTAACGTTCTTGGGGACATTGTCCGGATCGAATTTAAAATCCTTATGAAGGTTCAAATGTAATAATTACACCATTTCCGTGCTGAAGATTTCAAATTTTGCTTTAGAATGTCAATATACTTGTACTGATCCATTTTGCTGTCAATAAAAACAAGATTACCAATTCCAGCGAACGACATACACCAACATATCACAACTCCTCCTCCATCATGTTTTACTGTTGGTACCAAGAGTTCTGTTTACGAAATTCTTGCCTCGGTTTTCTCCACACCAAGATTCTACACCGTCAGGACCAAATATATTAAATTTACTCTCATCAACAATAATAAATCAAGGAGTACATGATATATATAATATCTCATGTACTCCTTGATTTATAGTGATTAAAGATTAAAATATAAATATTTAAAAAAGAGCAACATTATTATCTAATTCATAAATTTTGGCTTGAACAGATAAACAGGTCACCGGAACTTTATGATTTAGAATGCTTTTAAATCAAAGGAATTATTCAATGCCAATGGAAAAAAATTTACATTTTGTTTTGAGTGATATTTTTTGAATAGTAAAGAATTGAAATTTTTTTAATATAGGAGATCATTTAATTAAGTGTATAACATAAATGGATAATCAAATCTATGTATCAATTTGCGATATGATTGAACTAAAATTCAATATATTTGATTAAATTAAAAAACTTCAGATTTAAAATGTATAATTTACGTACAGATATGTTTCTTAAAAAAGTAAGATTAGTAGATAAAAACAAATGATACATTAATTGCATTATTCGCTAGGAAAAAGGCTTTTGTCCTATATTAGAAATAAGCCCACAAATAAATAGAATTTTAGATTTATTAGTACCTTATTGAAGATGATTAGTATAATTGTAATAAATAGGTCCTTTTTGTAAAATTGCTTTATAAACATATATTATACCTTTGTTTATGCTGGTTTCCTTAAATTACCTTAACAATTAAATAACAGCGTTTTTTATTTTTTTTATAGATAGTAACAACTTTATTTTATATCTTTAGAAATTTGTTTTCATTTGCGTGAAATTCACCTGCATTATAACTATGATTGCATATTAAAAGCATAGATTAGGAAAATTTCAAAGATAAAATGAAATATTTGAGTTTTCTGTGTGTTCAGTACACATAAATCATTAAAATTTATAATAATATATACATGTCTACATTTTGTGAATTATGATGTCATTTTACATTATAAAAGATATGATGCTTAAATATTTATTTAAATACTAACTTTTTACTAACTTTTTAAGAAGAAGATACATTTTTGTTTGTCCTGTTTGAGAGTATAAAAACAAATAAAATCTAATCTTTTATGTCAAAAATTTATTCTTTAATAACAAAATTTTAACAAAATTCTTTAATAACAAGATTTGTAAATATGGTATAATTATTGACAACATTTATTGCTTTTTGTATATTAATCAGTTTTATATTGGTACAATTATATTTTTTAAATAAGATATTTATGGAACGTACTCGTAGTCAATTATAAAGCGTAATGGAAATATTTCAGTACAATTTGAAACCAAAAAGAAAGTACTCGATTTTGTGATCATTAAAAAATTTAAATTCACTAAAAATAATCTCTATATTATAATTTCTATAGCTTAAAATGATTTTTATTATTTTATACTAAAATGAAATTTGTCGCTTAACACGAAAATAACGATTTTCTTATACAGAAAAAAAAGAGATTAAAACCAATATAAATTTTTAGAAAGAAATGTATAGTATTTTTAAAGGTTGACACTTAGAGAAATTGAAACTGAATGGTGAAAATTGCAATTCTTTGCCGTATGCTTGGTTAATAATATTTAATCAAGTCAATATTAGATTGATTAAGAAAAAGTGTAAATGATAAAATTAAATATTTCTTATTTCTTTAGGTTATATTTTTAATAAAAGTTTTCATTAATTTAATTTTATGAATCTTGTGATATTCTAGAGAAATTAATTATTTTATTTAAATATCAAATCCATCATAGTATATTTGTGAAATACATTTAATTCTACTTAGACTTTAAAATACGTTTTCGCACACGCACATATACACACACATATATAGATTAAAATTCAGTTTACAAAAATCTGATTGCATATCATAGTAACTTAGTAGTTATTTGTAGTATATTACAATTAATCTTTTGAGCTCTGATATATAAAATATAAGAATTTTAAAAGTAATATATTTGTTACATTCTAATTTCAATCAAGATTTTAAGCATTTTAAACGAAAAAGAAATTTAAGAAAAGAACAATAAAATTTTTTATTTAGCAGTGCATTATTTGATTTAAATGTTAATTAAATTAATGCAGTATTGGATAAAAATTGTTCAATTACCAAAATATTTCCCATTACTACTTTAATATCAAATCACTATTTGCAATGTTAAATTTTTTAATGAGCTAAACAAAAATTAATTTGGAACCTTATATAACGGTGAGGTATGGTTTGCTAAATTAATGATTTATATTCATTAAAAAGTGATATGAATTTATTATAAATAGATTAAAAATATAGGTAAACTTATCCGATTCTATACTCCGGATCCGATATTTTAAAATTATGTGTCTAAAATTTAAGTTTAACAATTAAGTTCATTCTATGTTTTAGTATAGTTTTAATAAATATATATGGCTTGTCATCTAGCAAATCATCAACGTTAGGATGATTCTTTTGATAAAAAGAAATTTTTATTTATGAATATTCTATGCCATATTTGTTTATTTGAGTTTTAAATTACATATAAACGTAATTATATTATTTTAATTACCAAAAACTTTTGCTTAAAATGCCTCAATATATTATGGAAGCACAATGTTGTTTTTTTTTAATCCCAGATGGTCCAATTTCAATACAAGACCAACTCCACAAGTCCATAATAAGCCAGGAAATCCAAAAGCATAAGGTGCTTCGAAAGAGCCTCTTCCAAAACAAAATTCATCAATATGCTCAGGAGATGCCTGTTTAGCTTAACATTTTGTATACAGACTAAACGTCTTTTAAACTTGAAATTGAACTCATGGTAAAGGGAAAGAGTTATAGCTTTTGTAATCGGCAGAGACCTGGAAAATCATAGACAAGCTAAGTGTAGAAGTCTGATTTAGAAAAAGTGTATATATATATATATATATATATATATATATATATATATATATATATATATATATATATATACTATAAGAAAGTAATATTTTGTATAGTTTTTTTGTATAGTTTTCCTTCTGTATATTACTCATCGGGTACAATTATGGACATATACACGTAAAAATAATATTCCAAATTTAAATTTTTAACTGAAGCAATATTTAATTTTTACCGTTGAGAATGTAATAATATCTATATATGATATAGTAAAACAGTATATCTTTTATAGAAATATACATAAAAAATTTCGGAGGAAAAACCTTTCACAATTCATTCAACAATATTAAATATATAAATCTAAAAATATATATATAAATCTAACCTTTATATTTTTTCATATTACTCCTGGAAGCATACTAATGAAGAATCGATTTTTGAAATTTTTTATATCCTGCATTTCTTCGCCAAATATGAACATCATTTACACAAAGTGTTTATATTACAGCTTATAATTATACTATAAAACTTCATTTATATTTAGGTAATGAACATGAAGTATTTATTTTTTTTCAAATCAAAATTAAGTGAATTATTCTGAAATGAAAACAAGATCAAATAATAATAATTTATCTTTTTTGTAAATTTTATGAATCGGGAATTTATGGAAAGAAGTCTTTAATAAATTTAAATTATAATAAAAATATAGATTATTTTAATTATATTTTTTTCAATATTTTTCTTTGACAGTCTAAAACCAAAATATCCGGGTTTTAAATTTCATTTCTTTCCGAAAAAGCGGAAAAGGCAGTTACTGTTTCCGATACAAAAATAATTATTGGAAATGGCGTAAAATGAATCTTCTCAAAGTGGCAACAGTTTAATCAATAGGTCTTTTATAAATGAAGCATTTCCTCGCCTATTATGGTCTTGTAGGAAATGAGCACTATGTTATTGGTCAAATAATATCGAAATGTCAGTTCCAGCTGTTCTTCTAGAGCCTATATTGCCAATATTTCTTTTAAATATCTTCTATATAATATATCTGGTTAAATAAATATTTGACTTGAAATATTCCGATGAAAAATCGAACAAAAATAAGCAATATTTTTTTATCATTGTTAAGAATTTTCACATTATAGAAATCTTTAAATTTTTATAATTTAAATTCATACTATTCTATTTCAAATCTTTAACTCGATTATCTTCCTGAATGTCCGAAATGTTTAAATCTAAGATTAGCGAACTAAATCTGTGGTAAGTTTAGTTTAAAATTGATATTCAAATTGGTTTTCAATTTCAAAATCGGTAGAGTAAGATTTCTTTAATTAAATGACGCATTCTTATGCAGAGATAAGATACAGTTATCTCTCAAATTACCATGTACATCAAGTCTACTTAAATCTACCTTCCTCAGTTATTGTCATTAATGGGCAAGGATAATATTTCACCATTAGGAAATTAAAATAAAATTAATGATTATAGATATTTCATCACTGATTATCACGGGACGTTTCATAATATTTTAATGACGCTCATAATTTTACTTCAGAATATTTTCTATTCTAGATCCTATCCTTCATCAATAATTAATGCTTTTAATTCCTCAATGATTATTAATTTTAATGACTAAAGTGAATGTACGTTTTATATTGAAAGTATTTGTTTAAGAGATTATAAAATATTAAATTTTATAAATTTTTGAATAAAGTGCTTATGTTAAGTTTTTATTAAATGTGAAAAATTGCTTTTTATACTATACTATTGATTAGTTTGTTTGTCACTAGACTTAAATAGGCAAGGACCTAAAATTTAAAGCGGACTCCCAACCAATTCAAACATCAAAGCTTGAGGTGGGAATCCATCCCACGAATTAAAGGTAAATGCGATAACCTTTCGGAAGCCAGCTCGGCACTTCGGTATGGAGGAGGGCTTGGGGGATTGATTTAGCTTTTTGTCTATTTAAGACAGGCTATATTAGTTGCCAAGTCCGGCTTACCAACCGGACTTGGCAACTAATATGTGCAGATGTAAGAAAAAAATGTTCACAGTCTTGAGTGGATCAGTTGGTTTGAGACTTGTTTCAAATCAAGCATCATTTTTAACAAATATTTTGAAATGTGACCACCAACACTTGTGTTAGTCTTTGATTTGGTGAGAAAGTTCATCAGTAGCGAAATTGGCATTCTTTAATTTTGATTTAATATGGGAACATGTTTTTCTGAAACTTCAGTGTTTTGATTGGTAAAGTCTCCCTGATAGAGTAAAAATTAAAATAATTTTGTTTAGTAGTTTCATATTGAATCCGAGAAATTTATCTCATCTAAGAATATAGTCTTCTTTAATTTTTAGCGCTAAATTTAATTGTAAACTTGAAATATATATAATTTTCAAGATTTACAATAATTATTATTTTAAATGTAATACACAGCTATTTTTGCATTTAGTTTAAATTTAAAATATTTTTCAACATGAAATTGAATAAAGTATGTGTAAATCATTTACAAAAGCATAAGAAATATTTTTTAATAATTGTAAAATTTTATTACTAAGAATTTTTAAAAAATTATTTTGTTCACTTTTTTTTGTAAAACATCACCGATAATAATCTCATACTTTTAAATCTGGCATTTTAAAATTAATTTATTTTAAAAGTGTAAATATATTTGTAGTAATATAGTGAAAATATATAATATATATATAATATATATATATATATACCTATCTATCTATCTATCTATATATATATATATATATATATATATATATATATATATATATATATATATATATATATATATATATAATTTTTAAAGTATAATAAAAATCTGCTTTTTTATTTTCATAATGATTGATATAATTTATGTTAATTTCTTGAAAGTGAAATGTCAGTGGTAATTTTAAATTACTGAATTACCAAGAATACATGTGATGATATTTTTGTATAATAATTCATTATATTATATATACTGATTTATTGTACAAGAATTACATTTTTCAAAGGTGTCTAGAAATGTGATGTTTCTTATAACAGTAATCAAAATCAAAACCAGCAACTTCATTGCCTTACGAGTAATTTGAGGAATCCAAAGCAATCTATTTTGAATCTTTGATAATAATATTATTATGAAATGATTGAAATGAGAAAGTATATTTTTATTTAAATAGATAGCATTGTTGAATACATTCTTTACAACCAGCACTATATCATTTGTAAAAATATTTGGAAAAAATTTGAAATTGACTCATTTGGTATGACACATATACTGAATAAAAAAATGAAAACATTTCATTTATGAAGTACAACAAAAAATTCCTAATAAATTAAAATATTTGGGGCGGGGTGTTTAATTTGATACATATCATATTTTATTACAGCAGCAAACAGGAACATTGTTTGGATTTAAATATGTCGAATTACAGAATTAAAATAATTTATTTTCAAAGTCCTTTCTAATATGAGCAAACAAGTTTGAAATATACGATTTTTACTGTTATAGACGAGTAAATACTGCAATCATACTGATTTTCAAAAAGTTATTTGATAATTTTTTTTAAATTTCATAGTAGAAAGATGATATTTAGCGGAGATTCGAAGAATGAACAAGATCACAAAGTATTAAAAATAATTTATAGTTATTATTTTTTTAGCTTGCTTTATGAATTCTGTTAAAAGAGCGGTTTATTTTTTCCGACTCCTAAAATCGACTTTTAGTTATAAGTGACAATTACAAAAATATTCTAAAAAGCGATAATTTTTGCCAGGATCGTTTTACTAAGCATATTAATTTTTTCATATTTAAAGGAATTTATTGCTTATTGTAAAATATTTATGGAACACAATTTTTTATGTAATTTTATATTTGAATTACTTCATGCAAAACTAATCAATTTTCTAGAGTTAAAGAACATAAACTAATTTCAATAATAGGATATTTATATAATGCACATTATATACATGAATATTTCAGTAAATTAGAATTCTTTAATTATTGTTAATGTGCTGAAATAAAATTTTGCAGAGTTATCTGATAATAATCTTTATAAATAATATAGTTATGGATTGGTGTTTTTAATAATAATTATATACATTCCTAGTTTTATATATTATAAACAAGATAATATTTTTCATTAGGAATATGATTATTTCAATGGCGTGCAAAAACAATTAATACATCTTCAGTATATAAAATACAATTTGTATATAATATATATTAATTATATTAATAAATTTTAACTGAGCAAATGGGAAGCTACTTGTTCAAATATGAATAAACACTTTCAAACACTTTCCATATTATTAATATGTTCTTACTATCTAGTTCTGTTATTACATCATTTGATCTTAAATGTGTTAAAAATAATATATTTGAATGCGACTCGGGATTCCTGTCTCCTGAAATGTCAATAAAGTGACTGTAAATTACTAAGAGAATTCAATCTAAAGTGGTTTATTTCTTATTGACAGTTGGAAATTGTATACACTTGCAATTAAAGTTTTGCATTGATTTATTAAAGTAAACTCATTGTGTTAAGAACAGCAGATTTCAAATCATTGCATCAAAAATAAACTAACACATAGTTAATTAAACATTAGCATTTGTTTTGTTAACTGGTATTTTACATGTTGCTGATATCAAATCAATTATAATATATTGAGCAGTATTGTTGTTGGCTGAATTAATAATTTAAAAAGTTTTAAAATAGAAAATAGGCAATGTCAAGAAAGAAAATATAAATTAATTTGAGAAAAATTAGGCATCTATTAAAATTATTGCCTTCTACAATTACAGCAAGGAGATCAAATCTTTAAAAACTTCTCTTGAATGCCACTTTCTTTTCTTGAATGTAATTAAAATTACGTAGTTAATGTAATAAAATCAAATTCAATTGGCTTAAAATCACAAGAATGTGTCATTTTTTCATCTCTCAATATAATAAAATTTATGCTGGTTCAACATAAAAATTATGAATGAAAATTAATTTCATAAAAATTTTTTTTCTTGGTTCTTCTTTCTTCTTTAGGTAATGATGATTATTTATTCTTACTATGGAATGATACTGTATATTTTCGAACGTCTTTATATAGCCAGTTTTCGGATTAAATGAAGAAGACATTTTATGCATACCTCTTTCCAAAAGCTTGTGTAATTATACCTGATTGTTTGCTTTATAACAACAAATATTTCAATGAATTGGAGTGGTGAAATGCTACAGTACTCATATATTGATAACATATGACAAATTGTGTTTAATACCATTTGTGTTTGAACTTTTACAAAGAGTACAGTTATGTATTTTATTATGTGTGATCAACATAAGTCACCATGTTATACGATTGACTTAATTCATATTAAGTTATATTATCTCATTAGTAATGTTGGCAACATAAATTATTTGATTATTTACGGAAGCTTTTGATTTCATTAGTAATATTAATAATATAGATCATTCGATTATTTATGGAAGTTTTGTGATTTTATTAGTAATGTTAATAACATAAATTATTAGATTATTTTTGGAAGTTTTATGGTTTCATTAGTATAATATTAATGATGTAAATTATTTGATTATTTATTTAAGTTAGCAATTTCTGCATGTTTGTTTTTCAATTTCGATCACTTATTTCTTTTCAATATATCAGCTTATTCAGTAATGAAATGATTGCTCATTAGGAATCAATGATTTATTGTCCTATATAATCAAAAACTTTGTTGAATATTTTATACTTCCAGCAATGATTTTTTAAGCATATAAAAATAGCTGTTGTACTCAAATATTAAAACGTTAATAATTATTATCCTTAAATCATTACAGTTATTGTTGTTATTTAAAAATATATCTCAATTTTTAAACTTTAGATTTTTGGCAGTTTTTTATTTTATTTATAACAATAAAACATTAATATTAAATTTGAAATAAATAGTATAAACCTAATAAATAATTAAAAATTTGAAATCTCTAAATCTGCTCTTTTGACCATTTTAAAAAGGTAAACAATTAATAGCTTTATACTGGTGAGTATTTAATAATAATTACTAGAGAACTGAAAATAAAGCTAGGATTTTTTTAATAATGCCCTTTTCATTAATTTAGAAGTGTTAAAAAGCTATGAAAAATAGTAATCTTTATTTCAAAGTAATTATCTACCTTAACAACACATTTCAGTGAGATAATTGCTTTTACAGTAAGAGAAAACAATTAATTGCATTCAACATGCGAATAACTTAACTTGAATTAAATTTAAGCAAGGTAAATTATAAAATAAAGAAAATATAAAAAAATAAAGAAATGGATAAAAATAGAATGACTCTTGCAGTTTTTTTTATACCGGCATGAAAGAAATCAGAAATAAAAACATCTGCATTATGTAACACGCAAGAAAGTAAAATTAATCAGAAATAAGGAAATGTTAATTAACATTAATTTAGCGGGAGGAGAATAGTTAAATACGAAAGCTTGAAACTTCGTTTCACCGTTTGGAATAAACCTATAATTACTAATTTCCATTTGTTTCTAGAATTTAAAAATGATCTATTTTTTAATTATATTAAAATAATGAAATTAATGGAATAACACGCTTTTCAAATGCTTACACAAGGAAATTTAAACTTGAAGAAAATTAGTGCTGCCTTTAATAAGGTTTGAATAAATAATTAACTGCGTTTTAATTGCTTACATAAGTTTATTTGCCAAAACTTCTTTTTCAGATATAATTTAAAGCTTTTAATTTAGAAAAATATCTCTGATATTTTAAATGATTATTCAAGTAGCTTAAAGTTTGCTTTTAAGAAATACATTCTTCAAGTTTCAAATGTACTCATTTTGAACATTAATGGAAACTTATCATTTAAAAGCGTATTTCAAAATGCATAAATCCTAAGTAGAATTATTTTTTTTTGGCTATCACATCAAAAATATCTTCCTTACATCATTGGACTCAATATTCTTAAAAATTATTTCTGATCAAATACTGAAAATCTAATTATATATTTGAAATTTAAAAAAATATTTAGATACTTTGTGTTGTATACTGACAATATAGATATTTATAGCATCTGAATTACTTTTAAATTTCCAGCAATTAAGAAAAATTATTATAAGTAAAAATTATAGAGTAATATGTAAAACATAAGTAGTACCTATTAAATGAAATTTCCAGCAATCTATTGATATTGGTTTATTTTGTAAATTAAAGAAACTAGTTTTTTATCTTCTAAAATAAGTTTTAATAATGAGTAAGATAATAATTAATTTGAATGCATCACAAAAATTTTGAATTGTAATATCTAATCATAAATTCACTATGCAAAAATATTAAATTTAGTCTCGAGAAAAAATATTTATGTTATACTTTTTCATAATTTTTTTTTATAAATTAATTGAGTATGTTGTATACATGGTTATATAATAAAATTTAATTATTTATATAACCATGCATACAAAATACACAGTTGAAATTGCCAATTTCTTTCAAGTAACAGATCTTAAAACTAGCTTGTTCCAAAATTCCCTTATGTTCATGTATTTATATAAATATATAACGAATTCAATGTGATTATGTCATAATATCAAAGTTTTATGTCGTAATTCATAACGTTTTTGGAGATTACAATCTTTTTAAGCGGATGTTCATTATTTTATGATCGGAAGAGTAATAGAAACATATAGTGACATTGTTTAAAAAATATATTTAACTTTTCTAAATATGACAAATTTTTATGAAATTAATAATAATTATACATTTTAAATATGCAAGTTAAGTTTACTTAACATAAATTTTGACTAAAGCCTCAAATGTAAATTAGATTGTATAAAATGAAGCTGGTAAAGAGATTGAATGATTAAAAAAGATCTAAAGTTTTATTAATAAATTGTATAAAATCATTATTAAATTAAACAGTGTTTAAGATGGAACAAAATCTCATTCCTGTTAAATTCATCAAAGCTTCCAACTCTTAAAATTTTATACTCTGCTTTAAAAATTCAGGTGCTTTGTTGAACGTTAAAATAGTCATCGTATTCTGATCACTTATGAAACATCAATGGCAATTTATTTATAGTCTAAGTAAGGAATAATGAGAAATAACCTTCATCCTGAAATCGCGACTGTTTATGCATACGAGATTTTGCCTTTAACTCAATTCGATATGCATGGTACGAAAACAAAATAGTTTTCTTCATAGAAATGTGTAAATAAAATTAAATGAGTTAAAAAAGAAATTATATTGCACGAATATGTGTAATTTGTACAAAATAGTTCGTGAAATGTGAAAAAAGGAAATTGTTAACTGAATTTACTATTAAAAAAGTTAAAATGAGGTTTATAGAAAAATTAAAAACAAATTGCCCGAAATATTATTGTTTGAGATCTCTTTTAAATGTGGTGTTTTTTTTAAAGCTTATTTGGACTAATGAGGATTAAAATTGTATGAGTTAAATATATATATATATATAGATATATAGATATATATATATATATATATATTTAATGGCAGATTGTAGACAGTTACAATTGCAACAGAGTCTATTAATCTATTGTTCCCTGATACCCAAGGAACCGGTCAGAAACAGCGACCTCTTAGCCACCTAGTCGATGCCCCGGTTGCATCACATGAGGTGGCCCATCATCGCACTCTCACACATGCCATAGGGGCCCCCGCTTATAGGGTAGGCATCATTCATACTTCATTCACACACACGCAAGAAAAGGACAATGACAAGCCAGAGAGAGAAATTACATCCATGCCTGAACCGGGATTCGAACCCAGGATATTCCTATCCGTAGTCAGGCACGCTGACCACTAGATAAGTTGGCCGGCTGAGTTAAATATATTAACTTTAATTTTCACTAATTTTAGAAGCTTGGAAAATAGTTAAAGATTTCGTCTTTATTTATAAATGATCTGATTTTTATTTTATATTAATTTTTGTCGAACTTAGCTCACTTTAAGCAGATAGAATAATTATTCTTTTGCTTATATACAATATAAATATATATATTAAAAATTAATAGAAAAATATAAAAGTATGCGGAAGTAAAAAGCTGCTCTTGAAAACAATTATACATTAATTATTATAAATATAAAATTTTCCTGACTATAGGTTTTTCGTTGTTTAAAATAATGCATTTGAAACAAAAATTTTCTATTTAATACATATTTTTTTTATGTATAAAATTGTAATATACCTTTCTATGAAATTTGTTTTGTTTATTTAAAATAATGCATTTAAAACAAAAATTTTCTGTTTAATACATATTTTTTTTATTTTTTTATATTAAATTGTAATATACCTTTCTATGAAATTTGTTTTTTTTATATAAAATTTTTTATGCAAAATTTAAATATAAGCCTTTATTGAAATTTTATATTAAAAAGAACTTTATTTAATGCATTGTAATTGCATTAAATAAAGTTCTATGACATTAAAATGCATTTTCACGTTATTATTTCTTTTTAGGAATTTAAAATTGTATCTGCAAAAAAGATAGTAAGGGATAAAATGTTTTTTATAAATATAAGAAACATGAAAAATATAACATGACATTAACTAACACATTAAAATTTTTTATCCTTTTCTAATTATTCAGATTAATACGTTTGATTGCTACTCCTAAACTTCATTAAATTATTTCACATATAGAATAATGTACATCATCAGAAAATATGGAAAACAAATTTTCTGAAATTCCTCTGTGTCTGGCCACCTTCAATCAACTGAATTCATTTCGAAATGCAACCAACTCTGATATCTTTCCACATTTCTCGAAACATTTATTCAGGAAATAAGATTCCTACGCAGTTCTCTTTACTATATTTGAAATCACATTCGGATTCTTTGCTGTAAAAATCTTGATTATATCGCTTTTAATATTTATTCCAACAGACACAAAAATTGAGAAACTATTCCGTTAAAATTCTTGAAGTGGGAATGTTTATCGGTGTTTATTTGACAATCCATAGTAGAAATGAGATAAATTTACATCATTAGATGCTATATAAATGGCATATTACTCTATTTGCATTTTTGAATAGAATGTAAATGTTGGCTGGAGTGTTCTTCACATTTAATAAGATGAGTTTTATAGTTCATATTAGGACATTTTTGATAGTGTTGTAAAAATTTGACAAACGAAGGGGAAAATGTGTGAAGTCTATTTTACACGTTTTAATGTGACTTGCTTTAATTTTTCTTGATCAATATTAAAATGCATATAAAGATTATAATTCTCTCTTCAGCAAATTCAGATTTCAAAATTTTAATTTTTTATTCATTGACAGTAGGAATATCCCTCAATATTTTATAAAAATAATTTAAAACATATTATTTTGACATTAATTTTACACCTGCTAAATGTTTGATATTCTTATAAATAATGTATTCTTTTAGAATATTTAATGAAATTGTTTACCTTTCCTTGTATTTAAAAATAAATTACTGAAAGATATTCATTTCAAAATATATTTGATTTGTTTTTGTATGTAATTTTTAATATTTTCATCACTTTTAAGATAATTTAACCCTAAATATAATTTGAAAAATTTATACTACGTAATGGTAAGTGTTTTGATAATTTTTTAAGAATTATATTTATCATTTAATCAATAAATTTTTCAATAGTTGGCATTTAAATACCAGGGAAATATATTTTATTTGCATAGACATTTTTTTATTAAAATAATTCTAAATTTACTAATTTGGCAAATTATTTTGAAAAATTTATTTAATTCAAATTAATGATTTATTTAATTTAATAAAATGCATAATCTTATTTCTTTTTATTCTATGCTTTTCTCAGTCATAACAAAAATCAGTTGTTTTCATAACAATAATAAAATAATAATAAGGAAAAATCATAGAACCAAAACATGCTTAGAGAGAGAGAGAGATTAATAAAACAAAAAATGTCTTATCTTGTATCGTTTTATGTAACTTGCTTATCTTGTAGTTTTTCTTAAAGATAATTACAGAGAACTGTATTTACAGAAAGAGTAATTTAACAATTAATTTTTGAATAAATTGAATATACTATAACATGAAATACATTTAAGCAAAATAAGTTAAAGAAAATGTGAATGGATTAAAATGTAATTAAATTAGCTTTTTAATTTTGAAATCAAGAAATTAGTGATAAAAAGGGTTCCCTGATAAATATTAAATCAAAATTAGCTTAAAAAATAATTAAAACGAAAAAAAATGAGGAGAAATTTTTTGAAATACGCCTCATTCTTCAAGCAATAGTAAAAAATAGTAATTACTTAAATAAAGTCCCTTTATAAAGCAAAACATTTAATTGATTAGAAATTTAAATATAAATTAAGTAAACGGTGCAAAACTCTTTATTTCACACGATTATGCACTTTTCTTTTTTTGTAAAGAAAAGCATTGTCACTGAACAATTTAAAATAAGTAATTAATTTCACTTTAATTGCTTATTAAACTTCAAGTCAGTGCAATTGTTTTATTTCCTTTATTTCTTTAACAATTTAATTTGGAAACAAAGATTGCCTGGTATTTTTAATAAGATAGCGCAATTACTTATATAGGAATTTAGAGAAATTAATTTCCTTTAAAAATGATAATATATTCAAATATATATTTTAAAAGAAATGTATTAACCCATACTTTTTTTTATAAAAATGCATTTTATTATAAACACATTCGGTTTAGAATTTTATAGCTAAAAGCTTCCAGTCACAATTTCTTAATATTTATATTCTTTGATATTAGTGTTGTCTAAAATATTTTTTGTATTCTTCAATAGATTTAAATAACATATTCTTAAAAAATGAGTTTCTTACACAATTAGTTTAAAATAGTGAAATCCATATTTGAGCAAAATTAAATCGTTAAGCGTAATAGTTTAAGATTTTTATTTGGTAAAAATAAACTTCAATTATTTTTCTTATAACAAATGATTAATAAAAATATCGTTGAGCAAATTTAGTTATCATGAGTAAGATAATAAGTAGAATATCTTTTTTATTAAACTTGCAAATTGGAATATGTAAGCTAAAAGTAAAAATAAATGTTTATATATTTGCTTGTTATCCTGGCATCTTACATAATCATAACATCAAAATCTATTACATTAAAAATAAAATTTAATAAATATTTCTCTAGAATATTAATAATGAAAATATTGTACATGATTTGGTATCAAGCAATTTAGTGCATTATACGCCATTGATACTTTGATTAGTTTTTTTTTGTCTCTTTCAATGATAATTTTTTAATAAAATTTTTAAATTGATTAAGATCACTTTGATTGATTTTACAATGCATATTACACACAAGTGCATCATCTCCTCATTTTATGCATTGAGCTGAATTGATAAATTTATTGATGATTTACTTAAGTGCTATATTTATCTCACTAGTATTATAATTTATAGTTATATATAATAGGTGTTTTCATTAATATTATATGGAAAATGAGCCATAGTTTATATGACTGAATTTTTTAGAATAATCTACATCATTTTTCACTTATTATTTTAAATTAATATAATTGCTATCGTATCTCCACAAATTATCAAGAAGTCGTAGAATAATTCTCTCCATATAATAAAGGGATAAATAAAACAATAATAAATAATTTGAAAATATTTAGTAATTTGGCAGCATAGCCGAAATCAGCTCTTAATTTATAAATCAAAATATAATTTATTCCAGTAAAGTAAATAAACAATAATGAAATGAGTTCTTATTATTTTCTTTTATTGCGCTAGAATTATCAAATAAATATTAATACATATTTACATAATTTTATTATATATATATATATATATATTTGTAAATCTGTATCGCTAATACTATAATGTCTAAAAAATTATTTGGTGATATAAGAACTTTGAGAATTGAAATATCTGTCTGGTGATTGTAGCAATACTTGTATTTTTAAACTATCCTGAAATTACGAGTATGTACTTTTTATTTTAGTTAAAACCAAAATTTTAAGTTTTTATCACAAATTTCTTAACCCAAGTATTAGGATATTCACTATAAATGAATGTTTATAAGCCCAGAGCATCTACTCTCTTACACTCTATTTAAAAACACGAGTACATCACTAACAATATCCATAGAGTAGCCACTAATGCAAGATCAATCTCACTTCAATTACGATCTGTCAAATATATACCGCCAAACATTCCCGATTCAAGAGTTTTCGTGGAATAGTTTCCTCATTTTGTATCTGATGGAATAAATTATCAGGGACGCAACAAGAGAGGATTTCCACTCTCCATAGAGGAAAATATTCCGAAAATAATTGAAAACAGAGGAAAACTGGTGGTATTGTGAATGAGGCTCTTCGCTAGCACAAATTATTCCAGGAAATGAGATGTAAGCTGAGAGTACTTCTGGATAAGCTTGGTTAGTTTGTGGCATGTCAAACTTTGACAAAATCATTTGAAATAATTTATTTTGATATCTCTTTCTGGTTAAGTGTTTCGTACATAAGAGGTCGATTTGATAATGTTTTGAATTTGAATAAAGCGTTATAATTTGTATATTTATATGAAATGAGATTCTGTTATAAATTGAAGTCCTTATCGTGTTTAGTACATGCTTTATAATTCTTCAGATTATTCAATTTTTATTAATTGAAACATTTAATTTTTTAAGACTACTGTTAAAATAATTTTTTTATTATAAAATAGTATGTAAAAATAAAGAATAAAACAGATATGACATTTCTATAAAATTCTAGCTTATCAACTGATTTTAAAGGAATTATTTTTAATACGAGTCTTAGACACTTATTATTGATTGTTTAGAAAATTAGTATTTATATTATAATAATAAACACATTAATTAACATAAAATATAATTTTAGCAACATTTTGTTTTCTTGTATTTAAAATCGTATTGATTACTTATGAAATATTTAAATTAAAAGCGTAGTAAAATTCATATTTTTTATTTATGAGAGCAAATAAAACTTTATTTTGTAACATAAGATTTTTCTAATTAAACAGTCAATGTTCACATACGGTTCTAATAAGACTGGGGCTACTATAAACATTCACACTCTAGGCGGGAATTAAACTTGATAAATATTGAATCGAAGACCTGAGATTAGCTATTCGAATGTAAATTCCACTTTAAAATATGAAAAAAAGCTTTTTTTAGTTATTGTCTCTCTCAGTTTTTAATATGAAAGACTTGAATTAATAATTAAATAAAACATTAAGGTTTATAGTTTTATTAACTATTAATATATCATAAGTATAATACTGCAGTATCATGCTCTTATTATTTCATTTTTAACTTGCCTATTTTTCCGATTGATATTCCTTAATAATATTATAAGACCACATTTCACATCATGTCCACAATATATTTTCATAACATTTTAATATAAAAGTAAAAGATGTTAATTTTTTACATATTCATTTGTCTTTTTCAAAAAGTTATTAAAATTTTAAAAGCATCCTGCATTTTTCTGAACAACATATATTATTACACTTTTTAAGTATAAATTCCTTATTTTATACACACATATTACGTATATAAAATTATACATATACATGCATAAATATATATATATATATATATATATATATATATATATATATATATATATATATATATATATATATATATATATATATAATATGTTCTTGATACAGATGTCATATTAAAACAATATTTTCGTCAACTCAAAAATGTTAAAATTTATACAATTTTTGCATTATTTCTTGTAATCTTTTTAATAACATTTGAATTGAAAAATTAAATTACACATTGCCTAGATAATTTAGTTTCTTGAATGTTATTTATGTACTGTTTGCTTAATTAGTATATGAGTTTACTAGGGCTGTGGAACTTAGTGGTTAGGGTATCGGCCTCCCATCCGGAAATGATAGGGTTCAATTCCCAATGCCGTCAAAGACCAACCGAGTACATGCGATATACGTGCTCTTTAAATCTGTGGAATCGAAAGAAAATTTCCTCCCCCTTCAGATCAATGTCAAAATTGAGGAGTGGGTCCTCTGTGGTGCCATCTATCGGAAGATTTAGAAAAGAGGAAAGACGTACTTTTACCTTTGTGATGCTCTGATTAAAAACGAAAGACGCTCCCTATTGACTTAAATTCGCACTGCCAAGGCATAGAGAGTTTGGCTTGTCCACGTGTCATTAGTAACAACAGCACGAGTTTACTAGAATGCAAAATATTTTTATAATAAATGAGTAATATAATATAAAGTTCAGTTTGAGCAATATAATTTAAAGTAAGACAATTTTTTACAATAGTTTCTTATGATTGGTAATGTATGAGTTTGATACTATTTTATATTTCGTCTACATTTTACTAAGTAATTTATTTTATTAAGTTATTTTGCTTCTATTAACATTTTTCATAAAAATTATGAATTTACTTTAACTCAAATTTCTCATTTTGGTTTACTTTAATTGTTGAATAAAAAAAATGATAGATTAGAAAATTATTCAAAAATAGTGTTTTCTAAGTCAAAAATTTTACAAAAATATGCCCATTGAAATGTGTAAAAAATTTAAAACTGCACATTCGAAAATTATTCCTAAAAATCTTCTTAAATAATTTTCATAATAATAATGAGACTATTTAATTTATTATATATTTAATTTTTATTTGTTATACATTATAAATGAAAGAGCCTTAGAGTTCAATGTGCAGAAAGATGGGAAATTTAAATTACATTGTTATGAAAATCTGCTTGTTGCCTTTGTAAACTAATGCAACTCAAGACATACGATTACTTTTATTTTGACAAGAAACGAAAAATGCTTAGAGGTACGGATCTAAAAACAATTATTGGAAACGGTGCAGAATAAATCTTCTCGAAATGGTAATAGAAAATCAATAGCTTTTACAAATGAAGCATTTCTTCCTCTACTACGATCATGTAGAAAATTAGACATTGTTTTATTGGTCAAATAACATCGAAATATCAGATCAAGCTATTTTACTTGAGTCTGTATTGTTAATATTTTCCTTAAGTATCTCTTATATTATAAATAACTTTTTCTAAGGAATATCTTTTTTATTCTCAATATTCTAGTGAAAACTTTTCCTACATAGTTGGCTCCTATTTTACAATAATATTCGGAGTTTTCTAAAAAGGAATGTATTATTAAATCTATTATTGCAATTTTAAGTCTTCCTAGTAAAATATAAATGCTTAAAATATTAAAAAAGTTTGATTATTTAAAATGTGGATGTTGTCCTTTTTAAGTATAGTTAGTAAACGGTACTAAATGGAGGAAGAATTAAAATATAATTTTGAATTGTTCTATCATTTTTAGTATGGACTTTTGGAAGCATTGCAATTATTATAATAGAAATAAAAGAAAAAAATTCTATTTGCACCGTGAGAAACAAATGTTGGATAATCTACTCTATATTAAAAATCATGATCTGTTTTGATCATAAAAAAGGTCTGAAATATACTTCAGTTAAATTGTTGTATCAGATAAACCACAATCAACAGAAATTGTTCTTTAGCATTTTCAGAGAATAAATTTTAAATTGTAAATTTGGGACATTTATTTTGTTTAAAAAATTAAAAAAAATAACTGTTTCAAGAATATTAGTTCAAGCAGTAAGAATAAAAAGTAATTAAGATAAAATTTATTTTTTTGTATTTAAAACTGAGAAAAAAATAATTAACTGTTTCATCTATTAAGAATTTTCAAAATAATCCTTAATATTTCTGTTTCCTAATATTTCAGTAATGTTTATTTATACTTTTTTGATAGTTCTTTCTTGAAAAATTATAAATATAAGAAAATTATGAATATTGAATTAAAACTGTTTAACTAATCAATCATCGAAATCATTTTATATGTATTATTATATGTTATCATAAATATTAATCAAAAAGTTTAAATCTTATAAAATTCAAAGTTTATTAATCATAAAAGTGTAACTATCCTAACAGTTACGTATCAAAATAATGTAAGTTATTATGTATAGTAAACTGTATGCTGTGCAACCACATCATTTTCTACCTAAATAAGAATTTTGTGTGATCTAAAATAAAATTTGCATTGCAAAATGTATTTTACGATAGCAGAGTAAATTTTTAAAAGCTTAAAATTTTCGGACACAGGTTAAAAATAAAAATCAATCATTTTTCCTAGGAATAATTATTTAATAGACATTGGAATTTACATATTTTCTATAATAACTTAACTAAATGCTAAAATCTATGAGACTGTTTCTTTGAGTAGTTAATACTAAAAAATGGTAAAATGCATGTTATTTGTCACAACCAATGCCTTTTATGTGAAATATCTGCAACTGAAAAGATCTAGGAAATTTTCTTTATTTTTCCACCATTATTAATCATATTTTATATGTATATAACACATTTATTTAAAGACAGAAGTAATGATTTTTGTAAATTTAGTTAACTATTTTGCATTACACATTTCAATTATTTTGGCTAAAGATAAGTTTCAAATAATGCAACGAATCAGGTAGCTGCCTTTAGATAAATTGATTGTTAAATGCAATTAGAAAATTTTATTAAAATTATTTATCCACCTGCTTTGCTGATGTGCTATTTTGATTTTTTGATAACTTCATTTTATAATTTAACAAAAACTTCCATTCTAAAACTTTTTTAAGAAAAGTAAAAAGTATTAGTAGAGTAAGTATGATACATAATACATAAAATGATAAATAGAATTACATTTATACTACATAAAAAAGTAAGTTTACATTATTGTAATTGCAGTTTGATGCAATCAGAACAAAATACGCAAATAATAGAAAAAAAAACAATTATTAATTTAGAATTCTTTAAAAATTCTTTAGAACTTTTTAAAAATTTAAAAAGACGTTGCCGATTTAAAGTAACAATTAAATGGATGTTTTGTCTTATCTTTTTCATTTTGTTTATACTTCTGTTGTATTGACAACGTGTTAATTGTTTGAATCAATGGAAAATGGCTTATAAACCGATATTTTACTCCTTATATTAGAAATCGTTTTATTAACAAAATGAACTTGGTTTATATTCTCAGACATTCGATGGTGAACTTCGTCTTGTTTTCTGCTGCACAAAAAATGCAATTTGAAGGCAAGCAGCGAATTTTTCGACAAGTCGGATTTACGTCATGGATATTTTCAAGCAATGAGAATTATAATAAAGTGGCGTAATCATGATCTCAACTGGAAAGAAAGAAACAAATACTTTATAATTAAAAATACAAATTAACTCTTTTTTTCCAGAACTATAAATTGAAAAAATATATTAGGAAATTTCAAGCTAACATTTAAATGAGCAACGTATAAAAGTCAAAGCATCATTTTACTTAATGAATGACTATGAATAATGGACATTTAATGCACTATGTTCATAACCTAAATCATGTGTGATGTCCGTGAGCCAGAAATGAGAATCTTCGTTAGTTATCATGCAGTTTAAATAACATTCCTACTATAAACATTTGTCCATAGTTCTTCTGGAATTTAGTTTTCTAGTAACCTAATTATTATAATTTTCTAACGTAGAAAACAATCAAGTATATTCTTAAATTTGGAAAGTTATATTGATGCTCTTAATTACTAATATTTGAATTCATTTTTTTAAAGCTATTAAAAATGTTAGGTTCTATTTTTAATTAATTATTTTTCTTTTTGTGTATTACGATGTGTAGCAAACAAATAAATACAAGTAAAAATATCTAAGTTAAAAAAATATGTTTTACAAAAAAGACTGTTACAAATTAATTTTATATATTACAAAATTATTATTATATATATTATAAAAAGCTTATGGTTATACAAAACTACAAAAAAGTTGGGTTTTAAGTGTACTATACTTTTCTTCACTTTCATTGTCGTCAGAAATTAATCAAATAAATCCTAAACTGAAAAATTAAAAATTTGACACTCATCTTACATTTTTTATCAATTGCTGCTGTTGAACACATCTATTAAAAATCAAATAACGCATAAACATAAACTTTCATTTAATTCCCATGACAATTTTGCTTTTAGACTAAAAACATGCTTGTTGGAAAATAAATTTCCTAAAAATAAAATGATAGTCTTTAGAAAAATTTAATAACATATTGTTAATAGGAGAAAAAATGCATTTGCCTGGTGTTTGTGAAAGCGCTTTTCCTTTTTTTTTTGTAGCAAAAACGAAGCATTCAACAAGATTTTTATATTTAACCATGTCAATTTTCATGACAGCAGGAAAAATACGTTTTATTGCACTTATAAATTAAAGAACGAATAGGAAATTACATCTTCGATGGAATGTATATTTTGACAAATCATCGAAGAAATACATGGTTCCCACACTTGCAGGAGTTTTAAAATGGCTATTATGTGGGATGGGAGAAAGACATTTCACATTTTTTCTAGTCGCTTATGACAGAAAGTGACAGTTCAAAGCGGAAGTTAAAAGCAGATCAAAGTCTACATCGAAGATTTTCTTTATATATTTCCATGAGAGAACCATCAAGTTGACATAGAATATACGACGTTGTCAATTTAGGCTTAGTTTTAGTGTGTTTAACTTCTGATAGATTTTGTGAAAATGACAGAAAGTCTTGAAATTCGCAGAAAATAAATCTATTTTTAAATATATGTCAATCTTAAAATGATTTTCAAGGTAGAAATAAAACATTTTTATAAAAGTATTTTAAAATAGGAAAATATATATTTTTTCTTACGAAAAATGTTTATGTATGTTTCAAACAGGTTATGGATTATTTGAATCGCTCATCAATTTTTAAATTCCAGGAAATGGTATTTGTAATTAAATTAGAATAGAATTTAATTTCAAATTCTAATTTTGAACATTTATCTGGAAAATATTCTATTCAAAAACATTTTATACGATAATTTAAGTGAAATCCAGTGATGGAAAACTTTTACCATATAATTCAATAGAAATCTTATTATAATTGTTTAAAAAGATCTCATATTTGTGGAATTGTTTATTATAAGTTGTATGTTTGTAACCAGCATGAATTTGACGAAAGTTTCTTTCTTAATTTATAAAATTAGCCAACATTATATTTTGCAATTGAAATATTTAAAATGTTGCGAGATTTAAAACAATTAAGAAATATAAATATTCATAAAATTGTAAACAAGATTTTAACTATACCATCTTTGCTGAAAATAATATTTAACATACTAATTAAATATTTATTACAATGTTTTACTGTATGAAATGTTTTAAGCGTAAATCAATATTGTTTTTATAAGATACAAATACTTTTAATGGGATATGACTGACTTCAATACTCCAATTTTTGTAATGTGAAAAATGTTATTGTTACATTATGTATGTTTATTACAAATGCAATTGTAATGTAACAAAATCTGTTTCTGAAACAAAAGTTTTAGAAACACATTTAATTGTAAAATTTATCATTAATCTCAAAGAAATAATCATTCACAAGTATACATTTTCATTTAGTAGTGTGTTAACGAAAACTATGCTAACTTTGGAAAGCTTTAAGACTAAATTGTTTAATGTTTTTATTTATCATTTCTCATTTAACAATCATGTTTGTGTAGTAATATTTTACAACGTAAAATTATATAGACCTTTAATGACATATGTTTAAACTAATTTTACGTAAGAGAATTAAAATATGAGATATATAATTAAAGTTTTATTATCATAGGAGGGAAATGTAGATTTAACAATTATTTATCTTTCAATGATCATTGAAGTTTAAACATATGAAAATGAATGAATAAAAAACTATTTTTGATTATGCAAAATTTTTAATGTAGTTTTTGGTATAGAAATAAAAATTTTCTGTACGAAATTTAAAATAAGCTATCGGTAAAATATTTACCAGAAAAAAAAAGAAATATGTACATTAGGAAACTCATCCAATAAAGTTACAAAGAATTTATGAAGCGAAAGTAAATTTTGAATTTGTAGGTATTTTTGGAAAAGTTTGATAATCGTTCGCATTCGCTACTGTCATTAAGCGCACGTTTTCTATACTGTTAAACTCAGCAAGGAAGTTAATCTAGTAGCTGTGGAAGGAAAAAAAAATTTTGTATTTGGAGGAAAATTTTCGAAAGGCTTATATTTATACGCATTCGCTACTGTCATTACGAACAGGTATGATATATATTTAAGCCATGAAACTAATTTTTTGTACCTTAATTGTTTTTATATAATTTGTTGACATCATAAACGTCAACTTTTCAAAGAAGATTTAATAGAGAATTAATATTTAAACACTCAAATCAAATATTTGATTTGCACGAAGTGTTTCTGCAGAACTAAATTGAAAATGACTTCACATGATGAAGAGAAAGAAAACGCAGATGAAGATATTAATTTTTGGCTATTACAACACCAACTATATTTCCATTTAAGCACTTTTAATTAATTTTAAATCCTAACTATTGGATGATATAAGCTCACTTTAATATTACTTATGTCATTATGCATCATTCTGCAATCTACTATTTTTAAGAACTAAAATATGTGTGGATCTTTCAAGTCCCTTTTAATGCTATCACTTATGCGTGAGATTTGAAGGCAATATCTCACTATGCACTAGCAGCGGATATCTCACTATGTCATTAAGGGGACATTTAAGGGAACCTGTTACAGTCGTTTTGATCTAAACATTTAACAACTTCATAATTAAAAGGAATTTTTAAGTGTTCCGCTCTTCAATATGAGTTATTTTATACTCATCCATTAGAGAGTTCTTATTTTATGCTGTAAAACAGCGTTTTGAATATAGCTAAAGAAATATTCCTAAAAAATTGTAATCATTATTTTTCCAAATTTTTAGTTTTTTTCAACAAATATTTGCTTAAATAATTAGGTACATAACAATAGCTAGGTAATCGTTTTTCACTAGAATCAACGTCCTCAGAAAACTACAGGCCTTGGGCCTCTAGTGAACAATATTTTTAAAATTGTTTTAGACAACTATACTTAATATTAATAAATTCCCCAAAGTATTGAGCGTAATTTAAAGAATTGTAAATAAATAAGAAGTATGCTTTAGTTATACTGTCGCATTTACTTTGATGGAAAATAAATTTTTGAAATTTTAATCATCATCTCTAAATAACTGAATAGAAAATGTTAAGGCAAAATAAATCACAAAATAAAAAGTTAAAAAAAGTAAATAAGTTATTTTAAATAATGATAACAGTAATAATTTTTTTTATTTATGTCATGAAGAAATTAAGACGAGAATTTAAATTTGTTATAAAAAAATCTAAAGATATAGAAAATTTGTATGTAATTCAAGTAGCACAATGGAAAAAGTTATATAAAAAAGATAAAATATCATTTTAACATATGGAAAAAACAGGCAATTTCTAATTTTCAAAATTCTAACAATTTTAAAAATAATTTCTTCCTTTGCTCTGGGAGTGAAAGAAATGCTTGATCTCATATAACGTAGTAACGTAATTTTTAATGATTGCGCAAGTCTATTCTCATTTTCAATGTGTCGTAATGTTTGTAATGAGTTAGAGAAAGTAATTAACTGCTTTTCTATTTTTTATTATATTCTTATATCACGATTTTTTTTATTTTTCGTGAAGTTTTAATTTGAGAAAAAAAAAACACTTAACATTTTAAATTACTTTTTCAATGACATGAAGAAATGTAGAGTATATTAACACAGTTTGCGGAAAATTTTTAAGTACCATTTACGAAAATGCATTTTCTACTTTTAAATAAACTGTAAATATAATTAAGAATTCTTATTTGAAAATCGTATTCCATACTTAATGCTTTTATTTAAAAAATATCTTTTAACCTAAAATTTAAGAAGAGCAAATCTTTTTCTTTAAAGCTTCTGTTAATGGAATGTATTTTAATAAAAATTAAAGAAGGAAAAGAAGGTTAATATAAATTTAGGGAAATTTACATAATATTTAAAAGTATTTTTTTTAAATGGCTGATTATTTCAGAGACTTCTGAAAAATCTCTGCTGTTAGATATAAGATTAACAAAAATATCCAAAACTTTTTCCTTCACTATTGATTCTGAATAAAAATTTAATAATCTGCATATTATTAATTTTTTAAAAACAATTTTCTACTTGTTTGCATAAAAGTTATAGCGCAATCAATTTGTTAAACGAAAGCGATGTGAAAGTTTCTTAAATGAAAATGAATAGAAAAAATAAAATAATGACATTTTAGTCTCTCTAAAGCTTTTGTTATTATTTTTAAGTATTTTTTACCATTTAAGATCTCATAATGGTTGTAATTATATAATAGAAAATATTATGCTTTTTATTTAAGAATGGAATAAATTAGAATAAAAACGGCATGCACCTTTCTAAAATTTTTTATTTGCAATTATAAAATTTATTTAAATTATAGAATATTAAGAATTATAGTAAATGAATAATGCTTAGAAAAAAGTGATAAAGCATTTTAAATTCATATCTAAAATATTCTAAAAGTTTAAATCACTTTTGTGAGATATTATACGCGTGAAGATAAAAATATTTTCACACATAATATTTCATTTATTTAACTAAAAGTTTGTTAAATTTATATTTTGGTAGTCTATTTATTCTAGTATTATTTTACACATTTTGCTTAGATACATTAAAGGTCAAAAACGAAACATTTGACAATTTCATAAAAGAATGTCAAGAGATTTAATATTTTGTTATCTTCCACTATTATCAGATGTTAATTAGATTATTCTATTTTGAGTTTTCTGACTGTGACATATTTCTGTCAAATGTAACATCTTAAAACAGTCAATAACCTGCAATTTTTAATGACTATCAGATGACGAGATTGACTTCGATGTAACATTTTAATCTCAGTCAGCAGAATGGTTTTTTATAATAAACATGGTGTAATAATAAACATGATTTAAGCAAGGAGGGATCATGATTTAAGCAAGGAGGGAACATGATCAAAGCAAGGAGGGAACATGATCAAAGCAAGGAGGGAACATGATCAAAGGAAGGAGGGAACATGATCAAAGCAAGGAGGGAACATGATCAAAGCAAGGAGGGAACATGATCAAAGCAAGGAGGGAACATGATCAAAGCAAGGAGGGAACATGATCAAAGCAAGGAGGGAACATGATCAAAGCAAGGAGGGAACATGATCAAATGACGGAGGGCACATGATCAAAGCAAGGAGGGAACATGATCAAAGCAAGGAGGGAACATGATCAAAGGAAGGAGGGAACATGATCAAAGCAAGGAGGGAACATGATCAAAGCAAGGAGGGAACATGATCAAAGCAAGGAGGGAACATGATCAAAGCAAGGAGGGAACATGATCAAAGCAAGGAGGGAACATGATCAAAGCAAGGAGGGAACATGATCAAAGCAAGGAGGGAACATGATCAAAGCAAGGAGGGAACATGATCAAAGCAAGTAGGGAACTTGATCAAAGCAAGGAGGGAACATGATCAAAGCAAGGAGGGAACATGGTCAAAGCAAGGAGGAATTTTGATTCCTTGCAATTTCGAAATTTATATTTACGAGACTCATTTTTCACAAATGGAGGTATGTCAATGTATATGAAGTGGACGAGGGATGGGCCAGCTGAAGAAGCTGCATTATTAGGTTTCTATAAATCATTTATGGCACAAGATACCAAAGCCTGCCAAAGAAGAAAGTACCGATTACTAAAATAATATCGGTGGTATTGAAGTTGACATTTGATGTCCAAATACAATGCCTGTCAAAATGTGATGCTTCTGAGTGAAGTGCTTCTGAGAACACGATTTAGGTGTAATTTGCCACAGTCTACAACGATTTCCTATCATCATGATTATTAGCTTCAGACGTTTTATGTCATTAGTCATGTGTAAAAATGGTGTCTGCTAGTCATTTTACCATCATTCGTCCATATAATGTAAGTAATTTCAAAGAATGCTCACTAATATCTGACGTACAGACAGTTTCGGAGATACTTGTTCCAGATTTTTGGACCGTATATACTTTCTATTAAAGTCGCTTAGATCAGCAAAGTCTCTCATGAGATACACATAAAATCACAATAATGCTTCATATTTTAAATGAAAAATTACATATTGCTCTTACCATATCATGTGACTGCCTGTGTTGGCGATCGTGAAGTGATGGTCTATAAAGTATTTTCATTGATACCCATGCTTCATATGATTCGAAATGAAGCTCTGATTGATAAGTAATATAAAAATATCTTTAGCCATGTTGTAATCTTGAATATGTAAGCAATTGAAGATGAATTCATGTTAATGGTGTAAAGTTGCAAGGCACAGCAAGCTAAATAGCTTGAGAATTTCATTTTCAATGGAGGAAATTTGTGAATGGAATGGTCAGTATGTTCTCAGAAGGTAAATGCAATAGCGCACAGTTGAGACAACTTTGAATTTTAGTTTCCTATTCTCCACACAAACTCCCTGAGAATAAAAAAAAAGAGCTCCTAAGAAAAAAGGAGTAAAAGACAGAAAACCTTTATTCCTGATACTCAATTCCTCAAAAGCGTTCATTGCTGTTGGCATCTGAGGATACCTTTCCATTACTAAAAACTATTTTAATTTAAAGAAACACACAATTTATTCATTTTATTTTGTATGAAAAATCTGTTTTCCCCTCGTGTGTTTATATACTCAATAAATGTAATTTTTACTATCAAACATGCATATATTTTTTTCTCATATAGCGTGTATTGTTCGTCACTAATACATCAATCATCTAAACAACTGGCCAGTTATAAGAAATTCAAATAAAATTTTATGTATTAAATTTTTCCTCATGTAACTACATTTTATTTGAATTCTATTTAATGATAAAAATCTATCTCAAACTATATTCCTATTCATATTGATGCCAAAGTGATTTCATTTTATTTATGTATTTTGTCAAGGTAGTTATAATAAATATTCCAGATTCAAGAATGAAATTATATCTTAATTATAGATCTAAAAGAATAGATTATTGAGCATGTGGAAGCAAAACTTTTCGCTCCGTAATGGAATATGCACAAGAAATAATGAAATGGAAAAATGGAGATTATATTTCAAATAAATATTAAGCATATAAAGAATTAATCACAATTAAACGAAAAATATATGTGTATTTCAGACAGAATATATAATTTGTTAGAAGGCTGTCAAATGCCGATAATATTATTTGATAAACTATTTTGTGAGGTTCGTTGTAGAATTGTGTGTCTTTTGGTTTACTAAAACATTTGGTGATGAATTTTGGCTATAAAATTTCTGATAACCCTAGTATTTAATGTAGCTTTGTTGTAACGTCAGCGGCCATCCTGTTTCTCATATCTTGGCATGAAAAATTCTAGGGTTACCCGTTTGAAAATTTTTCATATTTGTTTTGCCATATATCAAACCCTATTTTGCCTTATTTTGCTAAAAATACTTACTTTTCCAAGGGAATAATAATATTATGCTAAATAAGCAAATTTGATAAATATATTACATTCAACTTTGAATATCAATTCTTAGAAATTATAAATAAATTCTAAAAACATTTTATTTTGTAAATTTGAAGAAAATTAAATTGCATTTTAAATAATTAAATAAGAATGCCCTATCTTCTTTGAAAAGATTTTTTTTCAATTTTCTGAAGTAAAAAGTGTATCCTTAAGTTTTTATTCTCAAATGTTTACATTTATCTTGTGTAATTTAATCAGAGTATTGGAAAAGAATTTATATATAGCTTTATAAAAGTAATAAGATACAACAGCTGGCCTTGACATTCCAACATTATTGGACTCAAAACACTTCAAAATTGATATGATACATCAACGAAGGAAGAAAGATATTTTATTACAAAATGCAATAGATTAGGAGTTTGTTCTTATTGCAAGTATTTTATGTACGCAGTTTCTAGTAATTACTTATTGGATAAAAAGTGAAAAGGATTTTTATTTAGTGATAAAGTTTCATGCTTTAAATACACGTAACAATTGGAAAAAAAATCATAATTTTATAACTTGAAAATGCTTAATTATGTGTGTGGCTCTGTTTTTAGTAACATAAATTTATAAAAAAGGAAAGATTTGAGGGAAATTCTTTATTATTTATGTTTCATTTTTGTGATGCCTTTTTTATTTAAGTCTATTTTCTTGTAAAAATTAAGATATGAGCTTTTTTAAAATAAAATGTGTTATAAAAATCATGGATATTAGTCGAGTTTATAAATTTTAACAGCATATCTTTTCTTAAACTAAATTGTTTTTTTAATCACTTTTCCTTAGATATGGAAGCTAGTAGAATAACAAAAGTTTATTTTGCTCTTATTACTAAGAAAAGGCTGTCGAATTTCTTTGAATATTGTTTCACACTCAGATAACTAATATTTTGATTAGTAGATCTAGTGCCAGAATAAAAATCTGCTCAAAAATAAAATCTGTACTCTACTGTGTGTATTGAATAATTTTTATAATTTTTTTAAAACTATTTTAAAAGCTCTGATTCTTTTAAGTAAGCAAGAATAAAAATTTAATAAAATCATTTATTAAATAATTTATAATTTCAGCATTGTACTAAGTGTTATGTTTAAAACCAAGTATATTCCTCCTGCACAAAAATTGAATCACCATTATTTAATTTTAATTTCTAAATATTAAGCATTCATAATAATACACACACAGTTTCTTTTTATCTTTTCTTCTTTAACACTTATTTTCTGTGGTTTTTCATGATAAATTTTTAAAATTTTAATTTTAAATTATAATAAACATGTTACGCAATTTTTTTTAACGACCTTTATTTAAAACAATTCTTTTGAATATTTTTTCTACTTTCTTATGAATCATATGTGTGTGTTCCTGGTGTGGTGTGTTATACGAGTGTGCGTTATTGATCTATAGTCACTGCTTGATTTTATTATTTCACAGTTTCATAAACTAGAAGAATGTTCTTATTATTTAAAAATAAATGCTTAAAAATCCATTTTGAATATTTTTGTGGAAAGATGTTAATATAAAATTACAAATATTTTATAGTAAGGTGTAAACTTTATTATAAAATGTTTGCAATTTTATGCAAACCTTTATAATAAGATGTCCTGAGACATCTCGTTCTGTAGTTGTTTTAAACGTGCCTCTGATTAAATGAAACTTGTCTAACTTGCCTTTCAAAATTATTCCAGATATGCTCGATTGGTGACAAATCAGGGGATTGAAGAGCCAGGTGACAAATCAGGGGATTGAATGGTAGTAATATAGCATGGGCAATCTTGTGACATCCTTGCTTTTTGTGGGCGAGCATCGCCTTGTTGAAAAACCACCATTGGCAGACTTGACATGAGTGGCAACACATGTGGATGTCATAGAACTACTGGGCTATTACTCTGCCATGGTTTAATATTAGGGTGATAATATATCGTAAGCAATGTTATACCTCATACCAGTGACCCACTAGTTGTGGGAGTCACGATGTGTTGTTGTAATATGAAGTATAGACTGAGGCGTTCACAACGTTGCAGAACCAGTAATGGGCACAGCGATACTCGATGTCCATCAACCAAGCTTGTTGCGATGATTCGGGAAGATGCAGGGTCAAATAGTTAAGGTGCTGCATGTACCAGGATAGCGGTTAATGAGGCAGTTGGCTATATGTAATCGTTTCCTGTGATGTGACAGTCTTCTCAATAATTGGTTCGTCAAGGGCGCTCTGAGGTTGGTTACTGTGTAAATGATGTTTCTTCCGTCCACTGATGACAACACAGCAAAATTAAATGGCATACTTGACGAGCGACTCGCCAAAATAAGCATCCAATTTCCATCATGTCGTTTATTTTTTTTTCTATCTAACTTTGTTTCGTCATCGAATTCTCTTTGATGACGACGTAATGATATGCCAACCCCAACGTTTCTAGCTTTAAAGACAACGAAGTTCAAAGCCCTTTGTTGGCACTGCGCAACACACAATCACACTATATTTCTAATCATTTACATATGTTCTTGGCATGTATCTTCATGCCAAGTTTCATTAGGATCCTGCAATTATTTCTAAGTGCGCACATTTTTATGGAAATGTGTCTATACATTATACTATTGTTTGATATAATTTTACCTTATTTTTATGATAAGATCAATGATATTTCATTTTTAAAGTGTCTTCTTTCCTGTTTTCATATTTTTTCCATTCCTAGCTCTTGTTGAAAGGTGACATATTTTCCAAAATTAATTTTATTTTAGAAATTAATCAATATTTCTTTTAACAGATTTGCATACATTTTGTTTCAAAATTATATTTTTTAAAAAAGCACACCTTTTCCAATATTTTGATGTTATAATGTATTTCACTTTTTTTTTCTAAATAGATTATCTCAATCTTGTTAGTCTTTTATTTTTTAAAGGCAGTTGCATGTAAAAATATTCAAGATATCGTTTCTTATTCAACATTATTCTAATAATATATTGACAAATGCATCAGGCCTAATACGATAATTTTATGAGAGGATTTCAAACTATGATCATTTCTTGCGAAAGTATCATACGATATTATTATTTGAAGTAATTAATTATACGCTGATACAGGCTGCAAAACGGAAGTAAAATTGGTTAGAAGAAAATCCACATAAATTGGTTTAAAAAATCCGATTGCAATTCAACACAAGCATTGCTATTAGCTATCCAATATTCGAAACCATGATTTTCGAATAAAAAAGTTGATCTAAGTTCTTCAAACATAAAAAGAAAAAGATTATGAACGAGTACATTATCAAAAGTGAACACAAGCAAAACATGCATGCAAATGAGTTCAACGAAAACAGATTTTTAAAAATTTTAGCTAGTAAATAGGAATTAAAAAGTAATGTGCCTGTGGTACAGTTAGAAACGAGCAACTAATTCATAAAACCATGAATGTTCATAAGTTAGTTATATGTAAAAACAAATATCTAATATATAAAAAATCAAAATACGGCACACTTTTTAGATTTTTTTTTAATCTTCAAGATAAAAATTTAAAATTATTTCAGGAAATGTTAAAATTTTATAAATAGTTTACCTTAATGTTATGATTTCTACTAAATAAAATTTTAAATCAGTTGATTTTTTTAAATTATTTAATAGAATAATGTTGATTTAATTGTGTAGGAAGGTAGGATTAAAATTGAATTAAAAGTTTTGAGTTTATAATTTCGAACTATCAGTCGATGTATGATTTATATTCAAAAATGAATAAAAATGATGAATAAAAATTATTTATTTTGCATAATGGTGAAAATTTTAAGCTTTTTATAGCTTTTGTATGTAGTTAAAACGAAATTACATTACGAATCGTATATTAACAGAGCGAATAATAAAAATAATTATAATCTAAAACTGTAAGAGTTAAGCTTATTCACATAAATTAGAATACATTGCAAACTAATATCTTAAAAAAATTTATTACAGTTTATAATAGATTTATGAATAAGATATTCCTATTTCCTAAATTTGTGTTGGTTTTTAAACAAAATATTTCTTTAGTCTTTGCTTTGTTTTATTAGAATTCTACATGAGCAAGATTTTTACATGTGGTAAATAATTACAGATTTGAGTTATTATACGGAAATATTGAATTTAAGTGCATTTTATTTGATAGATGAATGACAAACTGTACCATTTTTACTGTTTTCATTTCACAGTATTTATGATCAATTTAATTATTAATCATTGTTACATTTAAAGTCAAAATAACATTGCCATGAACTAAATGATATATTCTTCAGATGAATAAATATTTATTTTTGAGTGATTTAAAATGTTTGTCAGCGATCAAAAATAAGATAAAATATTAAATAAAGGACTCAGGTGAAAATAAATGATTCTGTTACTGATTGAGGATAAGTCTTTATAACAAATGTAATTTTATTCACGATGTCTCATAAAAAATAAAATTTCTGCGAAATCGGTTATATTTATCAGAAATGTATCTGAAAAATAAAGAATTACTGTTTACGGCATGAAGTCCGCTGTTTGTGATAAGATATTAGAAAAAGATTAATGGGACCGGATCTAAAAACAATTATTGGAAACAGAGACGTAATAAATCTCTTTAAATGTGCCAAAAGATTAATCTATTTTAGTCCTTATAAGAGTGAAAGTTTTTCTTCATTTTTCAGTGCATTATCAGGAATCCGAGTTAGTATTATTAGGGAATTGTACTGGAATGTCAACACCAACTATTTTCGTTGAATCCTATCAATTTACAAATGCTTATATTGAAAAGACTACTTTTATTGCATTTGCTTCGACAAAGTATTTATCTTTTCGCTGAATATTTCTTATCTTTTTAAGGAGAGAATGACGATGGAAAAAAATCATTATTCTTCAGAGATAATTCCTTTCTTTTGAATTGAATCAAATAAAATATACAAATGAGGAGCAAATTGGTATTGAAATTATATACTATAGTTTATAGATTTAAAATCCAATTGTTTTAGAATTTTGGTCATAATTATTTGATAATGTAATTGAATCTATCAGAAAAGATTAGTATTGAAGAAATTATAGGATTCTTCTTTGTTATGGTGAAGTATTTTAATTATCTAGGTCTCTATAATTTTCTTTACAAATAACATGTATTTATTTTCATGTATAAAATTTAAAAATGAATGATTCCCCATTAAATTATATTTATTATATACTAAACCTACACATATATCATCTACACTTACTATTAAAAAATACCAATAATATTTCTGGTATTTCCAAAAATAATTACTTTTATTGAATAAAAAAACTGATGTGTGCATGATTATTTTTCTTTTTATCATTTTTTAACTTAACAATGTTAAAACTATTCAAATTTAAAATGTTTCATAAAATTAATGTACCCAAAACTAAGAATATTTTGCAGACATCTTTTATATTTGAACGTGATGGTGAAACTTATTGAATTATTTATTTGAATCTTCTTAAAATTAAAAAAAAATCTATTACCAATATGATACTTTAATCTAATAATACTTAAAATAATGTACTTAAAAATGATGAGGGCATATAAAGAACTCAATATTTATTGCAGTAAAATCTTGATTGTCATCTAAAAAAAGAGGAAAAAAAGAAATATTAATTCCAATAACATGCTGTAAGATATAAAAAGAATATTTTTACGATTTAAATGAATAATTTAAAAAATTAAGATTTTGATGGAATTTTAATTTGTTAAATACTTTTTTTAAGTATGGAAGCAATAACTTTTAATTTAGTACAATCCTGTGAATTAAATGATTAAACATAATCTTAAAGTAAACGATAATACAACATTTAAATTTAAAGATTAATTAATATAATATTCATAAAACGAAATACTCCAATAGAATAGAATAATTAATTTTTCTTTTTCTAAATAACTTTCTTTAACTTATCTTAATAATATTTTCTTAATGTTTTTAATAATTGTTTTTCAAAATATTTATAAATTTTTTTCAAAAACTCTTAAACCCTTTGCTGCTTTTTTCCTATGAAATCTTTAATGAGGTTATTAAAAGTTATAGTAAATTAAAAGTAAAGTTATGGTACATTTTTGAATTATCTCAACTAAATTCGGTAAAGACATTCAGGATTATTTAAAATTGGAAAATATCTTAGGAACTATAAAAAATTATTATTCATGCGTCAATTCATACGTAAATATTAAGAAATCCAAAATTGTATATTGTGATAAATGATGCTATGAAATAAGTTTAAATTAGTGCTCTACAATTAATTCGACAAACTTCGTTAAAATGTTTCAGTTAGGATTATAAAATTTTTGTTAATTAAAAAAATAACTTTTCAACTTTATATAATTTCATATATTTACTTAATTCCTAATAATTATTTTTTTTGTTATTAAAACTATGCAAGAGTCTTCGGTGTCATGGTTAGGAAATACTTTGCTCTCGTTACCGAGAATGTAGCGAGTTTAATACCCTACACAGTCAGAGATCTATCGGATTCATAATCGGATACTGGGAATGAAAAGTAGAAAGCAGTTGCAATTCTTTCCAAATGAAACTGTCCATCTGAATCATTCTATGTTGTAGTTCCCAAATTGTGAAGCAGGCTTTGATGGAATCGCAAATTTATATTAATGATGTGAAACTATTGAATTCAACAGCAAAGAAAATAAGTTACTTTTTAAGATTTGTATATCTGAAATTAATTTAATTTCTATATTGCTTCATTACTACATTTAAGTCTTAAATAGAAAACGGGAAATATGCATTTTGAAAATAGGAATGAGAAATTAAGGAATGAATAATTATTCAATGAGAAAATAAATTTAAAAAAATTCTTTATTTCCCTCTTTGAATAAGTTTTCTTACTGAATAATCATTCATTCCTAAACTAATATTTTTCGTATTGTAAATTAAGAAGTTAATGATAAATTACGATTTTTCACAAATTATATAATTTTAAATAGTAGTATATAGTTAGATAAATTGTTATACCTTTATTAACGGCATTTTCCAAACTCAAATTAATTTTTTTATTTTTTAGTGAACTGTTATTTGACATTTCATTTATTCTATAAAATATTTGCATGTTTCTCATTTTCCTAGGAACATTTATGTAACTCCTATTTTAAGAGACTAATCAAACTATCTTAAGAGATTAGTCAAACATTCTCCATTTTATCCTTTGTACAGATGAGAAAGATACAATCAAAATTTTTTTTTTGGTTTTTTGCTTTTTTTTGTATTTTAACGTTTGTAAAGAATTTATTACTTAAAATATGTTGTATACTATTTAAAATTTGAAGTATTCATATTTATTATAACCTCACTTAAGCATTACTTTTTCACCAAAATTCTGAAGTAAGTATAAGTTGTCTCACATTAGTATACAAATCATAAAAAATATTTTGTTTTTAAAATTATCTAACTCAAAAATTCCATATAATCGTTCATGCTGCAACTGAAATGTATTGCTGACGGATGTGTATTATTACGAATGTTTTTGAAAAGTGTGTTTGTAGCCTTCAATCAAAACTTGTCTTGTTTGTTTTTCCTTACATCTACCACTCCCATTTTGTATTCTATTTTTTTTTTAATCCTATTTTGTGTTGAAAGAATTATACATAACTGCATTAATCATCATCCTATAGAATTTTTCAAAAAGTCATTCGAACAATGTTAGTTAGGTATGAAAAAATAACTCAGTTCTAAACTACATTTGATTTATAACAAATGCCTTTCATTTTTGAGGAAATGCTTATAACCGTTTCCTTCCTAATGTACAAACCTCTACTTTGGAAAAGAATAATAACCATTATTAAAACAACAATGATGTAGTTATTGTGACACAAACATTTAGAAATGTACACAGAAATAAAAGAAAAACAAAATAAAAACTTCATGACTACCAAACAGATTGTTGTTTCAAAAATAATTTTCAGAAAAATAATGTTATTCATTTTAATTGTTATCCATTTTTGTAGAATTCTTAATGATTATGAAGACTTTTCAAATGTCTATACATTTTTCAAGAAAAGATTTATTTGCTTTCAACAAGAATCAAGTGCAAGGAATAATTTAACAAGATAAAACTGTAGAAATTAAATTTTAACTTGTCAAAAGCACTTAAAGCAAACTTTATACAAAGTACTTTAACGTGACATTCTTATGTGAAAATGTCTTTTTTATCTTTTACAATTAATTATTTAAAGGAAAAGAATCATATTTTCTTTAATGTGGGAAAAGTGTTTTTTTTTTCATTTAAAGATTATTTTAACATCTTTAAGTAAAAAAGAAGTATTTTTCATATTAAAGAAAATAACTTGATGTAATTCTTCTATAAATGCTTTTTCAATTATAATGCGTTACATTCTTAAAAGTTGTATTCACAGAGAACATAAAATTTTATAATGGATTTTCGTTTTTTTAAAAAATAAACGATGATGTGTTACAAAAAGCCACAAATACTTATAAAAAATAAAAATAATAATGATACGTTGAAAAATAAAATAAAATGAAATTCTTGTTCATTAGGATAACAAATAACCAAATAACTTTTATTGTCTTACCAAATAACTTTTGTTGTTTATTATAATAATCAAGTAACTTTCATTGTCTTATGTAATCAAAATAGTAAATTTAAATGTTTCTTTTTTTTCTTTGAACAATTCTTCAAAAGTTTGCTTACAAAATAAATAAAACATATAAAAACAAAAATAGGGAGCAAACAATTGTGATTGCTTAGTTTTTTTTTATTTAAAATGTAACATTGTATAAGATAAAAAAATAAAAAATATAAAAAAAACGCTGACTTCATGGCATGACATATTTTATAAAGTTGATGATTCAGATTTATTTAAAATAAAATTCAATAAATTCTTTTAAGAAATAGAGTTTCATACTTGAATAAAATGTGCTTTTAAAATATCGATTATTGCTTTTATACCAAAACAATATCACTATTATATATCTGTAAAGGAAACAAATGGCATTTACAAAAATAAATTTATAACAAAAATTTTAAACTAAAATAAAAAAAACTAAGAATAAAAGATTACAAAAATCATTGGTTCTTAGTTTTAAAGTTGATATAAAGTTATAAATTTTAATAGATATTTATTTTAATCACACATAAAATTAGCTACGCGATATTTCCATTGTGTTAGAAACAAGTACTGATTTAATATAATTATTATATTTTTATGAATTTTAATTTTTAAGATTAGGTGTAGTATTTCATTTAGAATTTTAATCCAAAGACTAACGAAGAAGGCTTATTTTTTATAATAAATTTATCTCCAAAATTGAAATGAATTGATAAGTAATATTTGATATCATAAAATGATTTAATACCAATTTAAACAGGATCGGTGCCCAAAATAAAACAAAATTTAAATGAGGAATACACAGGACGACTAGAAGGAATACGACTTCTTAGTGATATTTTAATGATTTTTATTGCTTGACTTTATATAAAATCACAGAATTTTGCTATTAGAGGAAATACTTTTTAGTTACATGTTTGAGAAATACACATCAATTATTATATTCATAAATATACATATTTTATATGAGAATAAAACTAAAAAAAATTGCCTATGCCTTAAGCTCGAATTTATGAGAGTTAAAGGATATTTATCTGTGTTATATACACACACACACATAAATATCCCATCAACTTTGGGTCTGGTTATTAAGATGAATAATTCATCTCATTAGATAAATATTCGTAAAATTATTTTTTATGTGCATTGATTTAAAAAAACCTAACTTATTTGCATATTTATACTTTATTTATTTGAATGCTAATTAATTACTATCTTATTTTTATTTATCTTAAAATGTTTGAAAATGCTATATAAAGTATTTTTAATTATGCGGATTTATTATCTCTATTAGTTACAATAATAAATCAAATCAAATATTTTATTACAAAGCAGATGTTAGATTTATCAAAATGCTATATGCTATATCCAATATTACTAAACATTCCCAAATTTTATTTACATATATTATAAAAGGTGGTTACAAATTTAAGAAGCAAAATTATAATTCATAAATTTTAGATATATATCAATATATTCAAAATTCATGAAATGTGAGATTTAATTTAATAAAGTTATATCTCACACATTTCAATTTAAAACTTAAATTTCAGAATATGCTTTTATTGAAACCTTTTAAACGTAAGTTTGGAATCAAATTATAAATTGAAATTTAAGTAAATAAATATTTAATTTATATGCATTAATTGATTAAAAAACTTATCTAAAAATATATTATGTTTACCATTATAAATTAATCATTAATTTTCATGAAAAAATAATAATATCCAACATTTTTAAGCATTTAATCATGGTTTATAATTTAATAGAGTATTGGAATGTATTCTTGTATTTTGAAATTTATTTATTTTATATTGTATCATTACATTAGTTATTTTAAGGATAATTTTATTAATCAATATTTTTGATCAAAATTTTATTGCTTAAAATTGCGATCATGTAGGATTTTGTAAATTTAAAACTTATATAACTTTTTTTTAAATATTTAAGACTGGTGTTTCGATAACATTTTTAATATTAGTAAATTTGCTTTCATATTCTTTTTGTATAACTATCCAGTTCTTATTTTGCCCCTCAATATAAAACATGAAATTGTTTTTCCAATAATATTTTTTAAAATTGATATATGCAAGCATTTTTCATTCACAATGCAGATATGAGCATTCTGTTTAATATTAAGAATTTGTTTAATTGTTTTACATTAAATTATGCATGCTCCCGGTGCATATACTTGTATTCAAAATACGCATGAAATATTAAAGATAAAGCTTTTTTATTTGAATACATATTTACAGTTACATATTTAATAAAAATGTTATTATTCGATCATTGAGAGTTTTAAATATATTATATATACTCATAGTTCTTTCATTTTAATCAAGTATTCTCATAAAAACAAACCTTTAATTATTTTCTTAATTCTCAAATGTGTTTCTTCATAGCGTAAAAGCTTCGATTTTAAGAATCTATTTTTAATGTTATTAATTTAATAAATGTTTCGGAAAAAAGAATTTGTTGTATTATGCATGCAGTAATCCATAAGAGCTGGGTTTGACGTTGCAATACAATTTAAATAAAAAAAAAGATTTTTCATATCAAATGTCACCGACCGAAGATTAAAAAGTGGTTTTATAGTTGTGTAGAATACACGCAATTTTGAAAAATGCATTTTGAGATTAAGTTTTAATAATTGCTTTTTCGAGCTATTAATTTGAATGTTATATTTATGAAAGATATTTTATTATATTTTTTACTTTTTACTTTTATTCTTTTTGTAAAGCCTAGCATATATTGTGTAATTTAGTTATTGATTTCTGCCTTTTGGTTTGAAAATATAAAATTTTAAGAATTATTGAAGGGAAATATGAATTTCTCTTTTTGACTTACACAATCTTGATTCATTAATATTGATTGGTTATAATTTATGACATGTTAAAGATGTTAATTAAATTGATCTGCGTATTTATGCTTTGAAATTGGAATATTGTTCAAAAAATATGCTGTGATCAATATTGATAAGCTTCACTGAGCTTCTTAATGGATCTTATTTATAGAACAGGGTGATAAAATTATCATTGGATTCACGGCATAGAATTTGTCTTTTTAAATAATACTTCGGCTGAATTATCATTTATAAAAATGTTTTCCACAGAAAATAATTTTAGTCAAAGGAAGTGAAATTTGGGAAATAAGGAAAATAAAATCGAACTGCTTTGATATTCAATATATATTTTAGAAAACACATTTCAGCTTTTATTATTAACTCTACTCAAAGTTAAAATATTTACATACATATTTAAAACTGAAGCCTAAGTAACTGCAAGAAAGAATGAATATAAAAATAAATAGATTTTCAGAGATAAATAACAAAATTTATGAAATTTGTGACGTTGAGTTTCTGAAATTTCCACATTTTCTAAGTTCTCATAAATTATTATCTTTAATAAACTTCTAAAATTTCCATTGAGATTTTAGAAGAGATTTTAGAAAAAGCCATTTGCTTTAAATGGAATGTTATCAAGGTTATACTATTTTTCATATAATGATTTCATTCAAATATACCATACATTTTTTCTTTATATTTTGTTAGGTACCGAGAAATTTTTGTAGTATTTAGTATTTTTGTTTCCTGGGTTTACGATATTTGGACACTGGTGACAACGAAACACAACAAACGTAGGAAAAAAAGTTTGAATTGAAAATAAAACGAAAACTTCAAATGCTATTGCCACTGAAAAGAACCATATATATTACGTAAAACAAGAGAAAAACCAAATCTGGGAACAAAAAATCTGAAATATAACAAAAACTTAAATTATCAGCAGGATAATTAAAACAAAGAATACTAGATTTGGCGATAAATCACTTTATATCATACTTACACCGAATAATTCTTCAATAAGAAAATAAGTTTAAAAATGTTTTTTTCTGATTATTTTTTTATAGAATAATTATTCCCGGAAAAATCAGTTTTTTTTGTGTTTTAAAATAATAAATGTCTCACTAACATATTCCAGAAAATCATTTGTTTTATGTTATAAATATTTTACTGGTTATAGATATTTATTTCTTTTGCCATTCTAATAATAAATTTTTATATTTACTTTTACTTGGATGCTGAAAATGAAAGCTTTATGAACTAGAACATTTGGGTTTTTGATAAAGTATTCTATGATTTATGCTTTTTTTCATTTGATTAACAATTTTATTTAATATATATTTTTCACCTTGCATAAAATAAATATAATGCTTATTCATACATAAATATTTAAACTACCATATAATATTTCTTTTACTTCTAATATATAAGAATACATATATATTAGGAATAAAGAATATAAAACTAATCTAATTTTAACGAATATAGTTATTAAAAATCAGTTTTATAAGAATCATAATAAATAAATCTTAATTTAAAAAAACTAATTGAATGTCAGAATATTTTAAACATCTTAATTTTTTAAATGTTTAATAAACATTTTTATTTTCATATTATGAATATCATGTATATAAAAAGTAAAATATATTTTAATGAATATTAAATTTTAATCAAAAATGTAATGATATTATACCTAGCTTCTAGTCATAAGTGTTATAAATACTTTCAAAAACAAAAATAATTGGATTTATAATTTTTTTTTTTACACAAGCGCAATTTGCGATGTGGATAAGCTAAGAGTGTTTTAATTAGTGTAACTAAACTAACGTATTTTAAAAACAGTAATTTTCTTTAAAGAATTTCATGATTAGTTATCCACTATGTATCATTTTTAGAACTTTTTTCTTTGTGTTTTCTTCTTTACACTTAAAACGTTTTTATTAAATTATTATTTAAATTACATATGGAATCATGTTGATAAGCCAGTTGCAGTAGTTTTTGATCGATGCTGAACTAGTAAGTTAGTATGGCATTTAAAACGGTTTCTGAAAATATTAGCTAGTTATAATGTAATGTTTATTTTCTGGTATAAAATATATATATAATTTCTTTACAGGAAGCATAAAAAAATTCATTGATTGATGCAATCACACATGTAAATACGTAAATGCAAGGTATTGTGTCCAGATATATTTCCTAAAATTTAACAATGACAACTTTTTTTGGTTAAAATATTATTAAAAAAAATCAACTTGTTATTTTTATTACGGACAATACAACTAAGTTTTAAAAAAATATATATATATATATTTGCCCCTTATAATACGATTCAGATAAAATATTTACTAACTTCCATGCTAAGTAGTTATATTTAGTATAGAAATAGATTCTTAAATATCACTAGACCATTACAGCATACAAAAATAACAACAAAAAACAAATACAAAAATTAATCTATCCATTTTTCAAATACAAAGTAGCTCATTATTGCAAAAATTTGCTTACAATTAAATTCTTAATTATGATATAAAACATTAGCAACACCTTTAAATATAAAAATTAATCTATTCATTTTAAAAATGCAATCTAGCTCATTATTTCTGTCTATTCATAGACTAAAATCAGATCAAATAAATAATATGTCGACACTTATTTATCTCAGAAGCATTTTTATGAACATCAATACCTTGCAAGTACCTAATTTTCCAAATAAACTATTTAAATATATTATAACTATATTCCTCGTGAAATGTAATAAATGCTTCAAAAATTAAGTTTGAAATTTCCTAGAAAAGTAAAATACATGTTTTTGTTTGGCGAAACTTTCAATTTTCACTCAAAGTACTATATAGTTATCTAGCCATGCTAAATTACGCCTCTATGCACAATTTTCAGTTACCAAATATTGGTCACTCTTAAACCTGAACTTTGCGATTATGCACCATTTTAAATTTCAAACATTAAAACTTTTTGACTGTTTCATTATAATTATTTACTGCAGAAGCATTATGATGTCAGTAACTCTAGAAAAATAATATATTAATAATATTATTTTTTATATAATCTTTGGGAACAAAAAGATTATATGAAATATAATATAAACTAAGCATCACGCTGTCAACAATGAGTGACGATTAATCAATAAAGTTAAATCAATAACATAAATAAAGTGCATTTTTATGAAATCTTGAATTTTAATTAAGCCTTTCGCTTAAAAACCTTCAGTTTAGCTCAATCTACCATAGAGACAACCGGATAATGCATTTAAAATGCAATGTAAATAAAAACCATTCTTACTAAAACTCAAATTTTAAATAACTGGGCTCCCACCTAAAAAAATAATCGTAGTGCAATCTAGCCCCAGTTTAATACGGGCAATAGAAATAAATTTAAAAAGGATACAAATATTCTAATAAAAAGTAAACTTTCAAATTAAACAATATTACCATATTAAATGAATATAAATACTTATATATGAAATATTTATAAGCAATACTTAATATATAACGTAAAATATTACATGCAACAGCAATATTAATTTTAATACATAAAATAAAATAAATGAACCAATCATTGCCTGCAGAACCATTGGCACCGGTATGATACGCTGTTCTCGGAATGATTACGTGGCCATATAGAATTCCTAAGGAAAATAAAAATCCAAAATAATAAAACCAATGCGAAAATAGATTTATTTTATAAAATTTAAAAATATAAATTTCATTTAAGAGAGAGAGAAACTTAAAACAAAAAATTTACAGCAAACTAATATTCAAAAACTTCATTCATCATTCATGGCGCGCCAGCCCAGGATGGGTTTCTTCCAGCCAACTCTACTGGCAGCCAAACACCTCGAATTATTTGTTCCAAGGACCCTAGAGTCTTCTTCGACTGCATCCACCCATCTCAACATTGGTCTTTCTCTTCATTTTACGCTGATGGGTTTTGCAAAAAAAAAAAAAAAAAAAAAATATATATATATATATATAAATATATATATATATATATATATATATATATATATATATATATATATATATATATATATATATACCTTAGTGTTTTATTGTCTTTCATTCTAACCCAATTAACTGAATTTTCTTCTTAACCCAACTAACTATCAAGGTGCTGTATAAACTGCTGCAGGGCTCTAGCACGATAGACTGAACGTACATTCCAAGATCTAACAAGTCCTTATACCTTTTCAAAGTTTGTCAACGAGTTAGGCACCGGTAACTTTCCTGTTCAGACTTCGGAACCGAAGGTTTTTTCCGGGGTGAGGGGGTTAACCTCGCATCCAACCCCCAACTTGGAAGACCAGTTCCCTGATATAATCCTCAGGGGCAGGATATACGGCTATCCCCCAGGCACTGGGTATATATTTTTGTCGCCTTTTATGACACGCATAGGCTACGTTGGGGGACTATTCTTCCCCTCGATCACCACACGGGGCATTTAAAAACTTCCAATAAAATTTCAAAAAGGAACTATTCAATTGAAACATGCATAGATTATATATACTGAATTAAAAACAAGTTACTAATCTCAAATGCTAACTACCACACAAAACAAATTTGCCGCATGTAACGATCATGGTGTCAGCCACAGTTTGGCTCATTCTATTTTTTTTTATTATTATTTAGCTATTTTTATTAACTATTTTATTACTAACAAAACAAAACTGCTTTTATCAGAGATATCATTTCATGGAAAGCACTGCAACCGCAACTTATTTTATGCCCCCAACACCCCTTTAGGGACTACGGCAAAACTTTCACTTAAGTCTGGAAGATAATTTTTTATTTTTGTGTAATGAGAATAACCCTTCTTATATTATTATTCCTGATGTTACATCTGAATTATTTTAATATGAAAAACACTAACTCTATTGATTATACATTTTATATTTACTGTTACGGTGAATCTTCAAAATACTTCAAATTATGGCCTTTAAAATTGATCACGGATTTAAGACAGCTTTCCCTATTCAAATGTTTTATGAAGACATATATATATATTTTACATATATATATATATATCTTCATTCTTAGAATATTTGAAATATTATAAAATTTAAGACATTTCTTAAATGAAAATGCAAATTTTATCAGTGTTTATTAAAACACACACAAAAAGTATTTAAAAAATATTATTCATTCATTTAAAACAAATATTCTTATAAAAACTAAAATTTAATTTTATGATGTTGAATTTTTCTTATATTACTAAAGTTATATTCTTAAATTTATTTTGGGAGATAGAGTAACTTAATAAGATTATTGGAAGTAAATTTATATGACTTTGTGAATATAATTCGCAACAGCTGCGCTTGACATTTCATTAATATTTGAGCGAAAATAATCCAAAATTAGAAGATGTATAATCGAAAAATTTAAAAAAATTTAATTTTAAATATTAACGAATGAGTATTTTCTAAAAAATAGATTTTAACATTAATTTTTTCCACTTATTGCTTTTCTGTTTATCAATTCAAATATATTATTAATAAGACATTTTTTTTTGTTTTTGATGTTTTTAATATCGATTCTGAAATGTTTTCTTTTGATATAATTAAATTTTAAGATTTGATGTAAAAAATAACTTTCTTTCTTTTATAAAATTTTAATTTAGTTGATAGTATTCTTTTCTATCTTTATGGAATATTGATGGTGCTTAGGGGAAATTTTAATTTCGTTTCTTTAGAATATAAGTATTTTAATTATGTTTTCTAGGAATGTATTAAGAGATCAATATTATTTATTAATTTTCTAAAATGTTAAGTCTCATTTATAGATTTTTCTGAGGTGTAGTGGTATAACAGCACTCATCAAAGCGAAATATTCCGTGTTCGTTCCCCACCAAAGGAAGACGAGGATTGAGTTGCCATTTTTGCATGCATATCTTTCAAAGTGAATGCTTTTGAATTTTTTGGTTTCACGCGTGAATGCTACCAGCTATCTATGTAAACATCCAGGAAAATAATGAATCTGTGAGCTTTAAAATGATTTAAACTAGAGTTTGATAGTTCTGAAGATGGTTTCCAGGACTTCTTATTGAGTTGTGCAACACTGCGCTGACTGAATTTCGTGAAACAAAAAATAAAAAAAAAGTTTGAGCATTGTTCGATAAAACTTATATTAATAAACTTGTGTTTTATTTGGAGTTCAAACAAAGTCAGAATACGTGGGACAAGAAAACTGTGAAACATATTTTAAGAGGAACTTGCTTTCCTTGATTAAGCATTTTGTGTATTATCATTCATATAATTACTTTAATAGTAAAATTCATCAACTGGAAATAAATTTGTTACAGTTATTACATAAGACTAGATAATAGGATGGAATTATATAGTATCTAGTACATAACAGGTTTATTTGTTATAAAGAATGATTGTAATAATTTTTAGGCAAAATGATAGGGTTAATAGGTTAAACGCAATAAATTTTGTGTTAAGTAATACAATAACTTACAAGTCCGAGATACTGTTCTCGGCCTGGACAAGGTTAATTGATCATTTCAATCCTTCAGTGGGTATATAAGACTGAGTACCATGCACGCGCTTGGGGACTAAACGCTGGAGGTTTCACTTTAAACTGATCACCTAACCGGGATATACGCTGGCGCCCAAGGGCCCGTAGCTACTGAAACATATACGGACACTGCAGGCTGTGACTCCAAGGGACTGTCATTCCTTAAAGTTTAGTTTTGTAGTTTTATTACAATAAATAAATTTAAATTACAGTAAGGAAAGAAATTTAAGCAAACTATGATTAATTAAGTATGCTTTGTTTAATTACACTCATGTCCATAAATTAATGATAATTGGAATCACACAGAAATTGAGCTCAAAAATAAAAATTTCATATATGGAATTATCACACACATCTTGGAGAAAAATCTGCAAATTACAAGAAATCACCAGATGGCACACATAGCACGTCAAATGGACGAGAATATAAGAGATGGGTATAGAGGTATGGTTGCAAAAAAATTAAAATTGTTGAATAGCGCTTTAAAAGACTTTTAGTGCAATAACCGCATAGTTATGGCACAAAAGAAGCATTTGGATGATGTTTTACATGGTAGAATTATCGGCTGTCTGGAATGTGGACGTACCCAGCTGGATATCCGAAGAACTTGGAATCGCTCAGTGTATCATCACCAGGTTTGAAAACGGTTCCAAGATGATGGTAATGCGTGTAGACTTTACAGAACAGGTCACCCCGTGTTACAACGCCGATTGAGGACCGGAGTTTGGCAGTTACTGCCAAAAGAAATAGATGGTACACAGCATCACACCTGTCTCGGCAGCTCTCTTCAGCTACCAGTACGACACTTTCAAGGAAAACCGAGTACAGATGTTTAAGGCACATTGCTCTATATGCTTTTAGGCCCATCAGATGTGTTCCACTCACCGTAACTCACTGTCGCCTTTGGTTATCCTGGAGTAAAAGTATGCGTTGCAGACATCGCAACAGTGGTCTAGTGGGATGTTTTCCGACGAGTCCAGGTTTAGCTTTCAGTCTTATTCTCACCGGACTTTCATATGTAGAGGGCTAAGTACCCATTACCACTAAGAGAACATGTTCCAGAAACGACATTGAACGACACCGTTATGGTGGAGCAGAATTGCTTGTTTGGTTAGGAATTATTGTGGGTTCCAGAACTAAGCTGAATGTTCAAAATGTAACCATGATAGGACGGACCATGTCATTCTGGCACATGTATGTTTGTTTTGGTTTGCCATAGATGTAGAATTTCTGTTTATGAAGGACAAAGTCCGTCATCACCGTAAAAACATTGTAAACGAAATCCTTCAAATAGAGGATATTACCCGTATGGATGGACCAGCATATCATCGGACTTAATTCCAATAGAGCATGTGTGAGACATGCTTGGCCATTGAATTGCAGCCCGTCAAGCCCCTCTTACGTGTCTACTGGAACTTTGAAGAGCATTGCTTTATGAGTGGTGTAATATTCCTCAAGATCAAATCAATCATTTGATAATCAGCATGCCTCGGCGTTGTACGACCTGTATTGCATCGTCTGGGGGGACATACTATGTATTAACCATCATACCAACCATGTTATATTGATTTTTAAACATAGGTTATTTTTTGAAAATTTGCTCCAAGGAGTAAAATTCGCAATTCTTATTAATGATGTCAAACATATAGACCCTCTTTTGCTCTTTAACTTTTGTTTAATAAATAGACTTTACATGTAAGTCATACTTGTTTTGCTTCTGTTTCTGTCTTTGGCTGAACTTGCATTATCGTTAATTTATGTACACGAGTGTATAATGCACTTAAAGAACATTGCAGAAAAATATTTTTATGAATTTTAAGTACTAATATAATTTTTAAGGGAAACGCAATAGTTTTCTTTTAATTTCACAGTTATCTCGTGAAACGAATCACTAAGATAAATTTTAGAACAGAATAAAAAAAGATAGAATTATTATTTTGATTTTGTAGAAATATTAGTAATTTTTGAAAATGATTATGATCTTAAGCAAATGATTATGTATATATATATATATATATATATATATATATATATATATATATATATATATATATATATATATATATATATATATATATATATATATATATATAGATAGATAGATAGATAGATAGATAGATAGATAGATAGATAGATATAATTCATGTCAAGAATTTAATAATTATAAAGTAGTTTTGGTTTAAAATAATACTTCTTATTGCATTATTGCATTTTCTTAAAGAAAGCTTTATAGTATTATGAATTGTTATATTAACTTCCATATATATATATATATATATATAATTTAATTTGTCATTTAGTTGCAAACACTGCTCATAGACTAATGAAAAAAGAATGACTACATGTCGAATAATTTAGTCAGTTCATATAGAATGACTTCTGTTACATGGGAATTCTTTTCTTTTATGCAAAATAGAAATACGGTACTTCCTATCACAAGTGATAGATGAGAAGGGAATAACAAAAAGAATCAGAATTTTATATGTAATAACACAAGATTTCAATCACAAAAGAATCATTAAATTATTCTAACAAAAACTTACCATTGTATGAAAGAAATTAAACATGAAAATACATCGAGTAGCAACATTTTTAATGCGTACATTTTTTTGTAAAAAAGGGAACGCATCTAACATTTTAATCTCTATATAAAACAAATTTGGAATTATAAGGGAAGCTTTCATTTATAATTTATTGGTTAAATAATCAGTTCGTTAAATTTATAAAATTTTCTGCTGTGTCATGTTGAATTAAAAAAGTACTTTTATCTGCATTTCTTTGGAATCTAAAGGGAATAATAATCTAAATGACTTTAAGCGGAAGTAACTTCGATATAAATCTTTATCAATGGCTGATTTGTTAACTTTAATGATCCTACTTGCTTTTAAACATTAAAATAGATTAGAGAATTAATATGAAATGAAAGTAGAAGGAAACATATAACGAGAAAGAAAATTGGATTATTATTATTCATTAATGATTTCTAAATTTAGTAATAAATATTCTTAAAACATTTATGATGTATATAATAAGTATATTTAAAATTATTTTTGATATTTCTCATCTAGAAAAATAAAACACAGTGATTTACATTGCTTTTTAAAATCTTTATTTTTAAAATTTATATGTGATTATCAAAAATAAGTCTTATTATTTAGGTTTATGAACTATAAATAAGCAAGTCAATGAAAACAACTGCAATCTGCAGTTCGTTATTGTTTCAGATAACTTCCGCTATTTACGCGTATATTAAGTTCATAACAAGCAATACTGAATTTGCATAAATGGATACTTTATTGATCATAGAAATATTGCCAATCTTATTTTAATTTTACTTTTAATTTCTTAAAATAAGCTATAAAATTTTTAACATGGAAAAAACTTATTTATATGCTAAATAAAATAAATTTTAATGAAAATCATTCAAAAATTTAATAATACATTTCTGAAACATAATAATAAATACCAATGTTTTTTATACATTCAGATAAAAAAATGAAAAGAGTTCAAGCTTTTTTAAATTAAATTAACTCTGAAAATTTGCAGTTCAGAGAGCCTGTTGCATTGAATTCGAAAATGTAACTTTAATAATGAAATTAAACTACTTGTATGTGAATTATTTAAAACGAAACAAAGATGGTAAACAAAACTTTTACATTTTCATTATCAAATAAATATACAACACGCTACTTTTGGATAATGAATGTACCTGCTAAATGTTTTTCTCTTGTAATCTCCCCGAATATCAAAGCTAACCATACACCAGTATCTCATATTATTTACATTATTAATGAAAATAGTAAGCCCATAATAAAGTAATATATTAAGTTTTTTAATCATCCTTAGATTTTTAAGATTTTAGGATGGTTTTAAAAACCATTTTTTAAAAATTTTTTTTATCCTTCGTCAGTCATTGGCATTATCTGCCATAAGACCTCTGGCGGCCCAATAAAATTTAGCCTTGGTAAAGTTGTCAAAGTCAAAAGCAATGAAAGCAAGTGCAGTGCAAGTTGTCAAATGATTAAAGTCCATAATTTCACCCGACAAACAAAGGGGGCAGGTATCTACAGCAACTACACCAATGCGATGTAGATTTTTATACAAAATGTCATGTCCAGTCAAAAGACGAAAATTTGCAGTAAAAACTGCACGATGCAAATCCATCGGAACAGGCGACTTCGTAAGAACTTTCCTTTTTTTATCTGCTGAAAGTGCTGTAAAAATTTGCTGTAGATGTTGCTCAATTTTCCCCATAGCCTCAGAACTAAACTGATGGGCAGTTATTGGAAACAGAGGCTGAGGTAGTTTACAACCATTTTTAGCCTACACATCTGCTTTTTCATTTCCAGGCACTCAACAGTAGCTAGGGATCCATTGAAAAACTATATCCCAGCCAGAGGCAATAGCATTGAAAACAAGTCTCTTAATCTCTTCAACAAGTGAGCAGTCGCTAACTGTGTAGGAGGCAGCAGCCAAGATTGCAGCAGAGTCAATAAAAATAACTGCCTTGCCAAAATTAATATCAAGACCAAAGAGATTTAGGATTGCTTTATTCATGGCAAAAATCTCTGCATCAAAGTTTGAGGCTTTTAGTCCAACAGCACAGGATTCCTCAAAAAAGTTCTCACAGAACAGTCCAGTACCAGTATTTCCATCACAGGCAGAACCATCAGTATAAATGTGGATCCATTCATAGCTAGGATACTTGTAGCTATAATTTCTAAGGAAATAGCTTTAAGAGTATCAGGAATTTCATCACATTTCTTTTCAGGCGTACCGATTGTAAGATTGTAGGTAGGAGTTCTAATTGTAGGTGGAGAGAAGCCAAACTGTGATGGGTATGGTAAAGTTGGTGTGATGTTGTAAAAAGTATTGAATTCATCAGCACGAGAGATAAATGATTTATGTGTTTTCAGTCTAGGGTTACTGGGGGAGTATTCTCTCCAATGAAGTAAATTCAATCTCTTACACTTGTCATGGAATCTAAAGACCTGCAATTCTCTTCTGGAATTTAAAGGCTCAATACCAGTCTGAAGCTCCATGGCAGCGACTGGGGTAGAGCCAGCAGCACCAGTAATAATCCTAAGTGTCTTATTTTGAGTCAAGTCAAGTACATCCTGACAAGTGGTTTTAGAAACCAGCAATTCACCTTGTGATGACCTTCTCAATGGGAATAAAGTTAGAAGAGAGTTAATGTGATGTCGTTTTACTTACAGTTGCTATATAAGAACATTGAAGCATGAAGCTAATATTATAATTTTGCAAAGTAACGATAATGTTAATAGGAATATGTTAACATATAAAAATGCCAATTCCTCTTCAAAAACACTATCACTTGCTCGCATATGCCTTTTTAGCATATTAAACGGAAAATAATAAGTACTCCTCCTCTTCTCCTCTTGTAAATGGTGCAATTTATAAAGTTGAATATAGATACTTTTTATATTTACATATTTTGCCCTACAAACTGAATTATTTGAATATAAATATATGCATACGAATAATTCGATTTAATGATCAAAATACGTCATTAAGAATAAAACTCTAAAATGCATACATAAATATAATAATCATTATATATTTATTTTAATATGTATTATCTTGAAACAGTGTAAAGATATTTTATTTAATCCATTTAACGATAAACATAAAAGGCATTTATTCTTGTTTTAAATATATGAAAATTTAAAATTATATCTTTGCTAAGAGAGAATGGAATCCAATTTTAAATATTTAGAAACCAATTCTACATTGAAATAGTGGAAATTAATTAAAATCATTAATTACAGTTTTGCAATGGCACTTTAATATTTTTCAATAAATAACAGTACTCGACGTTTTAATTTACATTAAAATATCTATGTAATATACAATAATTTTTTTATTATCAGTTTAAACTTAATGCCTTAGAAATTTAATTAGCTTGAAAAATAAGTTATAATTGCAGTACACGTAAGGCATAGATAAAGGACAAAATCTAAAATTGTATTTTGAAAACAATGTTGATATACAGATTCTGGCTTTTATATACCTTTCAAAATAGGTATATAAAAGCATGACACAATTTAGATAAACATATCTAAATTGCGTTATGGAAGTTTTGATTAGTGTTTTCTTTTCAGCGATTCTCTCTCTCTCTCTCTCTCTGTGTGGTTCGTATCATCATTTTCCTAAAACTAAATTCTTTGAAAATATTTCTTTTGGTACACCTCTATTTTTGTGTACTCATATAATGAAGGCATTATAAGGGAGACTAAAGCAGAGTAGTAATTCGTTATACGAGGTATTAATATGAATTCTATATATTTTCACTGTTATTTGACCACAAATTCCCTTATTATCGTTAATTAGAGAACAGTACGATGTTTGGCTTAAGAATCTTATGATTTTCTTGTGGTCAGTCGCACACCATCGAAGATAAGTATTTAAATTTAAACATTACAACTACAGCAGTTTGGTAACAAATAATTTATGAGTTGGATCCTAGCAGAACCCACATTCTTGGCTTGATAGTAGTGGCTTGAACCAATCTTAATAACTCAATTTTGATACTTTAGATATGGTAAACCTCATTATTTCTGAAATTTCCTGCTGGCTTGACTCTTTTATTCAGTTTATCGCCAAAGATAGGGGCTCTCTTAGGTATTTTGAAATTATTTAAATAAGATAACTTTGTATTTTATAATACAATCTCACCATAAATTTACAAATCCTGTAAAAGAAAGTATATTTATGTATTGTAATCAATATACTTCATTCTGTTTATACAATCAATCTCAAAATAATTAAACATGAAATAATTTGAAAACTAAAATGATTATACAGATTAAAATATTAGAAACGCAAGTTTAAAAGAAATTTTGCGTCTAGTGTATCTTTATATTCAGAGAAGAGTATAAGTTACAAATTATAAAAAAATAATCCATGAATTCTGTAATAGAAATAAATACGCGTAGCCACAATTTTTTTGAAAACTGTTCAGAGACGTCAGAATTTTCAGTGAAAATAAAAATTTTCAGTATAAGTACATTAAGCAATGTAACGTATTTTGAAATGACTGAAATGTCTTCCACTTTGTCACACACACGGACACAGACACACAAACACATTCAGAGGCGGCAAATGCAAGATCTCAACTCGATTACATTTCTTTTTTAAAGAACAGAACATACTTCCGATTGAAGAGTTCTCGTTGAATAGTTTCTCCACTTTGTGTCTGATGGATAAATTATCATAATTATGAAGCACTGCTTTCCTATTTCTATGAGGTTCGATTCTGAAATTAACTATAAAGATAAAGATATTATAAATTAATTATTTGATATTATTATGGCAAACGCGAAAGTGAACCTAATAATGCAGGCAAATGTGACACACAAGATTATCAAAACGAATCAGAATCAGGAATAGTAAATAATTAACATGGAAACCTTTAATTATTTCTTATGTTTGTCCGTTAATCATTATAATAGCATTGGTAAACTAACTCCAGACATGAAAGCAAATGTATTTACAGTCATTTCAGCATTTGATTTAATAAATATTAAAAGATAATTTTATAAAATTAGTTGATGAATTTTATAAAATTATCCGAAAAGCAATTTAAGTCTGGAAAAAAATTTAATGTACTAAAAATTGGACAATTTATGTTCATATAATGATATTTAATTTTATAAAAAATTGCAGATTATTAAAAACGAAATAAATATAAATGATTGAGAATTGTCTTGAAATCACAGCAATATTTAAAAAATATGAAATTGTAAAAATATTAACAAAAACAAGAAAAAATTGCTAATCATTTTGATAAAATTTATATTATATTATTGAAATATACTTAAACAGGTTTTACCTTAACATTATGCAAACGTTATCAAATTATTTCTTATAAGTAGTATTGTAATATTACTTATAATTATGTTACATTATAGGTAAAATCTTATTTAACAAAATGTATAAAAGCAATTTATTTCAACCAATTATGTGTTATAAAAAAGAAAAACCACCAGTAGTTTTTTTATTAATTTAGTAAAAAAATTATTGTAAATTAATTTAAAATAAGTTAATTTATATTTTGTTAGTCCCACTAAGGATATTCAACTGAGTCCAAAAATATCCTGCACACTAAGCAAGTTTCTCTTGAGAATTGCAATAATTTATTTTTGAAAAAGATTTATTTATTGAAAATCATTGATCATAAAAAGTAATTTTTAATTTCATCTTTCCATAAATATTTTTCATTCATCTAAGAGTTTTATATTCAAAGCATTTATCTTTTTTAATAGGTTTAATATACAATAATTGTATTGGGAGGGAATTTAAACACTCATAACTTTAATAAGATCTCACAGCTGTGTTTGACGTAGCGATATTATTTGACACAAAATTTAGTAAAAAATCGATAACTGAAATGTCCGGAAAAAATCCTTTCAAAACACGATAAATTAAGTTGTTGAGTCTCAAACAATTTATTTTCCTTACAATTTCCAATAATTTTACTTTTGATTAATTAAATAAAATGTATTTCTGTATTATACGAATAGAAGTTTTCAATATTTTATTTCATTTATGGTACGTAAAAATAATTTTAACTTTGAAAAACTAAATTTGGTGATTTTGATTTACTCATAATGGTATATTAATGCAGGCTGTAAAAGAATTTTCTTGATTTAATTGGTTTTTCTGAAACCTATGACTAATTATTATTGTATAATAATATTTTTATGCATCATCGATTAGTATTGGCATCAAATAAAATTAATTAAGAAAATTGCACATTTTAAATTGAAATTTTTTATAATTTTATTATTCTTCTTAGTAAATTAATATTATTATGAAAGTTGGATTTTTGGTTACTGTCCATGGGGAAATTGTAAAATATCATGAATATAAATTTCGTTATGAATTCCTAAATTTTATGACCTATATATTAGTTCTATCAATAAAAATTTCACCAATTTTTTCAGATAAAATTTAATATATTTAACAAGTTATCGACTAAATGCATGAAATTTCTTTTTCTAATTTTGGATTGAAATTTATAAAAATGATAGTTATTATTTATTTTTTTTAATGAACAATGTAATTTATAATTATTAATTTATTTGTACGGATTTTAGCCTAACACCTTCTGCATTGGAAAAAAGTCACCTTACCATTAAATACATTTTAACTTCTTAAAATGAAGTGAATTAAGCGAAAGAAATGTGAATATAGTTCATTTCGCTAAGCAAATAAATAGAAATTTCACAGTATTTTTAATCATTAATTTGTAAAAGGTGACTTATGAAATTCTAAAAACGTTGAAAAGATTTGCTTTTATTTGTAGTTAAATGTGGATTTTTTTTATTAAAGCTAATTAGATTAAAATTGATGTTTTACAGATTATTTCTATGCATTGTAAATATCACGTCAGGAAGTAGTAATATAACCGCTAAGAGTTAGAATTGAAGGTCAGAATACAAATTATTTAGCTAATATTTAGGCAAAATGTGAAGTTCTAATAGATACTGGAATGTAATAATTAGTTGCCTTGTCGCTCAACGATCACTTTTTGCTCATTAGGGCTGACGAACGGGGATTTACAGTTTAAAGTGGATTCCAAACCACTACAAATATTCACTGCCAAAACGTGATTCGTGAAGAATGAACGTGAAACAAGTGGACCGGAGTCCACTGTCGTATCTGTTCGGTTGTCATCTTGGTAATGTTTTCCTTGAAATTATAAAGTAAGATTTTTTAATATAAAGAAATTTTTAAGATTTATACATCATAAAATCTCAACATAAGAAAATTATGTTCAGTCTATAAGAATCATAAAAATATAAGTCGAACAGTTAAAGAAATCGCCGGTAGAAACTCCTGCATTGACTGATAATCATTTTATTTTTCAGATTTAAACAAATGATTTTTGTAGTTATAGTTTCAAAAAATTGATGTAATTAATTTTTTTGACTTCTCTGATAGTTTAATGATGTATTTTAGTTAAGAGATAACATAAACACAATTTGAGCTTTTTTACTTAAATTAATTTGTTATAATAACTGAACCATGAATTTTATTTATGGTTGTAAACCATCTTCAAAGCACTGAATTAAATTATTTTTAGCCACTGATTAGTTTAGTTTGTTTTGAATAAGGCACAGATGCATTTTTAATCCAAGTTTCCAAATTCTATGTTTGGGGTTTTTTGGGTGGGTTTACTTTTGTATCTGACAACCTGGTTTTTATTACGTCCTAGGTATAAAGAGCTATAAAAATTACACAGAAAATCCTATTTGGGTTACACTAGTATTTACGTCATTGTATACGTTATAATACGTCATCTGGGCGGCATTTCTTCACTGCAAAAAAATTGCAAATTTGGAATTTTGGATTATACAGTATCTGTGCAATAATTTCTTATATTTTATGTAAATAATATCTTTCAGAAAAAATGAGCACGTTAAATAAAATTGATAGTACAATTCAAGATGCAGTTGAATGTGCAATTCGTGATTCATTAATTTATATATTTAAGTTTGGTGTTCCGATAATATTTTTTAATATTACTCCGTTTGCTTTCCTATTTTTTTTACTGCACTGACAATTCATTTAAAATATTTTAAAGCATAAAATTGATTCTCCAATGATGTATTAAATATATAAGTGCAAACATTTCTTTCTTACAGTTAAAAATGTTTTTTGTTTTCATTTGAACACATATTTTAAAGCCGATATTTTAATAAAAAATTCAAACTAATCTATCAGAATATGATACTCAAGCATTCAGAATCTTAATACTACGCATTTTACACATTTTAATCAAGAATTTTCATAAAATCCAACTCCTGATTTATTTTTGATGTTGAAATGTTTCATTATATTGTTAAGTATCCATTTTTAATGATGATAATTCAATAAATGTATGGGAAAAATAATTTTTGGTATTATGTATGTAATAATCCATAACTCTTAGGTTTGACATTTCAGTATTATTAAAAAAAAAAAAAAAAAAACGAACTAATCAATGGTATCATATGTCACAGACCTAAGATTTAAAAATGGATTTTTAAATAGTAAAGAAATAAGCCTTTTTCCATAAATACATTTTAAGTTTAAGTTTTAATAATGGCAAACTAGTAGTTTGAATGTTATATTTAGCAGAAAAATATTTTATTCATCTAAACTTCCTTTTTTAATATTTGTAATATCAAAAATGTATTTTGTAATTGAGTTATTGAATTTAGAATAAGAATTTCTCTCTTTAATTTACATAAACATGATTTAATGGATGTCATTTGGTTATGATTTATGAAAAATTAAAGTTATTTAATGTAAAATTCTCTGTTGCGGATATTGCAATATAATTTAAATTCTCAGACCAAACATGATATAATCAACTTTACTTGTATTCACAATATCATTTTAATTATTTCTATTTCTGGACGACATCAATTTTATCACAATGTAAAGTGGCTGCCATCCACAGAATGCGTGATGAAATTAGAAGATATAAATTTACATATGAAATCAGACTCAGAACCTTATTATTCCAGTGAATTCGCTTTACACAGGCATTCAGGTAATATCACTCCAAATATTCCAAAGACAACTCAATTTTGAAATTATTTCATATATTATTGAATATTCCTCCATAGTTATCAGGTCCAATCTTGTACAATTATTATATAGATTCAGCAAAATATCTGAGAACAAGAAATTAATTGTTGAAAACAAATTGTTGATATTGAGGTTTCATAATCATGTACATACATCTTAATGAAAGTAAGATATATGACAATTTAATTGGGCACGAATCACATAAAAATGTATAAGGTCATAGATTTATAATATTTTGTCGCTTTTGATAAAAATTATTTCTAAAAACATTAAAAATAAATAAAATTGTTGAGATTTCATGTAATATGTTTAAGACATATATTATAATCTCAATTACTGTTTACTGGAGTTGATATAGCAAAAGACTTATAAAATTAACAAAAATCATCACATTCATTATTGCAAGGTAGGCAAAAATATTTAAGTACTGAAGTGGATATGTGGGATCAGAAAATTATAATCACTAATCCATTACAGTAGCTAAGTTAATAGTTTTGATACCCAATGAATGTATTAATTTATTTTTGTTTAGCAAATCATCGTTATCTAAAGAAATAACAATTCATAACAGTAATAATTTTGTTTTAATAGGAAATGGATTAACGTAGACACATTCGAAATCATATCTTGGAAAGATAAATCCCAGTTTAAGAGGGAACAGATTTATTTGATTCTTATATAAATAACACTGGATCACAATGTAAAATTTGTTACCTCTTTGCTTAGAGGATATATTTGGCATTAAATTTTGGCTATAACTTTAAATCCTGGTAACCCTAGCTTAGTTTAGCTTTTGTGTAGTGCCAATGGCTGTTTTGTTAGTTAGTTCTCGGCATCAAAAAATCCCCGAAAAATCAAAGTATTCTCGTTTTGAATTTAATTTTTATTTTAAATTTTATGCAAAAAATTCAACAAAATATATTTCGTATATAATACTAAGAAACAAAATACTGAAAATATTTGAGAAATTGTAACAAAAATTAATCAGTTGCACTATTACATATATAAATATCAATTAATACTTCATATTGAAAACGTTACAATATGACACAAGATAATCAAGTTAATTAATTTAGTGGTTTAATTTACCACCGTATTATATATATATATATATATATATATATATATATATATATTTTTATATATATATATATATATATATATATATATATATATATATATATATATATATATATATATATATATATATATATAATAGGTAATTAGAAAATATATTAAAATCTTTAGAATTAAAATTCATTATCTTACGATAAATCTTTTGTGAATTTTTATTTTGCAGATTCTAATATTAGTTTAACAGATATGATGCATTGAAAAACTATTTTACATACTTTATCCTATAAATCTACTTTATATTAAGCAACTCACCGTAAAGTATGATTCGCAAATAAAATAGACTTACAATTATATTTTATGCATAAGATTAGAGAGTAAATATTTATACCGAGTTAAAAACTGAATGATTATTGTCCTTATATTCATTTCGACAGCTAATGGGTTAAACGACAATATTTGTATCTTTGTATGGTTTATGATAATTTTTAAACAATTGGCTTGGTGTAAATTATTAAAAAATTACTATGAAGTAACAAACAAATGAAACTCAATCCAAATCTGAGATAAATAAAAATTATGATTTGATTTTATCTAATTTTTTTAAATTTTTGGCTTACAAAATGTTTAAAAAAGTACAATAATTGACACACCGTATAATTTAGCACGGCATATCCTGAATATTTTTTTCGACGAAGAAATGTTGATAAGATGACGTATTGTGACATATCATGATGACGTAATTATTAATGTTACCAAAACACATTTAATACATAATTCTTATAGCGTCACCTCTCTATGGCGTAACAAAAACCAAGTTACCAGATAAACAAGAAAATCCGCCAAATATCTCACTTAACTCAGAATTTGGCATAATGGATTATACGTCATCTGCGCCCAGTAATTAAGTAAAAATTTATTTCTCTAATCACAAGCATGTATGAAATCTAGGCATAGATGCCGTATATTCCTTATTGCGGACTTTCTTTATTTTAGTAAAATTTTTGGTAGATTTTACTGTTTTCCTCTGGCAACATGGATTTTTTTCAGACAAACAGAAAGATCATAAAATATTAAAAGTATTAAGGATATTCAATAACATTTTATTTTGTCAGTTATAGCTTTTAAGTCATCTGATGAAAATTTAGGACATTTTTTTAAAATTTATTTTTAATTAAATTCTTGTGCCGACAATAATAGATAACTAAAACTCATGGATCTCATCTAGCAGAGGTTAGACATAGAAATTAGCACAATAACAGAGAATTTTAACCTATACTTCAATTTCATGACACATTTAAATCACCAAGACAATGAAAAATACACCAAAACAATTAAGCAGTTTCACTTTTACTGAACAATATAGAATTAAAAATGTTTTGTTACAAGGCATTGTTAACAATTAAAAAATATACTGTTATAGTTTGCAACATCGTCAACAATGTTATATCTTTTTCTTATAAGACACAATAATGAAATTTAAGTTATATTATTTCTTATAATTTTTATCATTTGTTTTAAAAACTTTTGTGTTTTAAACTGTGTGTTGGAAAGTGCTTTTTCTTTGTAATTTTGAATTAATTTAAAGTAAATTTCGTAACATCTGAATAAATATCTACAATGCCTTTTGGTGTAGGAAAGTGGTTGAGAAAAAAATTGTAAGTGTCAATTTTTTTTTCTTGAATAATTACATCAATTAGAAAAGAAATTTAGTTCATTAATGTAGAGAAATCATATCTTGCTGTTTTAAACAAAACCAATTAGTAAAGATTTTAAAAGTATAATTAAGTAAATCTTATTTTACATATTTAAACCAAAGTTAGAATTAAATTAAGAAACTACTTCACATATAGTTTAATACTTGATTTAGATCACATTTCAATTTATTATGCAAATTTATTTATATTTACCCATATTATATTCCATTATTATGTAATACAGTAAAAGAAAGTTTTACGGTCAAAATGGTGACATTTTATGACTATTTTTTCGCTTAACTGCGGTTGATATAGAATTTTTGATATTTTATTAGTAATTATTATCATTAATTTTGTTTGTAATCTTAATAGGAACCAATTGGTTCTTTATAAACTAATTGGTTCAGCTACCCCTAATGACATATAAGAATGCAGTAATTATATTAAATATTAATTTAATATAATTACTGCATTCTTAATTAAGATTTGTGAAAATATAATTCTTTAGCAAAAATTGCAGAAAATTTGCTAAAGGAACGAATAAAAATGATAGAAATTATATGATGTAATTATAAAATGTTTACTTTAATTTATAATTTCTATTTAAAGATAAATTAAATAATGAAACTTTAAATAAATAGATATCCGTAAATAGAGAGATGTTAGTAACTAGAGTTTTTTAATAAAATCATTTTATGGAACCAATTGCTTTTTTGCTAAACTCCCAAAAGTTGTTAGAGTATAACAATATGGTTTACCTATTCTATTTAACTATTAAATAATAAAAAAGTGTTTACTATTCCGTTGATCATTTTCGAGGAAAAAATACTCATTTTTAAATAATGCCTACTCTTATGTTTTGTAAATCAAAAATAAACATAACGTTTATTAGATAAGAGGAATAAATCTCTTAATTTCTTAGATTCTATCGAAATGCACCATATTCAAGATGACACAAATCTCCCGAATGCTTCAGCGTCAAATGCAAATTTAAAAATACAAACTACACAAATTGGAATTATATTATGGTTGCTCTTTACCAACGCAGTCTGACACATTCAGACCAGATCAATGAATCCGCTATCTTTTAAAATATCAAAGAGAAGAAAATAAAAACAAATTTCTTTCCAAAGAAGACTCAAACATTGAAAACTGTGTTTAGCAGAAGCCTCGTAATGGTGGTATGCTGGAGAAAGCGATAGAATTTCTCATGCTAAGAAATAAAACATTATTTAATGCTAAAAAATAAAATGAACGACTCAGATGCCGTATATTCCAGGAAACCAAATTCTGAATTTTTTGGCGATGAAGAAATATTGCCAAGATTATATATTGGGATGTTTCTCGATGACGCGTACATGCTAGGGTTGCCAAAATCGAAATTTCAACATACTTTTTATAGGATTCCACCTGTACGACGTAATAAAAACTAGGTCGGTAGATAAACAAGAAAATCTGCCAAAAAAAAAAAAAAAAAAAAAAAAAACAGATTTTGGCAATCTGGATTATAAGGCGTCTGGATGTATATGGTATGCCAAATTCTGAATCGATGAAGAAATGCTGCAAAAAAGACGTATTGTGACGTCTAGCAAGGACGTAAATACTAGGATTGCCAAAATAGGATTTTCTACACAATTGTTATAGAACTCCGTCAGTATGATGTAATACAAATTAGATTGTCCGACTGTCGTAGTGACCTCGGCAATTTTAGAAAACTCCGAGGAAAACCCAGATTCGTTATTTAAATAATTGAATGACTGAGATCAATTCAAAACAAAATACAATAAAACTTAATAATTTATTTTAGCAAATTCATTACAAAGGTATTTACATTTATAATTAAAACATTCTTGATTAAATATTTGAGAAGATTCTAACATTATTATTATTTTTATGATATTTACCCAATAACCATAATGACCAGAGGGAAATGGAACGAGAGATCAGACTCACCCCTTTTAGAAGTAGTATTGTGGTGTCTGAGACTTCGCCGCTCTCCGGTGTCGATGATTCTCCTTTTTCATCTACTTCCCGTCCTCTACTCAGCATCTCCGCTTTGCATTTCCATTCGCTGATATCTCCGCATCTTACTTGGCTTGCTGCTCAGTATACCCCTTTTCAGAATTTTGTCACCTCTTCTTCATCTATTTGTCGGACATCTGCATTCATATTCAGGACAGTCGAGGCAGGACTTCTCCAGGCCAGTGCAATCATACTCCGTTTATTCCTTTTCTTTGTCGGGCATCTCTGGGGCTTCTCTGCCTTGTGTATCTCAGGGACTTCTGTGTGTGAGGACTTTCTCTGTCTCTGTGTCTGCCTGTCTTCCATTCTTAGATTTTAAATTCTCATCTTAGTTTTTAAATTCTCATCTTAGCTCCTCCTCTTTACTCCATTGGTTTTCCAAAGTTCCATATAACGTCCTACACTCCTATGGGATAGGTCAGAAATCTCTCCCCCTTAATCCCGACTGGTCAGATTTACAAACAAAACATATCATAAAACGTAAACTTCCCTTGCCATTTTCTCACGATCCTCCATCCCTTCCGAAAGGAAGAATTTATTCCTTTATTGCACTTGGCTCCTTGTGCCAATTTTTATTGCATCCTTTCCTTTATACTATTACAGTTTAGTTTGAAAGGAAAAGAGGAATCTCTTAAGATTAAAGGGCAATAAAAATATACATATCTATTTTCCCAGGGTTTGGTTATGTCGTTTTACCCTACGACACCGACGACGAAAAAAAAAAAAAAAAAAAAAAAAAAAAAAAAAAAAAAGTCAAAACCTTCATCAACTCAGAATTTGGCATACTGGACTATACGGCATCTGTGCAGATAAATCAATAATATCAACCTGCATTTGGCAATTAAATGCTTTTGGTTAATTAATTTAATATGAAGGGAAATATCACAAAATATTTTACCACGAAGACCGTAATGTTCGTATTAGCTATTAATTCAATTAACCAGACTTTTATATACCAAGTTAAATGAAATTTCAATGTGCCAATATCATGCATAAAGTGAATTGATCATCATGAATGGAAATATTTTAATGATTTCGATAACTCGAGATGGCGTTGTTGAGACAGCAACATGAGTTTTTTTTTTTTTTTTTTTTTTTTTTTTTAAAGAAAGAGAATAGCGAGCTGTTCGGCTGAATTCGAAAGGGATTTAGAACGGCAATGTTAAAAATGTAATGGTGGTGTTCCTATAAAAAATGTTCCTGTAAATTTATGTTATGTAATGTGCAACCATAGATGATAAATAAAAAATTGATTATTGATATTTTATGTGATAAATTCACGGTGTAAATTTAATTCAGCGCCAGAACAATAAGATAGAAAATCTTAAGTAAATTATTGACTTTGAAAGTGTCACTTTAAATTTTAGGTATTTTATAATATATTCATATGTGGATTACGAACAATGCAAAATCATGTATTTAAAAAAATAACAAATTTTATATTTCTTTCATTTTTTGTTCCCAATTAGAGCAGGCTAAATATTGAAACTGACAGAGTAAATTAAATTTCGAATATCAATTTAGTCAAGAGAATGCTTTTCATGAAGTAATAAATAAGGTTAAAATCATTTCAAAAATTTATTAAACAATAATTTTAATCTAAGCACTCTTTACATTGCCAATTAAAATTATTAAAATTCTGGCAGATAATTTGATTTTATTAGATATTTAATTGTACATATATTTAATTAGATATCTATTTTTAATTTATTAGATATTTAATAATTATTTGAATATTTATTTCTTATATTTATGGTATCTATCAAGCATATCAGCCAGTTTTTTTAGTAGTATGCATTGTATATTGATAAATATTTGAAAAAAAAATTAATTAACCTGTTAATGTACACGTGTAAATATATTCTATTCTTATTAGCCTTTCATTTCGTACGTAAAATAAGTAATTAAATATCTAATTTCAGTGTCAACATCAACCGCAAAGGTGTTCGTAAATATCACTATTTTGTAGAAGAAGGTGCTGAAGTAAAAAAAGGTAAAAAAAAGCCTTTCAATGACCCTTCGTATTTTAAAGACGTCATTCAGGATAACTATGACGTTATTCAGCCTTTCAAAGGTTGGATAGGGGATGAGTACTTGGATCTTAATCTTGCAGTTCCAGAGACTCAATAGTTTGATACTACATGCCACTTAAAAATAATAGACGTTCTCCAGCCACATAAAATCGTCTTTTAAATTTTGCAAGATTATATCAATATCTACATATTACAGATGCATCTAAAATCTTAATCAAGTAATGTAAACTAAAACTATCAGATTTAAAATTAAGAAATCTTCTTTGGGAAAGATTATTCAAAGACAAGGATTAAAACAGATGAAGAATAATTGGATTTAGTGAGTTTATTCTCAAATTTATGAAGAAAATATTTAATAAAGTCCGAAAAAACTCAATGCCAAAATTTATTAAAAATATGGCGGAAACAGATGCCTTGAAAACACCAATCGGCAAATATCTAATTGAACTTATCATGGATTTGAATTTATGAAACTAAAATGAGCTGCAACAAGCATCTTCGTGTACTTAAAATAACTGTCTTAAAATTCCAGAATGTTCACCACAGGAATAATAAAAGAAAATATATTTGTCTAAATCAGAGAAGTTCAAATACAATAACTTTAATTTTCAAAGACATAAAAAGTTATAAACCATATCAAAAACTTTTAATGAAATTATAAATAAGCTATAATAAAAATGTTTAAAATATATTTAAAATTATTTTTGAAAAATTTTGATTTTAATTTCTATGAATGTATTTTTAAATTTTAAAAGGTTTCAATAAATATATTTTTCGTATTTTTTTGGAAGTTGTTATTTTAAGACAATTCAATCATAGTTTCTACATTTATTGCTTAAAAATAATGAATGGCAGTTGAACTAATATTAATGATATTTTTTAATCGCATTCAGAGGTATGGTACATACCTATTATCAAAATGATCATTTACGAGAAAATACTCGTTAATGCCACAGTTGTAAAATTTATTCACTTGTTTTAAAATTTGAGCAAAAAAAAAAATTAACAATAGTTAATGTGTTAGTTGATATAATTATGCAAAATCATTATTGTTTCCTTGATAATTCTCTTTCGTTAAACGTAACTGTAAAATATATGCAAAATACAATTACGGTGATTTTACATTACTATATATACTGTACGTAAAATATGTATATTTTATACATATATATAAAATATGGCATTACTTTTTAAAACGAAAAAGATCAACCAGATAAAGCATAAGTACGGAAAATACTGTACAATTATTTTCTTTTTTTCACACAATTACATATGTTTCATTTTAAAAATAAAATTATGGTTAAAAATTTCAAAAAATCTAATGTATTTAAAAATATTTAATACTAGGAGAGTTTGTGAGAGAGATATGAAATATTTTATTAAGTTAGTATTTTTAAATTTAATCGCATTCAAATTAATATTATGAAGCGTTGTTTCATTGTATCTTTTCTTTAGGAAATTAATCATTTGGTATATAAATAAATAAATAAATAAATATGTATATATATATATATATATATATATATATATATATATATATATATATATATATATATATATATATATGGAATAATAACGTGAACATAATTTTCATTTGAATAGAAGTTATATAATCAAAAAATAAACTTAGTATGACTTCTGATTATATGATATTGCCAAGTAATATTGTGTAGCAATTATGAAATTTGGAGAAAATAGTGCTAAAATTTAAAAATAACAAATCAATGAAACTGAAAACATTGTTGCTCATTGTCTTAATTTAAAAAATATCAGTTTCGTTACTTTAGCAACAAACTAACTGTCCTTTTAAAAAATGCAAAATAGTTAATTATTATAAAAATTGTTTGAAAATAGGTAACAATAAGCAATTATGAGAACGCTTATGTACCTAAGAAGCATTTTAATGTGCTTCAGTATCTCATTTAATTTTAAAACATTTTTATTTAACCTCTTAAAGTATTCCTTATCAAATGTAATACAATTATATATAGTTTATATAAATAAAACTCTATATTAAAAGGCAAATATAATTTCTAGGATAAAAACATTCATGTGTTATTAATAAGAACAAATGAGAAAACATGTAATTTATTATAAACTGATATAACAACAATTCAACATGAAGAATATGAAAATTTGCCCTGTGATTTGAATCTTCTTTATTAAAACATAAATTTTTAATATAAAGAACTTCTCTTATACTCCAATAAATAAAATCTAATTAGGATTAAGCAAATTGACAAAGTAGAATAAAATCAGAAGGACACAAAGCGAAAAAACTTATGTATTCAAAATATTTTACAATATAATGTTTCACTGTTTTATATATAAAAACCAATTATTATTCATTTCCCTAGTTACTAAGTTAATCTAAATATAGGAAACAGAGAGAGAGAGTGATCTTCCTTTAACAAAAATGTAACAGACAATATATAATACTTTTTAAAACATGAACTAATATTATTTATTTAGTATATTTAGTATTCATTGTTTAAAGCATAATGCATTAGTTAAATAAAAATGTCGTTTAATTTTAAGAAAAATTTATTGGTAAACAAGAGTGTTTCAAGAATATTAGGAACAATGATTGTAGTATGAAATTCCGTGTGATTATATTACAATTTTACTCAATCTCTAAAATATTTATTGCCATTTTCCCATGTGAAAAATTCTAGAAACATTTTATTTCAGCATCTTTAGGATTGTCTTATATATGCATGCTCTTGTATTAAAATAATTTTTTCACAAATTTTATGTATGCAAGAAAATTTTAAATAAAATCTAACTAAAGCATACTAAAAATTCCGCCCATTTATGAATCGATTACTAAAATGTTGTGTTCGATTCAAAAATCGATTATTAAAATGTTAACGATTACTACAATTTTCTGAGATAGATAAATTTTTATAATTGTGCTTTTATACATTTATGGATTATTTAAAATTTTAATTAATCCATGATCTTAATTAATCCATTTAAATTAATCCATGTAGTATTTTATAGTAATTTATATTTCCTCTCTATTTTTTTCCTAAATATTGGGTACTGGATAATTATTTCTTTCATTACAACAAAGAAATCATGTTTTGAAATGTTTTGCAGTAATGTTTGATACCTTATTATTTAATAATAAAAGATCTGCAAAAGACCCGAAACTTGACCTGCCACGCTAAAGTGATTATTTCTCATGGAGAACATTGCGACCCTGACGAACTTTATTCGCCCAAGTGGCTATTAATGACTAAGACGGAGCTTCGGTTAGATTTAAATGAGAATTTATTATATTCTGGTAATGAAGGAATTAACTTCTAATTTTAATGTTGCAATAAATCTTTTTTTAATAAGAACAATACTCATCTCATTTTTTCTAAATATATTAATTTTTATATTTCTATTATGTAGATTCTTTGAAACCCTGAAATTATGGCGGTTACCTTTACTCATGATTTTAAGGCAGCTTTTACCATTCGGATATTTTTAATAGTATTTTTCTAGTTTTCATATTTACTAAAAATTTATGTGTTCTCGGATTACCATCCTTTACAATACAGAAGTTAAAATTGTAAATGATCTTTCATTTATGTTATGTTTGAACAGATGTAAACATTTCTTACTATATATTATTATTCTGGGTGTTTTTAAGAATTTTGTATATCTCATCTTACCTGTCTACCCATTTACTTATCTATCTACCTATATATACATACATACATACATACATACATACATACATATATATATATATATATATATATATATATATATATATATATATATATATATATATATATATATATATATGTTAGGTAGATAGATAAGTAAATGGGTAGACAGATAAGATGAGGTATACAAATTCTTTGAATTAAAATTATAAAATAAGAGACATTCTTTAAAACACAAAGAAAAAATTCATTACCAATGTTTACTTTTTTAGTGATCGTTAAACTAGAGGGGGTTTTAAACACAACTTTTTCTTATTTAAATCAAATATTCTCAAACAAACCATAATTTAATTTCTTGCTGTTGATTTTTTTTAATTTTAAGCAGTTAGTTTTATTTTGCGATTTTTTGCAATTTAATGAGAATATTAAAATATATTTATAGAAATATGTTCATGCGTGTGTGTGCATGAAATAAAAAACACAACAGGTGCTTTTGACAATTCATTATTATTCGAGCTATAAAAACAAAAATATGATAACATTCCTCATTCGTTAAATAAGATGCAAAAGAGTTTAGCAATCATATTATTCGTTTAGTAAAAATATCTCACAGCTAATGCTCAAAAAGCCGATCATATATGTCGTTGCACAGGTAATACAGGCGAAAGAATGGCTGGTGTACCCCCTCGAAGATTCCTGTTGTCGTGTTAATTTTGCTCGCTGTAACGATTCCAGCCACGAGATCTTCAACTGAGGTCAAAGGTGTCTCATGCACTACAGATTTCATGCGCTTCAGAAAAAAAGTCCAGTGGGTTGAGCTCCGGTGACGGAGAAGACCAAGGCATAATTCGGGATATGTGCAATCAAAAAATTACGGACCGTGATGGAAAAAAATGTTGAGGCTCCATTGATCATAAATCGCATGTCTTTCTGGATGGGGAATGGAACAGCCTGCAACAACCTGGGAAGCACTTGTTCGAAGAAGATACAGCATGTTGAGCCATTCAAACTGTCTGGTATCATGTAAGAGTCTACCAGGTAATCACCAAGAATTTTGACACATGTTCATGGTAAATATCTACTGATATTTACGAAGGGTGTACCGTAGTCACTGTTAAACTGAAAATTCTTTCTCTGGTCAATGTTGCCTCATCACTAAATAATATTAATGAAGGATATTGTATACTGTTATTCTTCAACCCCAGCAGCCACTGCACAATGTCTGCCAATTAGGCATAATCATCTGTCTGCAAAAATTGAACTTTGAACACATGTTAAGGGTGCGTGCGTTCCTCATGTAAAATGGGCCACACCACTGGTTAAGGGATACAAATCACCGCTTGCTTACTTGTGGGAGGAGCTATATCGAAACTAGCCAAAACTCGTTCTTCTCTTTCTGGCTTTCGTGCATTTCGCGAACGTCCGGGATAGCTATTTGAGATGACAAATGAACTGGCCTCTCGCAGTTGCCAATCAAGACTGGAAAAAGAAGGATAACTTGGAGTACAATGAGGTGGAAACCACTGTTCATATTATGTTCGTGTTTCATCTTCATTCACTTTCGCTTTCACAGTATATGTGGTGCACATCAGCGAGTTCTTCGTACGTGTACGTCGCCATAGCATTCACGAAAGTTTTCGGACCACGTTATTCAGCTAATATTTAAAGTGATGATATTGCGCTGTTTTAAAATACAGTGTCTAATCTGATTGGCATTTTTGGGTAACCAAAAATAGCAAAATGCGACTTCTTTTCTTTTAAATTTGCATACGATAAATTCGTAATACGTTCTCAAAGTGTTTCTACTTTCCTTTTTCTTGCCTCTGAAAAAATTATGCGACCCTATGTTTTTATGTAATTATTGCTTGTGTGGATGGATAATATCATTCTTCTTAATTTGTATAAACAATTAAAATCACCCTGCATAAAGATATCCTATGCGCGACAAACTTTAAAATCCCTTATATCAGTATTAGGCAGCTCAGAAAATGGCTTGAAATTCCTATTAGGTCGTATAATGTGGTAAAAAGTAGATAACTGTAAAAATATCAAGCTTCTAACAATTATCATGTATATATATTATTTAAAGTTCTGATGAAGGCAGAATGTGTGGGAAAGGAAAGCAATAAAATATTTAATGTTATAATCCAACATTCGTTGATCAAATTTAAAGTGCATTATAATTCAAATAAAATATTTTAATAGTATTTTCCCTCTCTCAATTAGGACAAAATACTGAAGTTATTAAATAAAATTTGACAATAAAATATTATTAGGTTAGGAATGATTACATTAGTGTTCACTCAGTTAAAGATTGGGTTAATATAGTATAAATAATAAATTTTGTCTTATTTTTAAATAAAGTAATACTACTTAGAATAAACAATTGATTTTTTTATGAATACAATGTATGATTTTTTAATCTTCTAGAATATCAATACTATTTTGATAGTTTTGTTAATGCAGGAGGGTACACTGTTAATTTTTTTTTTCAGATTTTAATGAATTTCAAAAAATATTTTGGAACTTACATACATTTTTTATTGCAGTATAAGTAATATTAATACTTAACAAAAATAAAAAAATAGGAAGTATAATATTTACGAAACTGTGACATTCAATCCTTGAAATTTCAATGAAATTACATACTTTCTTATGAATAATTTTAGGAATAAAATTTTGAATTAAAACTTGACACTAGGCTTTAAAATCTCATCACTCGTATTAATAAAACGCACAGCCTTCCCTACTTCTTTAATACGTCAATCTCCACTTTTATTAATGTTTAGTAGATACAAAAATACGGGGAATTATAAACATTTTTTTAAAATTTCAATCAAATAACATGATTTACGTATGTATATATATATATATATATATATATATATATATATATACATATATATATATATATATATATATATATATATATATATATATATATATATATATATATATATATATATATATATATATATATATATATATATGTAAACTTAATTACTATTTACTGGAAATGATGATATAGAAAAGACTATTATAAAATTAACAAAAATCATCAGGCATTATTGCAAGTATGGCAAAAATATTTAAGTACAGAAGTCGATATGTGGGATCAGAAAATTATAATCACTAATCCATTACAGTAGATAAGTTAATAGTTTTGATACCCAATGAAAGTATTAATTTATTTTTGTTTAGCAAATCATCGTTATCTAGAGAATTAACAATTCATAACAGTAATAATTTTGTTTTAATGGGAGATGGGATTTACGTAGACTCATTCGAAATCAAATATTGGAAAGATAATTACCAGTTTGAATGGGAACATATTTATTTGATTCTTATATAAATAAAACTGGTTCACACAATATAAAATTTGTTACCTCTTCGCGTAGGCGAAATATTTGGGATTAAATCTTGGCGACAACTGTAAATTCTGGTAACCCTATCTTAGTTTAGCTATTAGCTTTTGTGTAGTGCCTATGGCACTTTTGTTAGTTAGATCTTAGCATCATAAAACTCCCGAAAAATCAAGGTATTCTCGTTTTGAATTAAAATTTTATTTTAAATTTAATGCAAAAATTCATTTAAATATATTTAGTATCTAATACTGAGAAACAAAATACTGAATATATTTGAGAAATGGTTACAAAAATTAATCAGTTGTACTATTACATATATAAATATTTTTTGAATATTTTTTGAATTTTGCAGATTCTAATATTAGTATAACTAGTATATCATATATGCAGTACTGAAAAACTGTTTTACGTACTTTATCCTATAAAACTACTTTATATTACGCAACTCACTGTTAAGTTTATTCGCAAATAAAATAGACTTAGAATTATATTTTATGTATAAGATTAGAGAATAAATAATAATACCGAGTTGAAAACTGAATGATGATTGGCCTGGCATTCATTTCAACAGCTAATAGGTTGAACTACAATATTTGTATCTTTGTATGGTTTATGATACTTTTTAGACAATTTGCTTTCTTTAAATTATTAAAAAAATACTATGGAGTAACAAACAAATGAAACCCAATCCAAATCCGAGATAAATAAAAAGTATGATTTGATTTTATCTAGTTTTTTTTTTATTTTTGTCTCATAAAATGTTTAAAAAAGTGCAATAATTGATACACCGTATAATTTAGCATTGCAAATCCTGAATTTTCTTTTCGACGAAGAAATGTTGATAAGATGACGTATTGTGACATATCATGATGACGTAATTATTAATGTTACCAAAACACATTTAATACATAATTCTTATAGCGCCACCTCTCTATGGCGTAACAAAAACCAAGTCACCAGATAAACAAGAAAATCCGCCAAAAATCTCACTAAACTCAGAATTTGGCATAATGGATTATACGTCATCTGTGCCCAGTAATTAAGTAAAAATTTAATTTTCTTAATCAAAAGCATGTATGAAATCCGGGCATAGATGCCGTATATTCCTTAATGAGGACTTTTTTTTATTTTAGTGAAATATTTGGTAGATTTTACTGTTTTTCTCTGGCAACATGGATTATTTCAGACAAACAGAAAGATCAGAAAAGATTAAAAGTATTAAGGATATTCATTAACATTTTATTTTGTCAGTCCTAGCTTTTAAGTCGTCTTATGAAAATTTAGGACATTTTATGTTAATTTATTTTTATATGAATTCTTGTGCCGACAATCCTCTAGAATTTCTTTTTACGAAGTATTCTAATACCTTTTAATTTTATTATTTCTCTTTTATTTATATTTAAGTTACCCTTTTAGAGAATCATTAATCTAAGATTTTTGATGGCGAATAAAATCATAGATCTCATATAGAAGAGGTTGAACATAGAGATTGGCAACAATAACAGATAATTGTAACCAATACTTCAATTTCATAACACATTTAAACCACCAAGACAATGGAAAATACATCGAAACAATTATGCAGTTTCACTTTTACTGAACAATACAGAATTAAAAATATTTTGTTGTAAGACACTGTAAAGAATTAGAAAAAACTACTGTTATAGTTTGCAACATCGTTAACAATGTTAAATCTTTTTGTTAGAAGACAATAATGAAATTTATCTTATATTATTCCACATAATTTTCATCATTTGGTTTGAAAACTTTGGCGTTTTAAACTGTGTGCTGGAAAGCTTGCTTTTTCTTTGTAATTTTGAATTGATTTAAAGTAACTTTCGTAACATCTGAATAAATATCTACGATGCCTTTTGGTGTAGGAAAGTGGTTGAGAAAAAAAATGTAAGTGTCAATATTTTTTCTTGAATAATTACATCAATTAGAAAAAATTTAGTTATTTAATGTAGAGAAATCTATTCTCGCTGTTTTAAACAAAACCAATTAGTAAAAATATTAAAAGTATTACATATTTAAACCAAAGTTAGAATTAAATTAAGAAATTACTTCACTTAATGTTTAATGCTTGATTTTGATCACATTTCAATTTATTATGCAAATTTATTTATATTTACCCATATTATTATATAATACAGTAAAAGGAAAATTTACGGTCAAAGTGGTGACATTTTATGAATATTTTTTCGCTTAACTGAGGTTGATATAGGATTTTTGAAATTTTATTAGTAATCATTATCATTAATTTTGTTTGTAATCTTAATAGGAACCAACTGGTTCTTTCTAAACCAATTGGTTCAGCTAACCCTAACGATGAGAATACCGAAATTATATTAAATATAATTGAAATGTTTTTTAAGATAAATATTTTTAGCAAATATTGCAGAAAATTTGCTAAAGGAACGAATAAAAATGACGGAAATTATATGATGTAAATATAAAAGTTTACTTTAATTAAAAATTTCTATTTAAAAATAAAAATAATAAAATTATAAATAAATAGATTTTAGTAATTAGATTTTTTTAATAAAATTATTTTATGGAGCCAATTGCTTTTTTGCTAAACTCCCAAAAGTTATTAGAGTATAACAATATGGTTTACCATTTCCATTTAAATATTAAATAATAAAAAAGTGTTTAGTATTCCGTAAAACATTTTCGAGGAAAAAATACTCATTTTTAAATGATGCGTGACATAACGTTTTGTAAATTAAAAATAAACCTAACGTTTATTAAATAAGAGGAATAAATCTCCTAATTTCTTAGATTCTATCTAAATGCACCATATTCAAGATGACACAATTCTCCGAAATGTTTCAGCGTCAAATGCAAATTTAAAAATACAAACTATACAAATTGGAATTATATTATAGTTTCTATTCTCCAACACAGTCTGACAACTTCAAACCAAATCCATAAATCCGCTAACTTTTAAAAAGTCGAACACAAGAAAAGGAGAAAGACAAGTTTCTTTCCAAAGAAGACTTAAACATTGAAAACTGTGTTTAGCAGAAGTCTGGTAACGGTGGTATGCTGGAGAAAGCAAAAGAATTTCTCATGTTAAGAAATCAAACGTTATTTATTGATAAAAATGAAATGAATGGCACAGATGCCGTATATTCCAGGAAGCCAAATTCTGAATTTTTTGGCAATGAAGAAATTTTGCCAAGATTATATATTGGGATGTCTCTAGATGACGTAAATATTAGGGTTGCCAAAATAGAATTTTCAACATAATTTCTATTTGTACTTTTACATTACTTGTTAAAAGTTAGCTCCATGTGTACGACGTAATAAAAACTAAATTGGTAGATAAACAAGAAAATCTGCCAAAAAAAATTGCAATCTGGATTATAAGGCGTCTGGGCCAAATGAATGTTATAAATGTCTTTTATTTACTCTCGTGGTTTCTTTCTTGAGAAACTGAAGTCGGATGTTGCGAACGTAATTTTTTTATGCATATGAAATTGTGTATGTAATTAGTGGTTTATCAATTTTTAAATGTACAGCTATAAAAATTTAAAAAATATGTAAAATTAAATTTGACTCTTTTTTTTTTAAATTTATAGATGAACATTGTCACGTGTATAATGTAAATAATGTGCATATGATATTTGTCACTTAATATGAAAAGTGACTGTTATAAGATAAATTAAAATATCTGTTGGATAAGCCCGCATGCCATATTCTGAATCGTTGAAGAAATGCTGTAAATATGACGTATTGTGACGTCTAGCATGGACGTAAATTTTAGGATTGCCAAAATAGGATTTTCTACACAATTGTTATAGTTCTCCGTCATTATGACGTAATAAAAACCAGATTGTCAGACAAAAAAAATCAGACAAAAGATTTATCAACACAGAATTTGGTATGCTGGATTATTCGGCATCTGTGCAGATAAATCACCAATATCAACCTGCATTTGGGAATTAAATGCTTTTGGTTATTCCAACGAAGATCGTAATGTTCCTATTAGCTTTTAACTCAATTAACGAGACTTTTATATCCCAAGTTAAATGAAATTTCAATGTGCCAATATCATGCACAAAGTGAATTGATCATCATGAATGGAAATATTGTAATGATTTCGATAACTCGATATGGCGTTGTGCAGACAGCAAAACGAGTTTTTTTTTAAAAAAAGAAAGATAATAGCGGGCTGTTGGGCTGAATTCGAAAGTGGTTTAAAACGGCTATGAAAATGTAATGGTGGTGTTCCTATAAAAAATGTTCCTGTAAATTTATGTTATGTTATGTGCAACCATAGATGATAAATAAAAAATTAATTGTTAATATGTTGCGTGATAAATTCACGGTGTAAATTTAATTCACCGTCAGAACAATATGCTAGAAAATCTCATGTATATTATTGACTTTGAAAGTGTCACTTTAAATTTTAGGTATTTTATAATGTATTGTGGATTACGAATAATGCTAAACCATGTATTTAAAAAAAATAACAAATATTATATTTCTTTCATTTTTTGTTCCCAATTAGAGCAGGCTAAATATTGAAACTGACAGAGTAAATTAAATTTTGAATATCAATTTAGTCAAGAGAAATGCTTTTCATGAAGTCATAAATAAGGTTAAAATCATAAATTTATTAAATAATAATTTTAATCTAAGCCCTCTTGACATTGCCAATTAAAACCCTTTAAATTCTTGCAGATAATTTGATTTTATTAGATATTTAATTGTACAGATATTGAATTAGATATTAATTTTATTTTATTAGATATGTAATAAATATATTTGAATATTTATTTCTTATATTAATGGTATCTATCAAGTATATCAACCAGTTATTTTAGTATACTTTGTATTTGATAAATATTTGAAAAAAAATTTAATTAACCTATTAATGTATACATGTAAATATATTCTATTCTTATAAACCTTTCATTTTGTACGTAAAATAAGTAATTAAATATCTAATTTCAGTGTCAACATCAACCGCAAAGGAGTTCGTAAATATCAATATTTTGTAGAAGAAGGTGTTGAAGTAAGAAAAGGTAAAAAAAAACCTTTCAATGACCCTTCGTATTTTAAAGATGTCATTCAGGATAACTATGACGTCATTCAGCCTTTCAAAGGTTGGATAGGGGATGAGTACTTGGATCTTAATCTGGCAGTTCCAGAGACTCAATAGACTGATACTACATGCCTCTTAAAAATAATAGACGTTCTCCAGCCATTTAAAGTCGTCTTTTAAATTTTGCAAGACCATATCAATATCTACATATTACAGATGCATCTAAAATCTTAATTAAGTAATGTAAACTAAAATTATGATTTAAAATTATGAAATCTCTTTTGGGAAAGTGTATTCAAAGACAAGGATTAAAACAGATGAAGAATAATTGGATTTAGTGAGATTATTGTCATAATTATGAAGAAAATATTTAAGAAAGTCCGAAAAAAACCTCAATGCTAAAATTTGTTAAAAAATTGGCGGAAACAGATGCTTTGAAAACAACAATGGGCTAATCTCTTATTGATCTTATCATGGATTTGAATTTATGAAACTAAAATGAGCAGCAACAAGCATCTTCGTGTACTTAAAATAACTGTCTTAAAATTCAAGAATGTCACCACAGAAATAATAAAAGGAAATATTTGTCCCTAAATCAGAGACGTTCAAATACAATAACTTTAATTTTCAAAGGACATAAGAAGTTTTAAGTCATATCAAAAACTTTTAGTAAAATTTTAACTAAGCAATAATAAAAATGTTTAAAATTATTTTTGAAAAATTTTGATTTTAATTTCTATGAATGTATTTTTAAATTTTAAAAGGTTTCAATAAATATATTTTTCGTATTTTTTTGGAAGTTGTTATTTTAAGACAATTCAATCATAGTTTCTACATTTATTGCCGAAAAATAATGAATGGCAGTTGAACTAATATTAATGATATTTTTAATCGCATTCAGAGGTATGGTACATACCTATTATCAAAATGATCATTTTCGCGAAAATACTCGTTAATGCCACATTTGTAAAATTTATTCATTTGTTTCAAAATAAGAGCAAAAAAATTAACAATAGTTAATATTTTAATTGAAATAATTATGCAAAATCATTATTGCTTCCTTGATAATTTTCTCGATCGTAAAACGTAGCAGTAAAAAATATGCAAAATACAATTACGGTGATTTCACTGTAAAATATGGCATTATTTTTTATAACGAAAAAGATAAACCAGATAATGCAAATGTATTAAGAACATTAAGACAACAATATTATTTATAAGTCATCTAAAACATAAAGCTTCATTGATATATTCAATGAAGCATAGTGGTAAGACAGGACCCTGTAATGTGAAAAGCTTCGTGCTCGCTCTCAGAAAATGTTTAAAAATTAGAAATGGTTGTTGCTCTTGTCTTCTGCTTGTATGTCTCTTGTTTTGAGTACTTAGGAGTTTCCTAGATTTTTTACTTTGTGACTGTGCGAATGCAGCTCTCTATCTATATAAGGTGTTTCTAAATTGGTTTTACAAATTAAGAGGAATAACAGTACCCATCCAGACAAGCAAGAATTACACAGGAACATAGGGTCGCATTCTACCCATAGAGGAAGAGAATAGGAATTCCCACCTGAACTTACAATAGTGTTGGGTAAGTGAATAAATAAGGGCAAAAATTTATCAATCATATTATTCGTTTAGTAAAAATCTCACAGCTTATGCTAAAAAAGCCGATCGATATGTCGTTGCACAGGTAATACCGGCGAAGGAATGGCTAGTGCACCCTCTCGAAGATTCCTGGTGTCGTGTTAATTTTGCTCGCTGTAACGATTTCAGCCACGAGATCTTCAGCTGAGTCCAAAGGTGTCTCATACACTACAGCTTTCATGTGCTCCAGAAAAAAAGTCTAGTGGGTTGAGCTCCGGTGACGGAGAAGTCCAAGCCATAGTTCGGGATATGTGACTTTCAAGAAATTACGGACCGTGCTGGAAAAATATGCTGATGTTCCTTTTTTAGTTTACAGAATAACCAATAGTCCTACATAGCTAGATCAGGTTAAAAAACTCAACTGTTGTTTCACTTTAATTTGTTTTTCTTTAAGAAACTCAACTGTTAATCTGGCTGTATGTGAAGATGCATTGTCCTAGTGAAGCATTAGCCCCCTAACATTCAATTCTTGTAGAATTTCTGGAAGACATTTAGTGGTATACCAGTTTGCTGTTACTGTCTTCTGTCCATCCAACTTGATGGCTTTGACCAATCCCGTACTTCTGAAGAAAACGGCATACATCCCTTTTTTCAATGCGGGTTGCTTTTTCACCATTGTAGACGTGGGATCATCTTCAAAGACCCATTATTTTGCTTTCTTGACAAGTTGGAACGTCAAAAAATGGTATGTACGTTTCGTCACCTGTTACAATTTTAGAAATGATGTGGTGGCCATCATCATTTTGAATTTAAGAGTTTCTTTACTGATTCTGTCACGCTCCTCTTTTTGGTGTTCAGTTAGATTATGGGGAACCCAACGGCAAACTATTTTTTCATATGTAATTCTTCATGAATGATTTTGTGTATGGCTGCGGATCCATTGTTAAGTTTCTTCTGTATCATTTCATAGGTACAGCGATTATCATCCATTAACATTTTTCGTATGGCAGACAAATTATCCGGGATTACTGCCGACGGCACCCTCCCTGTGTGTTCTTCATCCTGAAGAAAATTGCGACCTTTTCTAAATTCTCTAAACCATCTGAATACAGTAGCACGAGCTGGAGATTCATGACTAAATGCTAATTGCAACCGTTGAACGCATTCTTCTTGATTTAATCCTGCTTTAAAATCGTAGAAAATCATAGCGCGAAAATGTTGTTCTCACGTCAACTCCATTTTCTCTTCTGTTTAAAATTTATGCTATGCTAAACAAGTTGATGTAAGTCAGTAAAAAATTATCTTCTGTGTTAAAATAATTTGTTTTTTAAAATTAAAGCATTATTTTTATTTTTAAGTTCTCGTCTGCGCGTATCTCAAAAATTTCAGAGTAACCCTCGTATCTATATAAATACTATAATAAATGGTATATTATTACGTTTATTCAAATATGTTTCATTTTTAAACCAAACTTTATTTGTGTTTGTTCATGATGACTATTTCATTTTTTTTCTCTTTTTTAATGAAAGCCATGTTTAAAATGTGGTTATATTGAGGAAAATAAATTGTAGATTAGAAGTTTGTGTTTTAAATATAGTTAGTGTTTAAATTAGTTTGTGTTTTTGTGTATGATATATTTTTAATTTTATAAATTTATAAAAATATATCTTGTTGCACATTCAAGTAAGCCAATCGATGGCTGTGTGGTATGCGTTACTGACTCCTGAACTGCGAGTTCCTGCTTCGAATCCCGGTTCGGGCATGGATGTTACTTTCGTCCTCTGTTCTCTTTGTCTTTCTCTGTCCTTTCTTTTGTTATAATGAATAAATGTGGCTAGTCCTATAATTTGGTTTGGGGTGATATGGCATGGGCAACGTTACCCGCCTCCATAAGTTGGATCACAGGTGCCCGCTAGGTAACAACAAATGAGTATAGCAGTTTCTGCCCTTGTTGTGGCATACGTCAAGGCCAAGTGCCCACCGTTGGGAAAAAACATATTCAAGCAAAAGAAGAGCAATATGGCATAATATAATTAGAAGTTATGAAGTTCTAGAAATAGTTTCTGAAATAATTTCCTTACAAATACATAATTTAAATGAAAGCAATTACTAATCTTTGAAACTGAATGTAATAAATCACATTTTTTATTATCATGTTTTTTTACACTTCAGTATAAGTTGCATTTTAAATTATTTTGATTTATATGTTACATTGCCCAGATTAAATTGTTTATTTTATTTGCATTAAAATAACTCTGCTAAGAGATATTTATTTTAATACTACTCTTTGAGAGTATATGATAATTTTTAAGAGAAATATATATAATGAAATATTTTAAATTTCTAATAGTAATCTAGCAAAGTAATCGCTAATGCAATTTTTGTAATAAAAAAATCTGGTAATTACATATTAAAATTAGATTTTATCCAAATATCCTTGATTATTTTTGCAACTTTTGGGAATGATTATGTTTTAAAAATTATTATATACATCGTTTGATATAAGAAAATTGATTAGAAATAAATCGTTTTGTCGTCTGATAAGAGATACCACCATTAAAAAGGATTGCATTAAACACTTTGATTTGGAAAGTATATGTTTCGACTGTGTTTCCGTTTCATTTCCACACTCATTACTTAAAATATGACTGAAACACATTTCTTATTAACTAAAATAAAAACAATACTAAATTCTTTCATTAAAAATAGGCTTCAAATACTGTTTATTCCTTTTGAAAAAACGTTAACTGTTGTCTCTTCGCAAAATAAGAGTTATTCGGGAAATGAATATTATATTTATGATAAAATTATCTCCATTAACAAAGTTTATGAAATATTTTGCTGACATTTATTTGCTCCATTGAAAACATTTAAAAATAGGTATCTAAATATACTGACACATGGTAGTTGATGTAGAAGATCACAGAAAATATAATTGTGAGCTGATGAAATATTTTATAGTTATTGAGAGAGAAAAAACTTCGATTGTATTCATGATTGAGTTGAGTACATTAATTGGGACAATATGTTTTTATGCCTTCGGCAAAATATCATTTAATGTCACTCTGTAAATATGCGATACCACAACTAATTGTAAGTTATCATTCGAATACAATTTTTTTCAAGAAATAAAAAATGGGAAAAAATAAAGTTTTTGTAAAAAAAAATATAAAATTTTTTCAATTTAGTTTATGACCTAAGATTCCACACACATATATTTAATGCTATGTATAGTAATATAGAAGAATTTTAGGTACATTCGATAACTGTATGTTAAGAATGGAATATTATCAGAGATAATTATGACTCCTGTAAAAAGAGCAAGTGATAAAATATTAAAGAAATGACAGAAATGACAAAAAATAGAAGTATGTGAACACTGACATAAAATCTGTTGGTCACAATAAATTATATATATATATATATATATATATATATATATATATATATATATATATATATATATATATATATATATATATATATATATATATATATATATATATATAACCGGATATGGGCATGTACCGACAGTTATATGGGCCACACGTTGCCAATACGGTATTGCTGGCCACCTAGCGTTGGACCAATTGTGGACCCTTTTGCAGGCCGAGCAGCAATGGCGACGACCACATTATTAACGCTACTGGCAAGGCCAAATAACTGCGGGTCGATGCTGGCTAAGCCAGCTAAAAACAGTGGTCCGATGGATGTCTGGAATCTTTGCATTTGCTCGGTAAGAATTTACATTACATGCAAGTGATACAAGTATTTATTTTTAAGTAATTCTCAAAATAATTATTCCACAATGCAGTTTAAAAAATGTTCCTGTTGAACATTAAATATTTTTCAGTATGCTTCTAAAGTAACATTTTTAAAGGGAAATACACTGTAAATTTACATTTAATATAGCATTTTCCCATGTTGAGAGAAATTTCCTCATAAATTCTTATAAAAATGTTCATTTGTTGATATATACAGATTCACGCAATAATAGCCTATTCAATAATAATATGTAAAAAGACAATAAATACATTTTCCTAAAACTAGATATTAAATAAAATTCAGGCCAAATATCTTAAATTAAAAATATCTTGCTGTAAAAAATCTTTCTTTCTAAGCAATGATAGAATATTTGGATTAAAATAGACACTGCATAATATAGTGAGTAATATAATAGCTTGAATAGCTTCAATAGCTTGAAAAATCTTGCTCAAACACAAACAATTCAGTCAAAAATATACGATGTTAATAAAGACTTTGAAAAATCATTTTTGCTTTAATATGGACATTTTTTATAAGACATTTTTTATTTGATTTTATTATTATATTTTTTATTATATTTTTTATAAGACATTTTTTATTTGATGATCATAAGACATTTTTTATTTGATTTTTTACAACTTTGGTCAATGAAAACAGCAGCAAATGTTCTTCAAGAATAGATTTTAATATTCAGAATCTTTCTGAATATTAATTACAGAAGAATTGGTTTCCATTTAACTGCATTGAACAACTAACTTTTGCAATATTCAATATTAATTTTAAAGGGGCATAAGGAGTTTTAAATATACTGAAACAAATGAAAACATAATAATAGAGGAACTATAATTGTTATCCCAAAGCACACACATACACAGAATATTTAACAATATAATCTTTATAATTATTATAATAAAATATTTAACTTCAATATTTATTTATGTATTTGTAATTTTTAAAATATTCCATAAACAGTTACTTTTCTTGGAGATTTTTAATGAATGGAATCTTTTAAGACAACAATATAGATTTTTTAACGTTTTTTGCATAAAATTTGAAAATAAAATCTAAATTAACAACAAATTTTAATAAACTTATTCAAAAATAATATTTAATAATTTGGGTTTTCATACAATTTACATGTCTTATTTTATGAATTTTATAAAATATTTAATTTGAGAAAAAAGGTAATAATATTTTTCATATTTTTATAACTAAAAATTACATTCAAAGCTAATTTTATATAAGTTCTTAAGTTGTAAGATTACTCACAATATTATTCACATTTTGGTTCTTTCATGTGGTTATATATGATTGCTAATTATAGTAAATTTTTGAATATACTGTGTTTTAAAATACGCCTATTTTTAAGTACTTATTTCTGAGAGAGGAACACATGTTTCATTAAATTTTGTATGCTTTATTAAAAACTATATTTTGGATACTTTTAAAAAAACATAATGATATGTGTAGAAAATCATTTTATGGATATTTTTATGGAAAATATCTTTAAATATGTCATGATCTTTTTTAATTGACAGATTTATTGCGATCAATATTTAAAGGCTTATTGCTGTTATCATACACAAACAATGATGCAAAGAACTGCGTTTACATTCAAGTCACTAGAAAGATCTAATCGTAACACTTCTTTTATAAAATGATGAAATAACACATATTTGAGTTAATTTATGAAATCTTATTTATTTATCATAAATGTACCAAACTTTTAAAAAAAGTTAGCTATTTTGTTAGATCAGAGCTTAGTTTAAAACATTCTTATCATAAAAAATGACCCCTCCAAGTCTTGTATGATGCATCATCATGGTGGAGGAATACCAAGGTGGAGGAGGTAGAGAAGAAATGGCGTACCTGTCGAGAATATATTCCGCTGGTTGGATCAACCAAGGATCCATGCCTCCATTATTAGGAGATAATGCATCAATTTAATAGGAGAGGATATATTTTTATAAATAAATAATAAACTTATAATATTTTCATATTGAAATTTAAAAAAAAAATTATACATGATATCCTATAATTAACTTAATAGAATAGATCAAGATTTTGTAAACTAACTTTGAAGAAACAGGTCATAATACTTGAGAAAATAATTAGTTAAATTTTTTTAAAATTTTTATGAACAATTTTAATTTATCAAAATGCGTGATACATTTACAGATGCAATATTCTCCAAAATCGAGAGTAACTATTGCACATACTGCTTTTTTAAACACATTTCCCAATCAACATAGAAGTGTATTTAAAAACTTATTTTTTAATGTTTTTAATATTCCTATAATTATTTATTTAAAAACTATCAAATAAATTTTTCAATCATTAAAAGACTTGGCATGAAAATGAACCTTGTTTGAAAATATTTTATATGTAAATTTTTTATACAAAATGAAACACGTTTTCATAAAATGTTCAGTAATTAAAATATATTTGCTCTGTTTTTTTCTTATAATGGAATATTTTACAAGTATTTGTTTCAGTCATGCTATATATCCTTATGATACGAGAACAGTGCAAAAAAGTTATAAATCTCGATATTATTAAATAAATGTATATTATGTGATATTTGGTGGGAAATGACTTTTAAAATAACAAAATGGTGGTAAATAATGACAGAAATGTATAATTATTACAGTATTTGATACATTTATACTATTTCAGACATTTAATAGCCAGGAAAATATTAGCATAATTTCAAAGTATAATATTTATTAAAAGAACTTTTAAAAGCAAATATATTCTGCAAAGTCATAAGCTCCGATGTCCGTTTTTTATTTATGGCCATATCATATTTAAGGCACCATCTGTATATGACAGGTGCATGAAAATATATAGCAAAAAATATATGCAATGATTTATTTATTTCAAGATTCTTGAAATATTTACGAGAGATAAATTTAAATACTTCAATATTTTAATAAGTTTGATTTTTGAAATTTTAAGCAGTTAAGTTCGCATTTAGATTAAGTATATAATTATGCATAAAAACTTTTATCATAAAAGTATAAGAAACTAGTAGAATTTTATTTCTTATAATTTATATTACGTTAACTATAGTAGTATTCATAGATGTATTCTAAGAAGCACTTAGAATCGTGAACATTTGCACATATATTCCGCATCCAAGAAAATACGAAAATGGTTCAGAATGCAAAATTAATAAACTGCTGAGGAAATAGGAATTGCATTAAAGAATCTGTTGAATAAATTAGGCCCTTACAAAAAGTTTTTATCAATAATATTATTTTTTCACTTCAAAATTATTTTTGCTATCTATTTTTTACTCCTAACACATGGGCAAAGTTAAGACTCAGGTTTAATTTCATACAATCAAAAAATATTTTTTATTACTAACGATCATAATTGAAAATTTTGGTGAGTTAAAATGCTTTTTTGACTATTATTTTTAAACGCTTCAAAGTATGGGAAATCTTAATATTTATGATATTTTCAAAATTGATTGATTAGTTTAATAAAACTCAAATATCCTTCATCTGTATTCAGTAAATACAAAGACAAGAGAATGCCAAAAATTGTAAACTCCAAATAGAATATTAAATAAAAATCTTAAATGAATTTCAAATAAAATTTTAATGAATAATTGTGCAAGAAAATATCAATAAATTTAAATTCAATTACTTACCGAGAATAATTTATGTTTCATTCTTTAAATCTGTTATTACCATCTTGATGATATAATCAAAGAAAATAAACCACAAGATTACCGTGGAGGTTTGTCATGATTTGTGCTAGATCTGATGAGATTTCTCATTAATAGTGCCAAGTCAATAGATTATACATATACACCAACACATACCATTGAAAATCATTTGTAAAGCATTTAAAAATCCAACACAACTTTGATTTTTGAGAGAACTTGTTAAATTGGCAGCCAAATTGTTCACGAGTATGTTGCCTCAACTTTCCTTGAATTAAATTCGACTCTCCGGAATGATGGCTTGGAATACTGTTTAAGCTGTAAATCCCAGTAAAATTAGTGTTCGTATGCAAAATATGGCTTTTAAGTGACAGACAAACAAATTAGGAAGAATTTTCTCAGATTATAGGCTGTATTCCAAAATCATAAGTTTGGAAATCCTAAAAACTGCCTAACGCAACCCTGGCAGACATACAAGCATATACATATCTTGTTGTTAAACATTGTCTGAAATCGAATTAAAAAAAAATTGTATCCAAAGATCGTGGTCCCGATTCTTTGCTATGGTGAGTGTGAAATTATTTTTTGACACTTATTGTGGACAACTTAATGGGTTTATTGTTAAAAGGAATTTCAACTTTCACGCGTTGTTACCTTTCGAGAGATATTATTATAGGTAATGAGCCATATTCACGTATCGCAAGGGAGTAAACCTAGAAAATTCTTTAGCATCCATCCCAACAGATATAAGGCAGAAAATCGACTTCTATCTTTTGTTGTTTAACAATGACTAGAATATAAGCCTCACTTGAAAATCTTTCACTTTGAAAGTAGCCTCTTATCAACAGGTTAGGATGAGGATGAGATTAATCTTTGATCATTTCTGATTTGATTAATATCTTGCTAAACATTTGACAAGAAATAAATTAAGGGACTTTGAATAGTTTTATTTTTAAATCATGCTTTTTTGAAGCATTTTCCTTATAAAAACACACTTTACAAAGATAAGAATTATTACATTAACTTTTAAATATTCTTTAACTTTTTTCTACCAGAAGAACTGATTATCAGGTAAATCTAAAGGCATGTTTTTAAGTATAATATTTCAAAAATTGTATGCTGTTTGCACGGAATGATTCCAATTCACTAAAATTCTCCAGGTTTATGTAAAATAGTAAACAATATTTTTAATTATAGAATGTAAATATATCTGAGAAGCGAATGACAAAATGCGAAATAATTCAATTTTACCAATATAATTATTTCCGTTTAAAATTTTAAGGATTGATGACTTCTCACGAATTTATATATATGACTAGTTAACAAAAAGTGAAAAATATTTTGAGAATGAAATTTAAAACGAATCCATTATATATGGTCCGAAAAAATCTGTACTTCGTAAGAGTAATATATAGATCACCATTAATAACGGAAGAATAATCAATTAATTATAACAACAAAAACTAATGTCTAAAAATAAATTTTAAGATATGTATATCATTTTAAAAACAAAAAGTTGAAGGAATAATAGAAATTTTATAGTAAATTTTTTTCTATTTAATGTTTAAATAAATCTATTTCATCATATGCTTATTCAATTAAAAAAATCTATTTATAATAAATGGTCAAACCATTTGTATTATTTTTATGTGATTTAGATTAAACTTGCAAAAACAATTTTGCTGTATTACATATCTTATTCACGTATATGAATGAAGTTAGATCAGAAATATTTATGTTATTGACAAAGTTTAAAAATTATAGCAATTAAGATAAGTTGTGAAATTTAGACAAGATAATTTGATGGATACAGATTTACAGTATGGTTACCCTTGGTGTGTTTTTTTGGTGCCAAATTTGGCAAACACTTTTACAATACTCGGAAAACTAGTATTTTGGCAACCGTATTTATCATTAATTTTTCATGAATATTTACCGATTTAAATTCATTAATATAAAATTTAATCAAAAAATTTTATGGATAATTTAGCATATCAACTTTTTTATTTTACCATTGATGTTTAAAATCTATAAATCTGCGTTTTTGTTAATTTTGTAAAATTTGTTGAGCATATTATTCGATACCAACAATGTATGAAAATACGAGCATTTGTCACTGTTTCAGCCATTTTCCTCCCGCCTATTTTCCCGGTCGGAAATTCGTCATACGGTCATTCTTGGCGACTTTCTAAAATTTCGCTAAGGGTCAGCGTATGGTAAATTTTTACCAACTTGATATTTTCACATATTATAAATGGAACAAGAAATTATATTGCTGTGTGTGTGAACTTCAGTCCATCATTTCTAATTTCAATACAGCCAATGGTAAGAAATTTAGTCACTATAGACCTTATATAAAATTTAAAATTCCAGTCACAGTAAATTATGGACAAATTTAAAAACATTGCATGCCTGCAAGGCATTCAAACCTAAATATTTGTGATTTGCTTTCTTCTGGGATATATTGTAGATCAATATTACACTCCTAAAATAAAATTAAAAAAAACCTATATTTATTTAAAATTCACTCAAAAGTATACAATTTGCACTTGATAATATGTAATATTTCTTTTATTTTTAGTTATGAGTGGTAAATAATGTTATATATCAAAGGATGAAAATTAAAGTGATCCTAGACTTTGGAATTAAACGAAAGTTTTAGCTGTGCGAAGTTCTATTATGCGATTTTTTTTATAGCGAAATCTTATTATTATTAGTCATAAAATTGCCTTCTAATATTTACGAAATAAGAAAATTTGACAATGTTTATTATTTTAAAATAATTTTCATGAATAAATTATTACTAAGTAAAAATGTTTTGAAGTGAAATAACTAATTTCTCTTTTTTTAAACTTAAGCCTTAAACATATATCGAAAATATTTGGAAATATAAGGAAACTATCACTCTCTGGTGAAAAATATATCTGTATTTATTTAAAAGAGAAAATTATTCATAGATTTGACGTTATTTATAATTTGTTTCGATGCTTAATACCAAAGATATCAGTTTTAAAATTATTTATTTTAATCAATGTTTAATATTCACCACGACAACGACAAGTAAATAAAAAATGCACTTAAATGATTGAAAATAACAAGTTTTTATTAACAGCAATAATTATACGTAAAACTATAAAGTTATATTAAAAATTAATTCTAAAAAACTCATCTAAAAAAACTCATTATACTAAAAAATTAAGAAGGCGAAATTAAAATAAATCACCCTCCGATTTATTTCTTAATACCTAAGATTAAAAAGAAAGGGAACAACTAATTTCTCTTTCTTTAAACCTTAGATATTAAAATATATATCGAAAATATTTCGAAATGTAAAGAAAGCTTCACTTATAATTCATCGGTTAAATGATCAGCTCTTTAAAGGTACAAAAATATTTGTGCTGCATCATGCTCAAATAAAAAGTAATTTCATCAGCATTTCGTTATAAACGAAGGGGAATCCTAATCTAAATGACTTTAAACTTAACGAAGTTTCATGTAAATCTTAATTAAAGGGTAATTTGTTACATTTAATGACGATATTTTAAATATTAAAATAGATTGGGGCATTAATATGAACTAAAGGTAATAGGAAGTACATAATGAGAATGGAAATTGGATTATTATTATTCATTAATGATATTTAAATTCAGTAATAAATATTCATAAAACATTTATGATGTATTTAATAAAAAATAAATGCATTCAAAATTATTATCTATATTTCTCATCATGAAAAACTTCAGGGACTTACATTGCTTTTGAATACTTCTTAATTTATATATAGATATATTTATGTTAAATAAGTCTTATTTAAACTTATGAATTTTCAGTAATCTAGGAAAGGAGACAACAATTTCATTTTGAATGATTCGTTATATTTTTCAGATATTCTTAGCAGTTTAAGTTTTCACTAAAATATGTAGGTTGCAAATATGGAAATATATAAATTAGGGATAGACTGCTGAATTTTATCACATTTTAGTTTTTAAAATGACTTGCAATATTTTCTTCACATAAACATATGTAACTTATTTATATTCTTTATATAATGAATTTTTATGAGAAAATAGTTTAAAAAGTTAATTTTACTCAGAAAAATTTAATAATAATTGGTAATAAATTATTCATGTATTCAGATAAAAATTGAAAAGATTTAATTTTTTTTTTGTATTTTAAATCATTTTTTGCAAACATGTGTTTATATGAATTATATTTACTATGAAAATTTGACTTGCTGATAATGAAACAAAACCACTTGTGTAATTTAAATACAACCAAATATATTAAACAAACAATCAATATATTCACACAAACACATAAATATATAATTCATTAAATTAGGATAGTGAATTTAAATATCAAAATATTTCTCATTGGTAACTGTGTCCAATCTAGGCATTAAAGCTGATCCTAAATCAACATAAAACATTGCTTACAATATTGTAAATGAGTTGCATGGGTTATGATGTCCATTCCTAATATAAAATATGATAAAGGCTTCTTCGGATCATTTTTGGAGGTACGAAGGAAAACGGTATCTGGAGCAGAAGATACGATACAGAAATTACCGAGTGTACATGGAGCCAGGTGTAGTACATCACATTAAAGTTAGCCGACTTAATTGGGTTGAACATGTTATTAGAATGAAGGACAATAAAACACTAAGAGAATTTTTTTTTGCAAAACCCATCAGCATAAGAAGAAGAGGAAAACCAAAGCTAAGATAGGTGGATGCAGTCGAGGAGGACAGAAGGGTCCTTGGAACAAAAAATTGGAGGAGTTTGGCTGCCAATAGAGGTGGCTGGAAGAAACTTGTTCAGAAAACCTTGGCCCATCCTGGGCTGGCGCGTCATGAATGATTTTGGAAATAATTTTGATACATTTATTTTAGGTTCTGTATTCTTTTCAAGATTTTTTCATATAATGGTGGCGATTTGGGTGGCTAACCTTTCACCACAACAAGGCCGGAAATTGCTACTCATTTATCGTTACCCAGCGGGCACCTGAGAACTAAGTCACGGAGGCGAGTAACATTACTCTGATCATACCACCACTAAATCCGTTAATAGGTTGGACTACATTCATACATTATCACAGAAGCAAGGACAGAGAAACACAGAGAGAAAGTAACATCCATGCCCGAACCGGGACCAGGGATCCACAGATCATGTTTTTCCATTTTTAGTCATATTAAAAATTTTGTTATTCTAATTACGGAAAAAAATTCTGTTTTTCTTATTAGTGCAGTTGCATATAATAAAATTATAATTTTTCAAAATAATTTTCTAAGCGTAGACTACCAAGCAACTCTTTTCAAGATAAGTTTACATAATCTTATTAAATAATGTTGGGAAATTCATTAATTAGAGCACTTTTAAAAAGATTGTGTTTCATAACATCATTATCTTAAATCCTTTAAAAGTAGTTCTCTCTCAGTAGATTGCTTTTTTATAGCTCCATAAATAATTTATGCAAAATAATAATATTGGTATGTTGTAGAATCAGGTACACTTTGGTTTATCGATACATCTTGGCGATGATATGTAACTTCTGTTAGCCCTATTTTTGTATAGCTTTTGTGTAGCGACCACCTTGTTAGTCACATTTTGGCGCATTTCTTGGCATCAAAAATATCGTCAAAAATTATAGGGGTACTCGATTGTAAATTTTTATAGTATATCGTTATGCAAGATATTAATATGAATTTTATATTATTACTAAGTCACAAATTTCCTTTTATCATTAATCTGGGAAGAAATATGTCATGACTAAGAATCTTCTCATCCTCTTATATTTAGTAGGACAACACGAAAGATAAATAATAAAAATTAAATATAACAATATGGGAAAATTTTGCTAAAATTTTATGTCAACTGTACTTTTATATTTATTAGAGATTACGTTACAAATGATAATATTCTATGAATATATATGTCAAAACAAATAATTAAAGTTAGTCACAACGTATTGAAAACGGTTCCGAGATTCCAAACTTATCACTGAAAATGCCTTTCAGTTAAAAGTTCTTAAATTACGCAACGTATCTCCAAATAAGGTAAATCTTCTTTTTTGAGTTTCCCTTCAAAATGAACTAATCTCTTCAAATATTGTATACATGCAAATACAACAGACGCAATATTTATCTTCAATTTCATTTGTTTTTATAGGATGGCATATATCTTCTTTTCGAGATTTATTGGATACTTTCTTTACATTGTGCCTAATAGGATAAATTATCATGGTTTCAAAACTCTGATTTTCAATTTTAATGAGGATTAATTCCGAAAATGATTGAAAGTGTAGAGAGAAAGATATTACATTAATTATTTGATATTGTTGTTGCCAACGTAAATAAACTTAATATTCTAGGAAAATGTGAAAGAAAATTAAATGCGTTCTGGAATGGCATACGAATTGATCTTTGAGTTATTATTTGTATCCTCACTTAATCTTTATAATATTATTGGTAAATTATTTGAAGAGATAAAAGCACATTATTATGCATAATAATAACATTGCATGATTAAAAAATATTAAAAGAAAGTGCTTGAAAATCTATTGACAAAAATTTTTAAGCGATTCCAATTCTGACAAAAGATTTCATTTGAGTGAAAATTATTCTTTTTTTTTATGTGTCTGTAATGTTATTCACTTTTACATAAAAATATGTAAATAAAAAATAAAAATATTTTTATGAGCCTGTTTTGTTATTCAATTTTATATAAAAATGCGCAATATTAAAAATAAAATGAATATTATTATTTTAAAAGTGGGATTGAATCAAATCAACATTTAAAATTATGCAGTTCTAAAAACACTAATATTTTTTTCATTAAGATTTAATTAAAAAACGTTTTAAGTATTTTATAAAATAACAGAAGAAGGATGAAATAAATATTGAATTCCTATAATTTTCGCATAATGCCGAGTGTGATATTTGAACTAAATTCTATTAATTTTAATATTTGACAGTACATTTGCTGAAGAAAAGTTTTGACTTCTAATTTAAAACATAGTAATCGCTTTTAAGTATACAGCACATTATTTAAAATTGTGTGTATATATATATTTGACACCACGTATGAACGAAGAGCGTTTTAAGGCATTTTGATACTATTTGTGTTAATTATTTTTTGGGAAGATTTTTTTATAAATATGGGTCCGTATTCACACGTATTGCAATGGAATCTATAACATCCGAAACACTCACTCCATCAAAAGAGCATGCATAAGGTAGAAGTGTCTTTTATAAATTTGTTACTTATTTTAATAAAGGGTTGGTTTTGCACTTGTAATAATACTAATTTTAATTAAAAAATGTCATTTTATTTGCTACATATATTGGACATTCATATATCCTGGTTCAATTGATTCAATAATTCATATAACCTCCTTTAAAAATTTCTATTATTCATTCTTTATTGAAAAGTATTTGTTTTCAAATACAAAAAAAATGGCAGTATAAGAGAATGAAGTTATTTATAATGATATTGGATGGGATTAAAAATACAGTCATTCACATACCGCTCAGTGTGACTCCACCACTAAGTAAATTAAATATTGTATGAGATTATAGGTAAGGACATTCAAACCAATCAATGTAACTCTAAAACAAAGTAAACTAATGTTTACTATTGAATGGGATTAAAGATAAAGCCATTCAAACCAATCAGTGCGACTCCACAACTAAGTAAACTAAACCTTAATATTAGATGGAATAAGGCCAATCAAACCAATCAGTGTGATACCATGATTTTTAAATCGGGTATTCCATGATTTTTTAAAATAGTTACCACATTGTAATCATGAAAATGGTGACTTCGATTTTATAGTGGCTTTCGATTTTTTTAAATAAATGAAATGTTTTTTTTTTTACAGCTTACACTCTCTTAGATTTTAAAATCATAGTCATTGTTTTACGAATTAATATAGTTATTATTAGTCAATGATACAATAATATCAATAAGAAGCTAATATGTTTTGCTCCGAAAAATAAATATTGAAAATTACTTTTAACAGCGGTGGGCACTTGGTGACTAACCCATAGTCACAACAAGGCCAGAAACTGCTATACTCATTTGTCATTACCCAGTGGACACTTGTGAACCAAGTCACGGAGGCGAGTTTACCTACGGTATACCACCACAAACCCGTTAATAGAGTGGGCCATATTCACACATCATCTCAGAAGAAAAGACGAAGAAAGACAGAAAGAAACTAACATTTATACTCGAACTGGCATTAAAACCCGGGACCCACAGATCAGTAGTCAAGAACGCAAACCACTCAGCCATTGAGATTTATTAAAGCATACAATACATCATGTATATGAGAATAGAAACAGAATTTTTAGATATATGATAAATTTTAATCAATGTAAAATATGTAGGAAGAATACGCAATACCACAAAGCAATCCATGAACGATAAAAATAAGATGCTTTCATAAACACAATGTTTTATTAGCTTAAATTTTCAGCCAAAATTCACATTATTTCTGAAATTAAATTTATTACTGAAGTACCGAGCAGAAACGAAAGTTTGAATCCGTTTAAGTTACTTCGAGTCACTGTTTTCTTTGTATCGTCTGAGAAGTAATTTCTAACGTATACGGGGCTGAGTGCGACTTGTAAATTTTCAGAGACTAATATCAAACATTTCTTTCAACGAGGGTTATCCTCAGTAAATTCATTAACTTCCGACACATATTCAATTGCTAAACCTCTCCAGTCTCTTGATAACATGGGCAGAGAATGAAGAACTACTCACCAGATAATATAATTGACCTGATAATATAATCACACACACAATAAAATACATAAAGGATATTTTTGTATACTTAAAGAAATAGATAACCATTTTTCCCCTTTAAAAAATTTTTACGCGTATATATTTATGCAGTCAGTTATAGCTTTTTTCTATTTTTTACATTAAGTATTTTAAAATGGGGGAGATTATAATCTAAAAAAAAAATAGATTTCTATAAAACAAATCATTTTGATTCCTTATATAAACTATCAGGGTTAAATAAAATAAAAGTCTTCGTTGGTATTATCTAATTTTAAAATCATATAATATATAATTTCATCATGAGAGTACAATTTGCTTGTACTTAAATATTCCTTATATCTTAGATATATTCTTTTCTTAGATAAAGATTCGATTATTGTTATCAGTACGCTTTTAGTGATATATTTTATCTAATTTTATATGTTAGGATATGTTCAGAAAAGCGCTTAAGAAAGACAATAATTTAAGTATGACAAATTCTAGTTTATATTTTTGTCAACGAATTATAGATTAAAGTTATTTCTTTAAAATAAGATAAGCAGATAGTAAAGAATGTTTTCTTGCTTGGTTTAAAATTTAACATTTTGAGAATTCAATTACCGCTTAGTGTGTAGACTCTTGTAGTAACTAGGAATTTACTTTATAATTTAGTTTACTTATTTAATTCTCGCGTCTGCATAAATAAGTTGTTGAGTAACTACATCTTTAGACATTTGTTTGTTTTATAGATAAGTTACAAAAACATTTATTCTACTCTTATTTTATAAATAGTTTCTTATCAATTAAAATAGTTGCATAATAAAGACGATAATTGTAAGAATTATAAAAAAACATTTTTTAAACTATTTTATAAGAACTGATTTTAAGAAATCGAGTTGTTTAACCACAACAAAACTTTTATTAAAGAAATTTTCAGTTAATTAAAAAATATAAAAGAAATCATTGTTTAATCTAAATTTCATTGCTCTTAAGCATGATTTTATTAAATAAAATTTAGTTTTAATATATTAATTTTTAAGCCATCCTTTGGAATATATTTTTTATGACTATGGCATGTAAGATATGTTATAATTCTCTCGTATAGTTATCACATACACACACATTTTACCATTTACAAATTAATAACTACATAAGGGAAAAAATAGAGGATGAAATGTAATAAAAATACTTCTAAAACACACAAAAAATTTAGATGTTTCTTAATTTAGAAAAAAACATGAATCAAAGATTTTGATTTCATTCAGAAAATTGTTAAATCGAAATTATATTTAATTATTTAGTAAAGATTACCATTTATCAGCGGTGTTGAAGATGTTGGCAAATTTCTTCGCGAATTCCTGCAAACGAGCATTTATTATTTCGCACTCTCTTATTGGATGATTAAGCAATCCGTTACCGAATTTAATTCATTTAACCTAGTAGAAGAATACGTATATTTTTACTATTTCATCATAAAATGTTTAGATAATAAAAAATTTAAAGTATTTGGACTGAAACATATTTCAATCAAATTAATAAGAGAAAACAGAAGGAAAAATTTTATAAATCAAATTAAATAAATTTTCTACTTTGAAAGAGCAGAAGTTTATTTACAAAATTTATATAGTTCTTGCATATATTTACATTTTTATATGAGATCATTAAACATATTATATATTAATATATGAAAGCATTAAAAGTGGGTAATCAACAAAAGTATCAATCATAAAATTATTCAAAAAAGTATCAGACATACGATATAATCCTCAGGTTTTCATTTTTTATCAATTACTACTAGAAATACATTATTTTTGATAGTAAATTAATAGCTTGTGTATAAATGTAGAATTTACTCACTAAATAAGAATATAAAATGCATAAAATTACTTTAAAAATATATTGTCTGGATAAAATATTATCCATATAATTCCAATCAATATTTTATCAGAAAATGTATTAGTTTCTACCTCAGTTATTCAAAATTCGATCAATTAAAAACTTAAATAAAAATATAAAAACCTAATTATATTATATTTTTTGGTAGCAAATAAAAATTATTGAAAGTAAATTAAAACTGAGGTAATACACTTAGCCTGTACTTTGCCGAGCTGGCAGCCGAATGGTTAGCGCTCTTGCCTTCAGTTCGAGGGTTCGAATCCCACCTTGGGCATGGATGTTTGTAGTGGTTCGGAATCCACTTTAAACCGTAGGTCCCGGTCAAATTAGCCCTCGTGTGCAAAAAATGACCTTTGAGCGACAGACAAGCCAAAACTTAGCCTGTAGTTAATGACAAGTGATACTAAAAGCAACATCACTCGCCTTTTTTTTTTTGAATGTGAGCTGAAAGGTAAGTGAGAGATTGACTCGTAAGTAATTGATGCAGAAATCAAGAAATGGCTGAAAATATTTATTTATGTATAGTATTTATATACACTTAAGGATATTTTGAAAAAATAATAATATTCAACGGATATATATATATATATATGTATATATATATAATTGTGTGTGTGTCTGTCTCTGGTCACAACCTGTTACTCGAGATATCGCCACCGCAACAAGAGAAAAAGACGAACTTCTTTGATGGAAAACGCGTATTGAAAATGAAAATGTTTAATCGTAATGCTTTAGATTGCTAATACGGTACCTTTCTATTACACTCCCTCTTTTGATAACCATCGTAAAGGGAATAGAAAAAATCGTAAATTATTGTCCTAAATATTCTATTTGAGTCATGTATTGCTAATTATGACTCAAATAGAATATTTATGACATTTTTAGCCAATAAAATCATTTCGCGTATCTACTTTATAATATTTTCGCTTCTACGTAAAAAGCCTGCTATTTCTTTCTAATCAAAAGCATCTTATTAAGGAAGAGTACGGTTAATTCTATGTTTTCCACATTTATTTGAAGTTCTAAATAATCATTAATTAAATTCCTTTGTTTCAATTGCCAATAATTCCTATGCTCTTTCATTACACACACACAAACACACACACACACACACACACACACACACACAGAGAGAGAGAGATTGTGGAAATTGCAGTATCTGCTTATTATCTTGAAAACGAAAAGAGATAAGGAAGAAAGAGATTTACAAAATTGTGGAGAGTCATCGATTGAGTAAGAACTTCACCTTTTGGATACAAATATATAAATTAGAATGGTTAAAATACACCTTGTTTTCGTAATCTTCTGTAGAGACATGGAGATATGATTTGAAAATGAAAAAACCTAAATATAACCATGTACTTTTATTTGAAATATTCACTTCTTATCGTGAACAGGAACACAACTTTAGATCCTTGTGTAACAGAGTGTAATACTTTGACACGTGAGTCAATAATGCATCCTTTAAGATCTTACAATGTTTGTTTGAAAATCCTTTACACCTTCTGTTTCAGGTATACCCACAAGAAAAGGTCAAGTGGCGTCAAAACATTTGAACCCGGAGAAGAATATTCAAAATTGTCTTATAAGCAGGTATAACATCGTGTTGATATTCAAGTTATCAAAGAGTAAACAAAAGTAGGTTTTCCCCAAAATCGAGCATTCATCTATATTGGATTCTCCAGTAAAAGCAAGGTGCCGAAGCCATTTTGTAACATGCTTTAAATTTTAAATAACCTAGTGTGCCATCTATTAGATTCTCCCATTTTGTGATGGAATCTAGAAAGTTATTTATAGAACTGAGGTGTAATTCTTTAGAGTAAAATTTACTTAAAATAGTCAATATAGTAAGGGTAAGGGCATTACATACATGATTACCTTACCCTTACAGGATCTTAAGAAATAAAAACGTCTCCCAACACTGTCTGAGTTACTGAGTAAAGCAAGATTCCATAGAACTTAGCCAGGTAAATAAGACTTACCACTAGGACACTACAACCACAGTGTCATTCATCATATTGACAGGTTGTATAACCCCAAGGTTACTTAAAAGGGCTCTCTGCTGCTTACGAAGCTTACTTTAAAAAATAAAAGATAATTGACGTTTGGCTATTCACCACCTGTTAATCACTCAAATTTGGAGAAATCAGATAACACTTTCAATCTTAACTGTAAATATCGTGCAACCGTTTATGTGATATCGTAAAATATGGTTCAGATCACATCAATATTATGAATTGCACAACACTCCTTAAAGAAAACAGTTTTGATGTAAAAAAACAAAACGTCTAAGATTTGACAGCACTCAAGGGCATGCACTATTGTACATGCCATTCTGCAGGAAACATACTTAACCTGTATCTATTATATTTGATTTCCTAATTCATAGAGAAGTCACGCCATTTTTTTCGTCAGTTTATTCGTCCTGTAAAACCTGCTGAAAGTTTGTTAAATTTATAGCTCTAAGTGCAAGTTGTTTGGCTACTTATGCGTGCCGAATCTACTCATGATTTTCTAAACTCAGTCAGTATTATGTCCTTACTTAGAGAGGTCACAATGTCAACCACCCCAAAATAGAGCTCGACAAATCACGATGTCCGTTTTCCTTAAGCATTTTATAGCAGTTTGGCTGTACTGTTAAGAATACCGACTTGCTGGGAAACGCTACTAATAAAATCTTAGAGCTGATCGTGTTTTTCATTCACATTCATCATTCAGTAAAAACATCTTTCATGTTAGAGACTTAAATACTGATCCTTATAAAATCGTTCTGAGAACATGAACTTCAGCATTCTATAATGTCAAAAAAATGTCTCTTTTATAACCTTCTCTGGTATACAGGTGAGATATTTCTTACATATTTCTATGTTTCAGGTAATTTGAACTGAAAGTTGAAGTTCATTTGAATTGATAAGACATTATTTTACACAATCATTGTATTGTCTATGTCTACTTTGCTTATAAAAATAAACCAGTATAAGAATACAAACCAAAGTGAGTCGAACCACAGTCTTTTTTTTTAAAATATATATATATATTAATATAAGGCAAAAACATTAAAATAACGAATAAAATATTGAAAATAGGATATAATAAAATGTGAACTACAATACATTACAGTAAACAATCGTTTATAAATTCAATCCCTGATCTTCTGATTTTGGTATTATGTATTTTTTCTACTTTATGCACGTTTTCCATCTATTGTAAGTATGTTTAGTTTTCTGTATATATATATACTTATGTATTTATTCTAATTTTTGAACTAACTGTATCTTTTATTTTTCTTTTAATACGAACAGTAAGAGGGAATTACTTGAAGATTTTTAGACATTTATCTTTCGTGTGTGCTTATCAGAAAAAAGTGTTTACTTTTCATAGCTGATCATGTCCCTCCTAAGGAAGATGTGGTCCCTATGCCTTCTTATCATTTGCATCGTATATTTTAGTGCTTTTCCAATTATATATTTCTGGTTTCAATATTTTCCATGTTTTATATATTATATTATATTATATTATATTATATATATATATATATATATATATATATATATATATATATATATATATATATATATATATATATATATATATATATATATATGCAGTGTATTTTAAAACTATAATGTGATAAGACAAGTATGAGCCCGATTTAACATAAAATAATGAAAAAAATGAAATCTTAAAATAGTAGCAGATAAGAAAATATGATTAACCGGTGAGTGAAAAGATAAAGAAAGACAGAAGTTATCGACAGAATACGTTTTGATTTCATCAAATTTGTTACAATAGCCGATTAACAGAGTGACCTCTACAAGAATAGGTCTGTTGAGATTACTCATTCAAGCAGTTTGCTGTGTCCGCGCATGTTTGGCATACATAATTTGAATTGTCCAGTTTGTAAGCCATAAACCCATAATTCAAATAGCAATAAGGAACCCAAATCTGTAAATATTGTATACATTACATGCTTTAGATATGAACCTAAGAAACTCATACTTGAAATATAGTTTCTGTCTGCTTGATTTCTAGATGACAGCGCATAAGATTGGCAATACTTGTTTCTCGTTGTGCTTTTCAGCCATTTTTATTCACTGCTTCACTGAAAAGAACTGAGCTGCACCTTCTTATAGCCTTTTCGAATCTGAATTCCTGTAAGATGTTTCATTTTAAAGATTTCCACCAACTTTACATTTCCGAGAAGATGTTTTAAATTACTCTGTCTGTGTGCATACATGTTTTACAAGACTGTTTTGGAGAATAACGCATGTTTAAAAAAGTAGTTGGGGATTCTCAATCAATAAAGATGAGGATAAAACTAAATCCCTACAGTTGAGCACTGGAGAAAAATATGCATCGAGGTAGAATGAGTGCTGAACGAACTGCACGGAAAGTATTTAATACTCAATCAACATATTGATGACAATTATATATTCATCTATTTCATTTTGATAAGAACATTTTGAATTTAAAAATCTCTATATATTTAATTTTCTTAAACAGCAGCAATTTATGAACTAACGATTATATTAAAAATCAAATTTAATAACCGGATAATCAAACACATAGGCAAACACATACATTAATTTGTAAGAATTATTGTTCTGAAGAAGTAACTTACTTATATCCATGCAGGATTCATAAAATTGCTTAATTAGTTTGGTGTTTTTTTGCCTCAGTTCCATACAATAACTTGTCAAATAATTCTACAAAAAATAATTTTACCAAGCATTATAAATGTGAATGTCATGAAAAGATATTTTGCCCGAAAATTAGTTTTTATATATCAGATACGTATTAAATAAAATGCAGAAAATATTTTGTAAAAAAATTAATAAATGAAAGTCTAATCGGTAATTTTTTTTACAAATTAATAATTAACCGAAGATGAAATATTCATATTTAATTTTAATATTTATGGTATTAATATTTATATTTATAATTGATATTTTAATTATGTACAATTTTCTGGTGACTTTTGATAAAGAATGAAATATTTTGGCATTTTTAGTGTTCAAATATTTCATTGTAAGTACCTCAATTGTTTCTAAAAACAGTTTTTTGTTTTATTACTTAATAAAAGGGAAACATTAATTACAAGCAAGAAAACTGTCTTATGTTTAGAAATCTCTAAGGAATCTTTGGTTTATTTTTTTAACAATGTAAGCTTAAAATATACGCATTTCTAGGCGCAGGACTTTAATTACGACCTTTTAATAAACATTTTTATGTGTAAATGCCCAAAAATTCTTATATGAAACAAATTTTGGATATTTTATTAAATTAAAAATATGTAGTACATTACAAAATTAAATAAATTAATGCAGAAAATTTACTTAGTTGTTTTAAAGAACAGCAAAATTTTGCATGTTTATGCAATTAAAATAATGTTTATTTTCCAATTATATCATAGTTGTTTCTATTTTCCTCTGTTCTTAAATGAAATAAATATAAATTTGATAATGCTTATTAAGTTTATTTTGAGATGATTTTTGAAAAGTATAAAAGTATTTTCAAATAAATTATTTCCAACCAATCATACGTTTGAGTTTGAAATTAAGTTCATCATTTACTTTAGTACATGTAGAAACCCCAATTTCATAATCAGAGATTGTTTGCTTTTCTGGCCAGCTTCCACAATTAAATTGATAAAAATCATATCAAGGATCAATAATATATCGATTTTCAAGATGCGATCAGCTAATAACGGAGCAAAAAAAGTACCTGGTCATCAGCACAAAATATTATTTGGTTACCATATTTTTATTCATAGAATTCACATTAGGGAATAAAAAAAAAGTTACATACAACTTTTAAACTTTCATGTATTTCCTATTAATTGACTATTTGTTGTCAATGAGTATTTGAAATCAATAATGGCATCTGAAATTGACCAGACTGTCCTCTCTGCAACTAGGTAGAGCCCATGAATAAAATGACATTTAAGTTTTTGTGCAAATTAATTAAATCCTTTGCGAAATATTAAGTGTCATTTACTTGATATGAATGCTATTTGTACAGACATCTTCAGATGAAAGTTCTTTTTAAACTATAGATAATCATTCAAACCTGGGAATTGTTAAAGTCAAGGGAAGAGAACTGCTAGTTCTGCTAGTTTTGTTTAAAATGTACCTTGTACTTAATTTTGTAATAACATTTGAGGTAATATAAATGTGTTTTAATGAAATATGGTAAAAAAGTTCATTGAAATAGATTATTTACATATTGAAATTTTGAAAAACAAAATGTCTTTTTCATTAATTTTGGAAATTTTTCAATTAAAATCACATATTTTTTATAAGTAGAATATTCTTCTTAATTTAGTATAGAAACTCATCCTTTGTGACGCTTAGCAAGTAGTAAGCCATTCTTGTAAAACACCGTACAATTGTAAAATCAGGAAATATATTTATAGGTAAATCACTTAACTTTAAAAATATAATTATTATCGTTTCGGATTCCTTGAAAATGAATATCACGTTTTTAGAAAATTTCTTTCATTAGAGTATGTTTATGATAAAAATATTTATAACTATAAATTATATTATTATAATGCAGATAAATACAGCTACAGATATATATAGAGATAAAAAATAATACAGAAATTTTAATACACATAAATTTTCATTTAAATGAAGGGATATATATAAGAGCCACTAATTCAAATTTTTCTTTGAACCAATAATTATAACTCTGAAATATATCGAAGTATTATGAAAACAAATATTCTCAAAATGCAAAATATTTTAATAACATAAAATAGAAATATTGGTTTTCACATGTTTATTCTATATTATTTTTCTTGAAACTTATGTTATGACACATAAGTTTCAAGAAAAACTAAATTCTGCTTGTATAGGTTCATGTTTTCATGGATCATGTATAAAAGAAAGTGCAGCATTTCAGCTTAACAAACTGAACATAATTTTTCAAAATGTAGATTAATAACTGAATTAGGCATTTTGAGAAAACAAGAGCTTTATCAGAACAATTAATTATTTCTTTATTTTTTAAAGTTTATTAAAAATAATTTTGATTTTCTATAAAAAAAATTGTTTCTTAAATCTTACACTTAAGCAGTTTAACGAGGAAGTAATTTTCTATATTATTATTTTTCAAGTTATTTATATTTGTTAATATTAAAACTGAGTTATCATATATTAAAGTTTTGTTAAAAATATTTGCTAGTCATATACGAATAATAATATTACTTGTTAATAAGTCTCAATCAATTAATTTCATTTTAAAACTATTTACATACAGAAGACATTAATATATTCATTAGTTTTTACAATTATGAAATCAACAACAGGAAATAATCTGAAAAGTATTTGTAAAAATATAAATATAAAAGAAATAGTCAAATAAGCAATATGAAATTGTGTGTTGAATATCTAATAAAATTATCAAAGATTCATTATTCTCTTTACAGTTAATTCATATATCCTGACATCAATAAAATAAATTAAATATTTTATTAAGTGCTGTTGCTTATATAGTTTGAGCTTAGCTATATTATAGTTGAATTTAGTACTGTTATAGATTTTCAGGAAATCATAATTTTCTCTTTTATAGTTAATATAGGAAATATCTCAATATTAGTTAGAATTATTTTACGTTATTAGTCTCATTCTTTATCGTTTACTCTTTAAAATTTGAAAAATAAATTTTAATTTGCAATAAGTGTTAATATTCTTTCCCGAATAAAAATTTAGAGAAAGAAATTCTACTTTTAATGGATTTGAATCATGATTAATTTAATTTTAAATATTCACGTGTAGCAAATTTTACGTCCAAGTTAAGTCCCTTTAATTGATTTTTAAATTTTTGCAGATAGTTTTTTTTTGTTTTCAATGTGCAGTATTAAGAAATAAATATTAGTCTGCATTACTTTAATGCTAAGAGGTAAGCACGTTTTAATGTTATTGATTCAGGTGACAAAAATGTTAACTTTTAATAAAAAATTTCATATTTTTCGAAATTCTAGAATTTGTTAGGAAAAGAAAGACTTATGGATTAAATAATGTAACTACAATGAGAGTAATTAATTTTAAGCACTAACAATTTCTTCAAACTCATAAATGCAAATTTGCTGCAGATAAATTTATAAATAAATAACTACAAAACATATCTAGGGAAGAGATCTACCTGTATATATTTGGTAGTAATATGTCTTATTAATTAATAAAACACAATCAAAACTTATGAGTTTGTTAATTTTAACTGATTTTTAGTAATAAAAAATAAATGAAAAAGTTATTATAATTATATTGTTATTTTTGGAACTTATTATTTGGAAGCCGTTAATTAAAATTTCAGTTATATTTACAGATAGAGACTAAATAAAAATAATAACTACACCATTATTTTAAAAATAAAGTCTTGTGAAAAAACTGAACAAAAAGTGTAGCATTTTATAAAGTAGTTTGAGAATTCAAAAAACGTACAGAAATATATTATTAAAATATTATATTAAACGCACAGAAATATATATGTGTAGATATAAATATATAAAATATGTATGAAATTGTAATTGGCTGAAATGCCAATTTATGAATATAGCAATTATATATAAAATAAACAAAATATATGAAGTAAAAAATTATGTAATAGAAAAAAATGAAATTGGCAACTAAATGCAAAAAACAAAATTAATTATAAGTGAGTGCTTTAATGTTTATATTTTAGTAAACGATTTCACATACATTATTAAAATTTATATCTGCTGTTTTTCATGATATTTTAGCTATAAAATGCTTGAAAAAACAATTTTGATAATAAATTGCAATTGGATGGATTTATTATTAAAATAAATGGATGGTAATAATTGGATAGAATTATTATTAAAATGTCATTAGTGACTGTTTTTAAAACGAAATGCATTTGCAAAATTCTGTATTATTATATGATAAACTACACAAATTAACAATTGAGGAAACAATAAATTTTATATATTTGAGATATGCACAGTTAGTTCACATTACCTAGAAATATTAATTAACGGAATAACCTTTTATATAAAAAATATTATTTTAATATTAACAAGTGTCACTTTTTCATCATTGCCAGATCTCGTTTGTTGAATAAAATAAAGAAATATTTAAAAAAAAAAAAAAAAAACATAAAATCATAGAAAAAATGATAATTTTTAAATAAAATATACCATTTTCATACATGATTGAAAGATGAATCATCTAAACAGTCATTGTGAATTTAAAAGACAAATAATTGTATCATGTTCTAAAACTCGCTAAGTTATATGCCTCTATCTGTTGGACTTGGTTGCATTCGCTTGCTCAATTGACATGGCTATTTAAAGAAGCAATGACATCTTACTGGAGTCAATTATCTGGCACTTTACCTTGTGTGCCACCAGGGCATTTGAATTGGAACTACCTTAGTCCTTGCGTTATTGTTTTAAATTTTCTTAAAGACAACTCTACTGACTCTAATTTTTATTCTTTTTATGCTTCAACATTCTATTTGAATTTGTTTCGAATACTATCAAAGATTTCAAAGATGGACGTGAGAAAAAATATTCTAAGGACAGTAAATGAAAATACCACACACACACACATAAAAATATAATTAACACACACACACACACACACAAAAATATAATGCACACACACACACACAAAAATATAATGCACACACACACACACACACAAAAATATAATGCACACACACACACAAAAATATAATGCACACACACACAAAAATATAATGCACACACACACACACAAAAAAATATAATGCACACACACACACAAAAATATAATGCACACACACACACACACAAAAATATAATGCACACACACACACACACAAAAATATAATGCACACACACACACACACAAAAATATAATGCACACACACACACACACACACACAGATATATATATATATATATATATATATATATATATATATATATATATATATATATATGTATGTATTGTATGTATATAAAATTATGAATTATTCTTTAATTTTCTAAATATTAATAATTAAAAATATTTTGTAATTCCTTTATGAATTTTTAAATCAGTTTTCATTAATACATTAAATTTATTTCTGGATGGTTTTACTTAAATATTACTTTAATTCAGGAAATTATTTCATCTGTTATCTTCTAATTGTTAACTTGTTCATGTCTTCACAATAATAATTAATGTGTTTATAATTTCCTGTATAAATGTGCTCATTCGATAAGAGACTGGATTTCAAAAAGACAAAATTCATGTCCTCCTATTAAGCTCCATCCCTAGATAAACGTCTTCGCTTTACAGGAAACTGAAATTAATAAATCACACAACTTTCATTCTTATCTCTCAAGTTTAGTTGACTGTGTCTTTGGAGCCATGTGCTGAAAACGTGTATTATTCTGCGTCCACAATGAACTGTTGGGAAGTTCATTACTTGGGAACATGAATCGGAAACTGGATTCCCTTATCGGAACAGGAAAACATTAATAACTTTGGATTCACAATTCAGTGTGTTCTGGTTTTTAATTCGTTGATTTAATTACGTTTGTTTCTAACACAGAAAATCTCAAAAGGACCTCATTTGAACATTCGCAACAAGGACGATTTTGATTCTTTTCATGGACTGTGAATTCTATCGTCTTGTTTCCTTATGTTATCGCTTATGTGAAGGATGTTAGTGGAAAATAAATTACAGATTGTAGTAAGTAAATGAAGTTCATTATACTTTATTTACAAATTTAAAACACAAAGCAGAATCTAATTAATAATTTATGTGCTTAAATTATTTTTAAAATCAGAGATAATAAAAGAATATTTCTAAAATATTTGTAAAGTCATTGTTATTCAAAATGATTTTACGTTTTTTCTAATAAGGCTTGTCGAAATATTAAACAAATGATGCTAAAATATACAAAGTTTAACTTACAGAAAAAAAATTTGTGTAGATTTGTTTGCTTGTATTTTGAGAGATAAATCAACAATATTTAATTAATTTTCATTTTTCATATTAGAAAAGTGTATTAAATTTCAGTAACTGCAGAAAATACAAAATTATAGTTTTATTACATACATACTGTTTATTTTAGAAGAATTTATATAACAAGTTTTGATTTTAAACACTAAACACAAAACAATTTGAGCTTACTTTTTATTTTACAACACTATTTTTGAGTGATTTATTAAATATTTATGAAACCCATGAAAGTAATTAAAATTATTTATATTTATGAAAAAAATATGCTGTTCTAAATATATACTCTTCGTAACTAAAAATACACACCCAATTTTTTTTATACAAACGCATTATTCTTCTCCAAAGAATAAGGAGAGAAATTTGTGTTGAAATTGTTCAAGAATAAAAATGTTTATTTGACTGATATAAGTTCAACAATTTTTGATACAAATATTCAAGTCTGTTCAAAGAATTTTTAATATGATGTTACAGTTCAGTAAAAGATTACTTATGAGTACATCTAGATTATTTAGTAATTTTTTTTATTCCAAGATTTGACTAACAAAATGGTCACTAACAATATACAAATGATTAACTAAGATAGGGATACCAGAAATTAAATTTTATCGCCAAATGTTTTGACAAAATAAGAAGTACCCACTTCTTCACCAAATCCTACAGTTCATACCCTACAGTTTGAAGTATTTTACAAAAATATGAGAAAAGTCATATGTAACTAATGCAACAATAAATAATTAAAAGCAAGAAAAGAAACGCTTATTATTAATTTAAAAACTATAAAATATTGTTAATATATTAGTGAATTTAAATATGTAACTTATAATGCTTTACTTATACATTTTAATATTTTAATTTTTAAATATAATTGAATACACATTTTAATATTTTAATTTTTAAATATAATTGAATACACGTTTAAGCCTAGACTCTGTTGAATAATGAAAAATAGATTTTGTGTTTTGGACTTCATTATGTTGAGAGTTTGATGGGGTGCATGCCTGTGAGTTTTCTAGGTTTTCTCCCTTGTAACCCATAATATAAATAATGATGCATAAAAAATTTTTTCCAAAAGCAAACGACTTTCAGATACTTAAATAAGCTTCACTGCAACATTCAGATGATGGGCAGCTCAGAAACAATATCAAATATATAATATTGTTTCTCACAAAATTAACTCAATATATTAATTCAATATATGATTCCTTTATGTAAAACACATATATAAATTCAATTATATTCAAAAGTATTTATCATTAAAATTGGGTTATAAAAATAACTTTTCTTTTGTTCATTAGATTACAAGAGGCATTCTATCACATTCACCACAACTATAATTATTTAGAAGATATGGTTTCGAAAGACAAAAGTGTAATTTCGATCAGCCATTTCTTGGAAATAATTAAAATTTTCTTTAATAAGAAATTTTATAAACAAGCAGTATTGATCGTCAATTATTAAAATTATTAATTGAATTTTCTGTTGGCCACTCTCCCTATATTTCTCAAGAGCTCAAAGAAACTCAAGTTTAAAAATATTGGCTATCATCATTCAATTAACACGATATTTTATTGTTATATAGAGTAATATTTGTTTCTTTCAATAAAATGGTAATCATTGTTAACATTACTTAATAATATTGTTTCATTAACGTTGCACTAGACATTATTAAAAATTGCAATAAATATAGCAAAAAACTAAAATATGTTGTGGGCTATTATTTTATTAGAAGTTTTGAATAATAAATTTTTTTTGATCAACTTAACTTGAATTTTTTTACCAAATTATTATTAACATGTGTGGCTATTAACATTATTCAGTAGACAAATAGCCTGATTGAGTTTACTAAATGACTTCTTTTTACCTTTCATTTTTTTGCTAAGTACAAACAAGTTCTGTCATCTTTCAAATAAACGCACATTAATTTTCAAATAAAAATTTAATTTCACAAATTGAGATATATTTTATCGCATTTTAAAAATGTTTTCCTTGAAATTTTCCTGACAATGTAATTTAATAACGAGTGAAAATAAGATAATAACTCTTTGATGGTCATAAAAATATTCCGAATTGAATTTGTTAGCATGTTGAGTAATACATTCAATGTGAAGCACTCCTTCACATTGAGTGAAATCAAATAGAACCAATAGCTGATTTTTGTATCTTTTAGATTATATAAATATCATATTTATCATCGCCAGATACTTGGATGTATGCTTTGAATGGAATTCAAATTAATTATACTTTTCCCACCATAAATGTCTTAAAAATGTTTTCTCACATAAAAATGATATATTATGTATTATTATTAATGAGTTTATAGTCACCAAAGTATATATGTTTAAATTGAAGAAGATAAGCCATAAAATAACTGCACCCAACAGAAAGTTATATTTAAAAAAAAACTAAATTTAATATTTCTATTGATAATTTAAGAATTAATATTAAAAAACAATTGACCATTAATATTACTTTATGTTTATGAAATTTAATCACATTTTTCTTTTAAAGAAGAAAGTGCTTTTCTTGTAAATATATAACATAATTTATAATCAAATTAGTATTTATTGATGTCTGTATGTTTAAAAATGTGTGTTAATTCAAAATGGTAAAGAATTTTAACGATTAAACATTTTCTAGTATAATTCTTAACTTTTTAAAATATTTGTCTTTTAAATTTATAATTTATTATTGAAGTTAGCTGAAATATTTCATTACCTGAATTGAAGTTTTATTAAACTACATATAGAGTAATATCCATCTATTATTTTATATAGTAGATCATAATTTTTTTTTATTAATTCAATAGTCTTATATTATATGATGCATTTAAGATTAAAATTTTTCTTTGTTTTAATGCCCAAAATTGTTTTAAAGAGAGCAATAAATAATAAAATTTAATAATATCATCTTCTAAAAACGTTAGTGTTACGACTGAATTATTGGTATCTATTTCAATGTACAAGAGCACAAACATTATTCTGCTGTATCAATATATAAATGGATATGTGATATGGCATATTTTTTTATAAAAACCAAGATGTGTGTGTGTGTTTTATATTTTTTCAAGTCAACCATTGTTACAGATATATTATGTTGGCTTCGTAGCATTTTTCTATTAAATAATAAATTATTAATTATCAATTTTCGATAGAACATCGCATTGATAATATAGGAAGTATACATGTACAATTATTATAACTACACATTTTAAGATAACCAGAGTGCGTATACATCAGCGTGTATTTTGTGTGAATGTAATATTGAATAATTTGAAAACAGTTTTTCGAATATTTAATTACATGATATGATACGTTAAAATATTATTTGTAGTTTTATTAATTAAGTGTATCTCATTATTTTAAATAAAAACCTAGTATAATTATAATGAGATTTTGACTTAATTTTCATCAAGCATGATTAAAGGGTAATTGATTTTAATTCTAATTTTTGGTTTGCCTGAACGTATTTAGACAGTTGTTTGTTTTGACATCTAAATCGATAAATTTAATAGTTTTCATAAAAAACAAGTCTAAACCATTGCTAAAAAACATCGAAAATTTAATACTTCTAATAAATTTCAGGGTCCTCTGAGAAATAACATTTTATTAAATTTCAGAAGAATTCTTTAATACATTTATTAAATGCAGTAAAAACATTTAAGGATTTCATATATAAGATAATTTTTGAATTGCTCAATAATATTCAAATACAAATGATATATCTACTATTTTTTGTAATTAAGTGAGCTGAAACTATATAATTAAACATACATAGAAATGAAAACATAAATTACTGTATTTTTAAAATATTAATTTATTGAAATAGACTTCATTATTAAAATCCATAAAATAAGAATACGTAACTAAATAGTATATATTTACTCTCAATCTGAAAAAAAATTAATAAGTTTTCTTCTTCAAATTATTAAATTTATGAAATGAACGAATATTTTTAAACTTTTCTTGACATCAACAAAATGTTCATTTTCCAATAAGACAAACTAACAGAGACGACTTAGTATTCCGATTTAGATTGCTAACTTAAGAAAAATAGAATAAATTAGCTTAGAATTGAAATATCCTTAATATCAAATATATAATTATGTTAAATTATTAACAGGTTTTATAAAACTTGTACAAAAGTTGGGTTCATAATAAAAAATTAAAGGAATAGACATAAATTGCTTGTGTTATTAAATTTTTCACAAAGGAGCTGTAGAAATTTAGTAAAGGTGAATATATAGATGAATCACTTAGATTTAGTTAATTTTTATAGAGAAATCTATAAAGTCAGCTTCATAGATTTTTGAATCATTTTTACAGTTACGTATTAATTCTTTAAATTTTCAAAAGTTTAAGTAATCAAATTAGTTTCAATTTTGTCACAACCGTTCGACATATACCATATTTGAATATACAGATGAAATCTTTTTTTTTCAAAATTTTTAACATTTTTATTTAAAAATATAAATGTTTGATATTTCAGATAAGGATAATACTTACGATATATTACAAATTTATAAGCAAAATTATGGAATATGATCTCACTATTTGGATTAGCTGTTAAATATTTCAAATAAAAAATATTACAAAAAATTAAATCAAAATTAAATGAAAAAATTAAATAAAATTCTGAATTCAGCTTCTCCAAGAATTTTATATAGAGGTCTTGACATATCAAACTTTATAATAATTAGATAATTTCTATAAATTAAAAGGCAAATTTATTTACCTTAAACATTATTTTATCCATTTTATTTTGCTTTCAACTTCTGTTAAAATTAATAAAACTCACTTGTATTACAAAAGAAAAAATATTTAAGAGCAAATAAAAATAAAGTGTATATTAATTAAAAATTTGTTTTCATAGCAATTTAAAATACTAATTACGAGTAGTAAAAAAGTAAATTTAATCACTTCTAAAATAGAATTTCTTCGAATATATTTCAGAAAAACGTTAATGAGCAATAAAGAATGAGAGAATGAAAATTTAATTACTTTGCGGGAGGTAATAAATTAAGCTTGTGCAATTTTTTGCTGAGAGAATAGTTTTTAAAAGATAAACAAAAATAAAATCAAAACTATATAGTAATTTGAAATTAACGAATTGTTGCAATATAATTTAATAAAAAATAATCTGTAAATTATTTTTATAATTCAACAATATTTTTTCAATTAGTTGGAATTTACAAGTTCTGAGAAAAATAATCAAATTTTAATCATCAAAATAAAAACATCTGCTCAAAAATGTTTTAAGTAGTTGAAAAATTTCCTTATTAAATGCAGGATAAATTGAGGAATAAATACTTTCTGAATACATTTGCTTATTGTTTCGTCAACGAAATTAAATTTTTCATTCTTTTTGAGATCCTAATTTAAGAAAAAAAATGAATTATTCTTATTTGCAATTCTGCTAAATTTTCACCCGCATTTAAATCTTTCTGTCTAATTTTTTAAAATATTTAATTACTTGTGAATTTATTAATAACTTTTATTCATGGTGATATTATGCATATTTTAAATTGTTTCAAGCTTCTCTCATTAACATAATATTCCTTGTAATTGTTCGTAAAGCATTAGTACAATATGCTTAGAAACATTGATAATGAAATATTCATTGAAATTTGTGGTCATTTCAGCATAAAAATTTAAAATTTTACATATTTTCTTTTAGCATCAAATAGATTTGACAGCAAAAAATTTTTATTAATTATTTATATAAAATTTTAGCTTTTTCTTTTGGGAAAATTTAATGCTATCATTTTTATACAACTTAATAAATTATACACAGAATATAAAAAATAATTTATAGTTTTATTAAATTGTTTTTATTTAAACTTAAATTTCTGTTGCTGTTAGGAAATTCTCTATTTGTCAAACATTTACCATTATTTATTATGTTTCCTCAGTATTTATTATGTAACCCAAGCGGGTTACATTATAAAATTTTAAATTAATACTTAAATATATTTATTCACAAAATGACTGACATAGCTAAAATTTTCATACAGTATTTAGAAAGTGAGTAAACTAAGCTAAAAGCAATGATAATATATATATATATATATATATATATATATATATATATATATATATATATATATATATATATATATATATATATATATATATATATATATATATATATATATATATATATATATATATATATATATATATATATATATATATATATGTATATATATATATATATATATATATATATATATATATATATATATATATATATATATATATGTATATATATATATATATATATATATATATATATATATATATATATATATATATATATATATATATATATATATATATATATATATATATATATATATATATATATATATATATATATTACTTCTACACATTCAGAAAATGACTTTTGGTCCAATAGTTCTACTTTTTGGAAACCTAATTTTTGAAGCAGTCTAAAAATTATTTAAAATTAAATAAATAATTTTAAAAATAAAAGAATTTAATGTAAGAAATCATAGGAAAAAAACTACAATATCCAAACTGGAATATTACAACGGTTTCCGAAAACATACATTCCCTTGAACGTTATTTATTATTCACTTCAAGAGCAAATGTTGTAGTAAAGTAATAAAGCTTCATGTCAGCATGTGTATTTAGAAACATTACAAAATGTACTGTGTATAAAGTATAATATTAGTAATCTGAAAGGATTTCTTTCCTAGTGTGTTTTCAAAATAAAGATAATCGACTATCAAATCAACGAATCAGAAGTTTGGTATAATTTATTGAGATTACTGTAAATTAACACAAATATTGAAAACATTGGTGATCAGAAGACGAATTTTATTCGAAATTGATGTTTTTTGTTCTTAGTTCTAGAATTTGTGCTATTGTAAGAAATGGATACATTTCGTTAATATTCATGAGCTTCATTTTACTTACATATTTCCATTGATTATTTATTTTTTTCACAGATATAGTATACCAATAACTAATGTATCTGAGACATCTCCTGTGTCAAGTCATCAACAATAAACACCAATAAAGATTAAAAATTCTCTTGAGACACTATTTAGTCAAAAGTATTGATATATATTCATATTTATCTTGAATTTTTGGCAAATATTGGTCATTGGTAATCAATTACGTTTGATTATTACAGTTTTAAATTATCAAAAGCTAATAAAATGAGTACTTTTCCACTATACCCCTGCTAACAATCGCCGTAATGGACAAGAAAAAAATAGTACATTTTTTATCATAAATAATACATTTGCATCATCTATTGTTTAAAAAATATTTACATTTTCAGAAAATACTAAAAATGGATACAAACATTTAATTTACATTTTATAAACTAAGCGATTACCAGTTATTGATGAAGCTTATTTAAACGCCAATGTTAATTTCTAGTGGAAATTGCTTAGTGATCACATCGGTTTCGTAAGTATAATGTAATAATAAATTTTTTCAATGAGACAAAAGTTAATATTACTGTGTTTAGTTGTTTTTGTCCTTTGTAATTTGTGATCATATATTTTCTTTTAACCGACAAAACAATCGCTAATCTATTTTATGTCCCAACTAGCTTTAGCTTTAACATTTTACTCAATTTTTGCACAAAAAATCTTGATTAAGTATACATTAACTTTAGAATAAAATTTTGAATCAATAAACTCATTGTATCTACGCTATATTATTTTCACTTCTTCGCAAAAAAACATGCTACATCTTAGGATAATAAGCGGAGGTGTAATGGAAAAGTACCGAAAAATGTCGTCATATAAACATTGTAGAAGAGTATGTCTAACGTGGACATTGATGTATTGAACATAAATATTTTTGGTTACGTATTTAATTACAAATAATTTAAAGTAAAAATAGAAAACTTTTTAAGAAGAATAAAGCAGCTGTATGGATGAAAAATATTATATATAGTTTACTATCTGATTATTTTGAGTTTTTATGATTTGTAAAGAGTGAATATTTCATGTATTCAGCATGATTTTAATTGTACATAATATTGATTTTTATGAATTGATTTAAAGAATTCCCAATGATTATGAATTTAACTACCTAATTATGAGGAAATCAATCCTGCATCATACGTATCAGCACAACAGATGATTTTCTACAGCAGAACATAATACTTTTGCAATTTCAAGAAGATATTCATAGCAAATTCCATCAAGGCTCAAAACAAAAAGATATCTAAATCTTAAAATTCCTAGAGAGATAAGTAAATATTTATAAATGCAATCGTTATGCTATCAAATAATTTAAAGGGAAAGTATTTATTTTCTTTATTCTAAAGATTTCAAAAATAAAACGTTCATTTTATGGCTACATTTTTTTAACACATTTCAATTGAAATAATTTTATCAAAACGAATTTAATTTATGCAAAATACGCTTATTTAAAACAAATAATAAATTTAAAGCTATATTCTCTGTTTTTATATTGATTCTCAAGCTTGATAAAAGCCAAAATGTTAATTACAAATGATTATAAATGATTTTCTAGAGTGGAAATTAATAAAAATTCTATATCATATTTTATAAGAATTAAATACAGATGAAACTATAAATCTGATACTTATGTATATTGTTATTGTCTTCTAATAATAAAAATGAAAATAAGGCTAATAATTTACTACTACATAAAAATACATATTTAAACGTAAATATTCACTAATAAAAACTTGATTTTTTTAAGTAAGTGCATAAATGCATAGCGTAAAGAAATAATAGATAAAATATATTTAATGTATATTTTATTAAAAACATTTTTCTTAAGTGAAACAATTTTGTTTAATATTTAAAGATATGCAACTGAAAGATTAATGCCATATATGCAATTATCATATTTGAAAACATTTATATTATAGCATTTGATTTGTAGTAAAATTAAATAAACTTTAGTTAAACTAAATTCGTTTCATTATATCTATTTAAACTAAGAAAAATTTAGGATGATAAATGAATTTTTTTGTTTATATATATATATATATATATATATATATATATATATATATATATATATATATATATATATATATATATATAGTTAAATTAAGTGTTTCTGATTAGTTTAGTTATTGCGAGCAAAGCATTTCTTAAATTCAAAGAAATGATGAAACTTATAAATAAAAATTACAAATAAAATCAAAGCAAAATACCTTGATATATTGTGCTGAAGAGCTTAATGGATTACAGAAATTTACATACTTACAACTTCTTGGGAAACTTTTCATAGACAGTGTAGATTATTTAATGTATAACGGAATGGAAAATCCCAAAACTTATCTTAACAAGCATATCAGTTTAAAGTAAACTTATCCCTTACTGACAAAAAGGTCGATTTAACTAAAACAATTTTTGATTTGATTTCATATCACTTTTAATTCACTTTTTATTTTCTGTCAATAAAAATGGCGACGTTGCTGAAATTAATAGAATTATTTTACATTCTATCAATTTGTGTAAAGTTAGCAGAGCTTTACTGAAAATTTGTCTTTTACAACAATGGAATGTTAGCAAATGTGTATCAATTCTTATTATAAATCTGAAAAATTATTTACAAATACAAATAAAATAAATTGTTTGTAAAACAGTTAACAAGAATTGAAATAAAATTATATTATGTTCAAATATAATATGATTAAATACAATGAAAAATAATATCTGCATTTAATATTCTAATGGAGTTATTATCAAAAAACAATCAAAATTCCTATGTTAAATCAATATTTAATAATAAAATACAGTTTATTTGCCAAGCCATATAAATCATTACACCAAGATTGTGACACACTTCAAACTGGATACCTAAATGACAGAAAAATGATTAGTTTTTCAAGGCATTCATGAAAACGTAGTGTGTAAAATAGTATTCATGTAGAAATATAGCTAGATAGCAAATATACCTACAACCTATTTAAATGGAGAAATTATGCCACACATTTGCTTTTAAGTTTAGTTGTGTGGAAAAAAAAATGTTGTGTATGTTTGTGTAAGAAGGAGAACCAGCTAGTGTTTCACTTGATGGATGTTATTTGTACCGGTATTACGGTTTATCGTATCTTTATATTACAACTCAAAATCGAAGCACATCACTATTGATTGCAATTTCAATGACACTACTCTACCTTCAGAAGGTGCTCAATGAGTTTTATCAATAAGATAAGTCCTATCCACACATATTTGGCATCAGACAACATACGCTGCAAAAAAGTACGGATGATTCATTGGCCATAGTTTTTTTCCTGGTCTCACAGTAATCATATACAATTAGGATGTAATCAAATGCTATTTGCAGATCCTGCTACAACTGCATTCCGAAGGTGGACAGTAGCAAATAGTAAACACCGGACAGAATGCTAATTTTAAAGCCACCATCCATATTTTCAGTGATTTCATTTAGACGTATTCTGCGAGCATAATAATACATGGCAGCCCTATATTTTAGTAGTGAGAACGTTGCCGTGGTAGCCTAGTGGTTATAGGATATCGGCATTCCATCTGGAAGGGTGGTGTTCGATTCCCAATGCCGCCAAAGACCCACCGAGTACATGCGATACATGGGCTCGTTAAATCAGTGGAATCGAAAGTCCTTTAGTCAGTCGTTGAGCAGTTACCATGGATGCAATGGCCTGAAAAAAATTTCTCCCCCTTCAGATCAATGTCAAAATTGAGAGAGTGGGTCTTCTGGTTGTGCCACCTATCGGAGGATATAGAAAAGAGCAAAGACGTACTTTCACCTTCGTGGTGCTCTGATTAAAAACGAAAGACGCTCTCTATTGACTTAAATTCGCACTGCCAAGGTATAGCGAGCTTGGCTTCTCCAAGTGTCATAAATAACAACAATATTGTTGCTATCTCTCTATATTGTGAATATATCATTTCGAAATAAAGGTAACTTATTGTTCGTTGTTGCCTCCCTCTGTTTGCAGAACTATATCACTTTCCTATACTTTTTGATGTTGCATTTTAAATGATTTGTAGAGCCCTTTAAGTTTTTTTTTTTATAAGGCTTATAATTCTATTATACTATTCAAACAGAATAATTTGATATTACCGCTCAAAAAACAAATGTTTGAGAAATGTTGCTGTTAACGAATATACTACAAAACTTTGTAGATAGATGTATAAAAATTAATAGTTAAACATAATTTAAAATATAAATATTATACTTTAAATTATGTTTAACCATCATTGGAATTACTAATAATCTTTTATTGATATATTTGTCTAGTGAGATATTAAATGTGTAGCGTATTCTTTAAGGAGAGGATAAAACGTATTTATGGTGCTTGTCTTTTGTTCCAATATATATCTGTTAAAAGGATAGACAGTTAAATAAATATAAAATGCTCTTTTTAGTAATATTCAATAAAGAAAGCGAAATGTATTAGTCATTTTTTTGTATTTCAAATATTGCTCTAAATAGAGAGCGTCTTTATAAGCACTAAAGAACGTTTTTTTGATGCTACAAAACAGTTAAATGAAAAAAATAGATTGTATGTGAACAAGTAAAATACATATTGAATAATAATGTAAAAGAAATAATAAACTGCTTATATTGTTTTTTCATGAATACTGTATAATCAATTGCCTTTTTCTTTTATATATGATACTAAATGTAGTTTTAGTTCTTTATTTTGCTTCAAGTTATTAATGTTAAAGTAATTTATTTTTAAAAAATCAAATAAATCCTAAAAATGTCAAAACTTTGCAGAAAATTTAGAAATTTAATGAGTTTATGCTTAAGAAATTAAATATGAAATGTAAGAATCTGTGTTATTCTAAAAAAATTATATTCCTTTTTTGATGTACAGGAAATTATTTATGAAAAAGCAAAAATATATTCACTAGGCTTTCAATTTTTAAAATGTCTCACTTTTTGACAGAAGCTATATATTGGTTTTATTGCTATTTCAAATTCAGAAGCAAATCGGAAATTATTATTCCTTTGACGAAATTTACATTTTGACAAGATATAAATAAAACACAACATTTCCACAATAGCTACCGTTTAGCTATTGCAATAAAGTGCAGTGAAAGGGACATTTTACAGCTCTTATTTCTGTTTTATGGTGAAAAGTGACAGATCAAACCGGATGTCACCGACAGATCAAATCCTGAATTTAAAAGCGCTTATACATTTTTATAGGACGTACTTTAAGGGTACAAGGTACAATATATGACGCTGTCAGTTTAAGAGCTTTTAATTTCTCTTGGAATCCTTGGAAGTTATAACAATTTCTAGAACCCTTCTGGATTAAATTGATTTCAAAGTATTTTTTCATATCGCTTACGCATTTTCCAGATGAAATTGAAAGTTATAAGTATAGATAAATTATTGAAGCAATCTTTTGAACATTTATATGTAAAAATATAAATATTTATTGAAAATATTTTTCTGAATATTTTTATGACATACATATGCACAAAAAATTCATAATTTAAAATAATCCAAATAATATGTAATAAAATATTTTTTAACAAATATTAGTCATTTTAAAATTATTTCATAACGGAAATATTGATATGTATATTTTAAGGATATATTGCATATGCATTAAAATGTCCAATTATTTCTAAATATTGTATTTAGTGTGCACTAGACTGTATCTAAAAGAAATTCCTTAATTAATTAAAAGAAATAATAAAAAAATTGAAATAAAAAACAAATTTACTATTTACTCAAATAACACAAAAAATGAATTTCAAACATTTTCAAAAGGCATATTTCTCAGATATTTAATTGGAAGCTCAATACCTCAGAGTTATTTTAAGGAGTTTTGGATGCACTTCGTATATAATCATTCGAAAATTTTTTTACATAAATAATTGTTTTCTAATAATTCATGTGATGAAAGTCCAAATATTTTTAACCATTCATATCGATTGTGTTTAGAGAATAGGTAACAAAGTCTCCATTTACTGTTGCTTTTATTTGCAAATATTAAATATGGTCTTTTTTTAAATACTCAACTAACACAAAATATCGATAGAATTTGAACTTTTGTAAATTCTTCTCAAAATAAATGGACAGTTTTTACTATATTAAGATTAAATATCAGACAGTAAATTAAATCAAAACTAAAACTTTGGATAATTCTATTTCAAACAAATCGTTTTACTAAAATTATTTTCTTTTCAGGAAAATAAATAGATATATTGGCTAAAATACGATGACTGACCTTATCACATAACTAGAAATTAAGTAAAGGAATCAATATTTCAAAGTTAATATATAATTAGAGAACATATTAAATTAGAAACAAAATTGACTATATAAGATCATGATTCAAGAATGACTACAAAGCTTTCAGGGAATGAAGTGCAATATATTGAACAATGGTACCGCCGGCTAACGTTTAAAGCGCAGGTGCCGCATAACCCATGATTCCAAACTCTGAATTTTTTTGGCGATGAAGAAATGTTTTCCAAGATGACATATCGTGACGTACGCGATGAAGTAGATACTAGGGTTACCGAAATAGAATTTTCTGCATAATTCTTATAGGTTTCCATATGTATGATGTAATAAAAACGAGGTTGCCAGATACATAAGAAAATCCGTCTGAAAATCGCCAAACTAAGAATTTGGCATCCGGTATTTTATGTCATCTGTGCTAACGCATATTCTAGGAATAATTTTAATCAAAGAAATTGAAAACATTCATTTGTTATTGATTGAAAATCCTTGTTGAAAAGTGAAATATTAATAAATACATTTTAGGTTGCAAATAAAAAAATGTCTTTTAAGTCAGTAAAATAAAATAAAATGTTCTCTCTCATTTACATAATAACAAAGTAAGCGGCTTACATTGGCTAAATTTAAGGGAGAAATCACTTACAGAATTTTTTTTATGTAGTATTTGACAACATTTGAAAAATTTTAATGCAGATATCAATAAACATAAATTCAGTATACTCAAGATTAAATGTATCACTATCCAACTCCAAAGTTATAACAAGGCAAAAGATTAAAGGAGTGATATAATTATCAGTAAGAACAAAATGTTCTTAAAAAGGTAACAGAGAAAACATTTTATTAAATACAAATAAAAAAGTATTCTCACATAAGACAGTAACATAAATATTAATATATTATTAAAAATGGTATGAAAACAGTGTGAATCTGTAAAAGCTAACAGTGTAGCGCAAATCCAAATCGGAACATGAATTAATTTCAATTAAGAGTTTAAAAGATTTTGGTTAAGTTAAAAAGTGCGTGCATTCCATATTAACATTATGGAAAATAAGAATAATAATAAGCGAAAGAAAACGTTATTTTTTATCCCAGTAAATGATTTCATTAAATTCTACTGTCTCTTGTACATTTATTTTTATCACTCGGGTTTAGTATATCTGTCCTCTGTTTCAACGATAAGATCTTATGAAACGATTTCCTGTCTATGCAAGCTAATAAATTATCTGCAAAACTGATGTAATTTTTTTATTATTCTAATAAGTGTAAAGGTAGAATAGTATACTTTATAATTTTTTCAGGATCTAATCTTGCTTTGATCTATATAAAGAGAATACAGAACTTTCAGAAGTTTATTAAGATTATAGATCTACTATGTCATTATTTTACATATGGTATTCGCTGAATTTCTTAAAATACGAAATATTTTAAGTAGTTCTCATGTTGAACATGAGAATATGCCAACTACTTAATTTTAACAAATTGATGAGAAGAAAATTTTCTTTAGATTGGCATTGCACAAAGTTCTAGTTATGAAATATAAATGCCAAGTGATGAAGAAAAATGAACTTACAGAAAGTGTAATTGTTCCAGATATCTTTTAGGTTAAAATAAGCTCTAATGTGATTTAGTTGAAAATATGGATTGTATTCAAATGTAGATTGAACGAAATTTAGAAAAAATAAGATTCAATACTACAATTCTGCTCCCCTTACAAGTTCAGTTGCACTCTTCCCATAAGAAATCTCTCAAATGAATGTTAGAAAACTGTCTACGGATAAATTGGTACCCAAAAAATTTTTTGATGTCATGGTGGAGTCTCAAATATATAGAAACCTATCAAACATAATATGGTTTTTTTAAAGTTTTTATAGATTAGATTATCCGTTGATAATATATTTCCTAACTCTGAAAAAAGCGAAATTTATTATTTTTGATTAAAAAAAATTAATAATTAAATATCAAGGATATGGCTATTATAGTATCACAATATTGCTAAGTAATAGTAAGTAAGAATGTAATAGCTTCGGCATAAATTCCATATAATCCAGGATGCTAAATTCTGAGTTTGATGGCTTTTTGGCGAATCTTCTTATGTATTACAACCTGGTTTTTTTTTACGTCATAGATATGGAGACATAAAAAATTATGCAGAAAATTCTATTTTGGCAACCCTAGTATTTACGTCATCACGCACGTAACATTACGTCACCTGGTAAACATTTCTTCACCAGAAAATTGCAAATTTGAATCCTGGATTATACAGCACCTATACCATAATTTCTTGTATTTCATGTGAATAATATCTTTCAGAATAAATAAACAGATTAAATAAAATGGAATGTACAACTTGAGATGCACTTATATATTTTTGAGATTCTTTCCAAATGCTAAGAAATAACTGTTAATTTATAAACGCAACTGTAACTAAAAATTGGTTGCAGATTGAAAGTTTTCCAGACATCATAGTTAATAAGTTACACAAATTAAAGAATTGGAAACCCATAATCATCAAATTAGAAAGCATAAATTCTTTCATTTAATTAAATTTTCAAAATAAAACAGAAATTTTAAAAAATAGTTTCAAAAAGTATAGTAAAACATTAATAACTTTTTCATGAATTTTTTATTGGATGAATGATTAAATTTCATTTACAAAACATTTGATATTAGCAAATCTAATTGATTTTATAAGGTTTATTTGAACAAAAAGCAGTGTAGAAAATAGAATAACAAATATTGAGATCTTACAATAAAATTCCATTATTTGATTAGATTTTAAATTGCTGTTATTAACAATTGTAAAAGCAACTTTGGTGAAGATAAATAAAATGTGACAAAGGAGAATGAATTGTAAAAAAATATTTTGGAACAATTTGCATTCAAAGGGCAATTAAATGCTTTAATAACATTCCCAATTATTTTATAAAAGTAAAAATATTCCTTTGTGTATTTTTTTGTCATTGTGAAATAAGCAGAGAATTAGAATAATGAGCTTCTAATTAATGTAACTAGTCAATTGTTTTGTAAGTATACCATTGTTTTAAAACTTCAATGTCAGTTAAGAAACGCACCTTTTCGTTCCCTCTCTCTCTGTGTTGAACAACAGCATTATTTTTTTTAATTTATCCTTTATAGGTTTTAAAACCTTTGACTTGCTATAATTGACTTATTTTAGAATTTTAAATTTTTTTTAAACACAAATAAATTTTTAAATCATTTTTAGTAATACTATTTCAATGGAAATAATTATTCATAAATTTATTTATAAATTTCTATCTATAATATTTTTAATTCAATTAAATATTTGTAAAACATATTAGAAATAATTGTAATTTGAGTGCTTTTCTTGACATAATTATTTAAGCAAAATACAAATTTATTTATTAAATGTGAAAAATAAAACAGGATTTAGATATAAAGCATAAAGTTAATGGTAGAAATAAAAAATGTTAACATTTAATCAGTATAAAAACCAATTTTCTTCTTTCATTTAAAATAGTAGAGTTTTTAAGCATATGTATATTTTCAAAAAATAAGAATCATAAACTTGATATAAAAATGTAATAAATAAATTTCACAAATATAAATAGTTATTAAAATGTTTAATTATTTCAAACTATAACTATCAAATATCTTTTTAACAAAAATATGTGATTTTACACACACATAATTATAAATTTTAAGATTAGTTAACTTTATAAAAGGTTACGAAAATTAATAAGAAAATTTAAAAATATATACAAACACTGCCTGACATTAAAAATGCAACACTAAGGAGTAGCCAGGTAATTTTCAAATTTCAGCGTAGACGCACTTAACCGAATTATACAAATGATGTGAAATGCTCTCCGGCGCAAGTAGGGTAAGATATAAAGTGAGAAAAAGGCAAAGTGGGCAATATTAGCACCGTTATTGCTAATTTGAAAATAATCGTTGAATGTTTGTTCTTGTCACAAAAGACGCCTGTGATTGTACAGAATGCTAGTCCTTCGTCAATGAGTCGTTCCAGCAGACAGACGAGTTTACGAGGAGCATAGTGAATTGACTGAGAAGGGCAGGTTGGTCCCAACTGCAAATCACAGCTGACATACACCTGAACATATCAACAGTGCCCCGGGTGTGGTTAATATGTGGTTAAGGAACCTTGAAATGTTTGAGGGGCGCCAATAAAATCAGAGTGACGTCAACATGCGTGGATCAACGCGTCCAATAGGAAGTGGTGGAAGCTTCACAAGTACGTTTATCGAAAATCTGCAGCATGTGCAGCACATCCTGCATGCTCCCATATCGAGAGGAATAATTTGGCCTCGATCGTTTGCCAATAATCTGCGCTTATAGCATCCGTTAAGAAAAATGACGTTAAAACATGAGATAGAAGCTAATAACTGAAATGTTGCCAGATTAGAGCAATGTGGACGATGAAGTGGCACAAAATTGTCTTCTTAGATGAATCATGATTCTGTTTTAAAATGATAGTCACTATGGCGTCGACGTGAAGACAGGTTTAATCCTGCAACAATTTAGAACGCCCTACCGAGTGACAATGTGGCATTTTGATTTTGGTCTCCACTGTGTACTATTCCAAGTTAATTTTAGCTCGTATTAACCACACTATTCCTTCCCTATTTCACTTGGATAAAGTGCAGCGACCGGTGCCATTCCTCTACCTCTGGATGCCCAATGTACTTTATTAGCAGAATAACACCCGACCGCACACTAATCGCATCAGTCAATATTCCCTGCAAGATGTATAGCTGATTTCCTTGCCACCGTACTCGCCATATCCCTCTCCAATAGAATATGTTTGGGATATGATTGGACGCCATTTGTAGACCATGCCATTGCCTCCTTCACAAGACGCAGTTTATAAAATGGTTAACAGGAATGAAAATCTATTCCTCAGGAAGTCATCAATATCCTCAATTATTCGGTGGCTAGGCGTGTTGCATCGCGTATAGCCATCCTTGGTGGCCCTACAACATACTGACCACACCCTTTTGTTACTCTGTACTATGCACATAATTTTTAAAATACAGATCACGTTTTTGTTAGCTCCTGTCTCTTTGTGTTTGCCGAGTTTCGTCGCTTTCTGGCAAACCCTTCTTCGTGTTGCATTTTCAATGTCGGGTTGAACATATATAATACGAAATATAAAATACGAAAAAATAAATAATATAATGAAGAAAAATACAATGAAAAATAAAAATTTAATAAAGATCACCTTCTAAAATCAAAAAATATAATATGTATATGACAAAGATAATAAAATTTGTTTTTTGGTGTTCAAGGCGTTGTTTATATGTTGTGTGTTTCACCTTTCGTTTGAGTATTTTATACATTTTTTTGGAATTACTTATAGAAACTTTATTTTATTGCATAAAATAAGTCTTATTTCATATATACATCCATATAGAAAAAACAAAAAAGTAATTTCTAAGTGCTGCAATATTTTTAATTTTACATAATAAAGATAATTATACAGCTATCACATGTATTATGAGGGACACAACATGATGCGTCAATATGTCTCAAGATTTAAAGTAATTATGTATTTATAGTTTATTAGATATGAAAAGGATTTTTTAAAACTATATATCATATAACAATTATAGTAGTGTTTTCTGCTGTTAATTAAATGTACTACGAGAAAATCATATTTTCTTTAATACAATTATTTGAATTACTTCCGCTTATTTTACTTTCTTTAACACATAACTTGTTTTATTTTAATTAACAACAATCGCAATTTTATTTCTTACATATATAATAATTGTAAATACATTTTCAATAAATCGTCACCTTTAATTTACTTTTTAGAATTAAATAATTGATTTTTCTTTCTCAAAGAATAAATAGTCGTACATGTAAAATGTTTCTTATTCTGAATTCGAAGCATTTGTTTAAACATAAGTAGAAAAATTATGTAACATCGAGGTGATATTCCATCTTATTTATTGAAATATGAAACAGTTTGAATTAAAAAATGCAAGTTTTATGATAGTAAAATTTTATGTTATGATTAAAAATCAGCTTTAATGATAAAATTTTCAATGGAAAAACTGAAATCTAAAATATTGGAATAAAATTGTCGCGTTAAATCTCTATCAGATTTAAAAACAGAATCGCATATTTTCCTAAATTGAAAATTTTCCAAAATTTAATGAGTTATAAATTTTATCTAAACTATGCTGTATTTATGACCAACATAGTTTTATAAGTCATAAAGATAAATATATTAAAATTCTAAGCATACTTCTTGTTACAATTTCTGTCATAGTTATATATTTAGATTTATTTTTACATTTTTACTGTTAATAGATTGTATTATTGATCTAAAGGCATTAATTTCTATCAAATTTAATTCATATAATAGCTTTTTCTTGGTTATATTTTACACTTATTTTTATTTTTTCTCTGTTATCTTATTTTTTAAAGAGCTAGAAATAGGTAAAGAAATTTAGAAAATACAAGTTTTGTGTTATTAAAGCAATAGCAACACGTGTTACGTAATGCTAAGAAAATTCTTTACCAAAAGTTCCAGATAACAAGTTATTTCCTTCGAAAGAGTGATACAAATTGTTTCTCCTCCAGAGCAAAATGCCAATTGTCCGTTGCAATGAAAGTTTACGAATTCAAAATAGGCCTGAGGTCTGTCGATTACGCCACTGTTTATGTTCGTTCTCGCAATTTTTAGTAAGTCATCATTTTCAATTTGGACGGAAATGAAATTTGTTACCACTTTACACTTAGTCCTTCATATTAGTTGTCAGTAATTTAAAAACATTTTAAAACTTTAAAACACATCCAGAACGATAATAATTTTTTTTAAATATGATAGCAGAAAAATGGAAAAGGAAATCGGACACATTTATCTAGAAACACAAACAATCCTTCAAAGAGAGGCATATGGCTCGCAAGCCACAGGTTGGCCTCCATTGATTATGCATTCAGCTGCTCTTCTTAAGTAGATTTAATCAACGAATTTATTTCTTCACCCTGAAAGATAATACCCATAAATGCATTAAATAATAATCGTGTTAATACTTGCATTCTAATTTCTGTTACTAAAGTTGATCTCAAAATAAATTCGTACGACTTTCTCTAATATTTGCATTGCTATAGAGTTATCCATTTAAACAGTATAATTTTCTTGCTTAAGAATTTTGCAATATCATAAAAAGAATATTTATATCTATATATATATCATAAAAAGAATATTTATATATATATCATAAAAAGAATATTTATATATAAAATAATAAGAATATTTATATATGCTATATATTTTAAAACATGCTTGCTAGACCTCATTAAGTATAATCAAATGATTTTAAGTATAAATAGTAAAAAACAGCGACACAACTAAAAAATTAGAGGGTCAAGGAGACAAAAGTCTCACAAAAGCATAAATAAACACAAAATGGAAATGACTTATGTAATCAAATAAATTACTGTAAAAAGCAGTAAGGATATTTATAAAAACTTAAATATTTCGAAATTTAAATAGAAGCATAAATTTTTAGGGAAACAGTTCATTTTAATGTAAATAATAAAATAATCTTTGTTCATCATTGTGTAAAATATTTAATATCCCCCCAGTTGCTTTCGAATAATTTGAATTGTTGCTCTCAAATTTTATTCGAAAATAAAAATAGTTATTGACAAGTTATTTTGAGTATACTATTCCACTCTTCATATGAAACAAAATAGCATATTGGGCATTTAAAAATCAATACTTCATCAGTTTTATGTCGGTTTCTCCCAGTATGGAAAGATAAGTTTATATAGTCTAATCTGCTATTCAATAGTCATACCATTTTAAGTTGCCAACTATTACCCATAGATTTTAAGAATTATAGGTTGTAGCTGACAAAACAAAGAATTTGATGGGTCGTAATGTATTATAGCATTTATCTAAATAATAAATCTTATATAAAAATGTAAATTTTTTTTTCTAAGAAAAATACTAAATTGTAGAAGTCAACATTAAAAATCTTTTTATATTTTATAATTTTACAGTAAAAATATAAGAAGGAGTTTTATTGAGTTTTAAACTATCATAACCATGGTTAATGTTTTGCAAATAATTAGGAATCAAATGGAATCAACCTTCGGGAATTATCAAAAAAGATAGTAGAAAAAAATTTTCAAAGAAGGTGTCACTGTTTCAAATATAAAATGTGCTATAAGAAAAATATCAATAAGATTTAATCCACCAGTTTTGCACTAGGAAATTAGAAAACCAGGATTTCAGAGTATGTTTTTAATCCTAATAGAAGTGGACCATTGGTATAAAGGAAATGGGCACTAAGATCAATAGAGTTGATGTTTGATGGCCTATTGACCCTTTCATCTGTCTTTCAACCAGATCCCAACCAAGGATCTGGTTGGGATCTACAGCCATGAAGGTGATTATAACCATAGGGCAGGCATATGGTTATAATCACCTTCATGGCTGATTATAACCATATGCCTGCCCTTGACATCTACTTTGTGCTAAATAATCATTTTAATAGATGGTATAGCATGTTATTTAGATAGAAATTCCCCAAAACTGGTATATATCATTTTATTTAGATAAGATATAATAATTACAATTTATAAAAACGGAAATAGTTTAGCAGTTGTATGTATGTCTCATTTTACTTGTAGTTTGGTAATATGAATGACCTCATATATAACGACTTATATTTCCTATTCATTGCTTTCGATTGGGCAATTTATATCTTTTATTGAAACAGTTTTGTTGCTAAGAAATTACATTACTGTTTTTCAATAGGCATGGATTGTGAGGTAGTTTTCAAATGACTGACATTATAAACACAAATGTCTCAATAGTTTTATTTTCTTTTACATTATAATAACTGTAGCTCATGTAGTGACTAACAAAATGACTTTTTTCCCGTAATTAATAAATGTAATCATCTTACTTGTTAAAATGCAAGCAACATCCTTAACACATTTATTCTGAAAAGTTTATTTGAAGATTAAATTGAAATCTTATTATAAAAAATTAACTACAGATTGAAAATTTAACAAAATTATAATATTTTATAAAACATGAAAAAAAAACATTTATGGATATGACTGTAAAAATATTTTGATTTCTCACAGATAGTATGCCACTCTTCTTGCTCTAAAACAATATTATCAAAATAATGATTAGTATTTTCTAAAAAAATAAATTTTACAAAATTTAAAAATCCAAAAGCACTTCTTTCACATGCAAATTATTCACACAAAATGAATCTGAGAAGCTTTAGTTTTTTTAACAAAATAATAATTCTTCTATGTTCATCACTAAGCTCACGTCTAAACCTGAATATTCCTTCAAAAAAGTTGTTTCCATTTGGAGAAATTTATAAAAGTATTTTAAAATGAAAGCCAATAATCTATTTACCAAATTATTGCAAGATACATTGAAGATACAATTTGTTGTAATTCTTTTTAACACTTGAAAAAATCATATTTGTTATCCAATTTGCCCTTACTGAGAGCAAACAAAGCATAAATGTTTTATTAACAAGGTCGTTTTCATTCAAATATGGAAATTTAAGTTTTTTAAAAGTTGAACAAACTTTTTAGTTTATGTGCTTACATATTATTCATATTTTATTCGCCAAAATTATTATATCTATAAATACAGTATTCAGTGAGAATTTGTGCTGAGTTTAAAAATTGTAATATAGTATTCCAAATTTTGATTGAAACATTTATCTTGAGAAATTAAAGATACGCTTACTAACTCTGTGTGTGTGATTGAAAGATATAATCATTTGTACCTATAAATTTAGTTCCTTGTAGATTCATATAAGAAACTTATTTGTGTCCATGTATTGATTATAAATAAATGCCCTCTCAAAAGTAGCCAAAAGTATTACAAATGTAGTGTACTGTTTTAGTTTTTTTTTATTTCAACCATCGCGGAATCTCAAACATTCATAGTATAGTTAGAAATAAAGTTGTCATAAATCTTAAATATTACATTAAAGTTAGAAATTAATACTTAACCGACTCAGCGGCTCAGAAAATTTCAAGAATCTGCGAAAAATGTTTCCTCTTTAAAACCAGATGTACTTCTTTTTCATTCCACAGCCACCTTCCTAAACTATACAAAAATCGTCGACTGTTTCCCATTCTCATTGGGAACATTTCCTACCCCCCTGAAAACTGTCACATCACTCAATTTAGAGGGAGGGATGTCACTTACCCCTAACTACCCTATCTAGGGTTGTATGCATTTGCCAGAAAGATTGTACATCCCAGTAAAAGTGGTTAAAACGAAAACGCATATCTTATTTTTGTATGAAACTTAAAAAGCAAAAATTAGTAATAAATAACTGTTTTTTTGTGTAATTGAAAATGATTGATGATATTCCTCAGCGTTTTTAGGTTGACTTGGTAAATAATATGAAATTCAAAGAAAAACGGTATCCACAAATTATGATGTTTTAGATTTCTTACGCAGTTTAATTAAGAAAGTTGTTTGTCACATTTTCTTGTATATTTATTATATTCTGTCTAATGGTAACTTCCCTTTTTGAATGAGACACAGAAGCTTTTCAAATTTTTATTACAATAAAATAAAATAATGTTAGTAAAAATACATTTTCTCACATTACATTTTTCTTAACCCAAACAAATTTTTACTTTATATGAATACATCTATGTAGCAATTAGTGTGGCGTTTATATGAAAATAAAAGGCTTAATTATTTTTCAGTTTTTTAATGTTATTTTCAAAAACATTAATTAAAGCTTTTTAATTTATTCATCTATAAATGTTTTGAGTTTAAACGATTAAACAAAACATTAGAAAATTTGCATAACATTGTGAACAAATGTGTGTAATGTTCTTAGTTTATACTATATCTGAAAAATTACTTTCACTTGATATTTAAATATTTGGAAAAGTTTTTTAGACCAAAAAAAATTAAATATTTACAAAAAAAAAAAAGGATTAATTTTCATTTCTGTATTATTGTATACTAAAATAAGACTATGTAATGCCAAATACATGTAGATAAACTAGCATTAACATTGTTCTGCATAAGAAATTTTAACACATTATATTTGCTGATTGTGTACTTTCTTTTATTTATGATATTTCTTATATATTTACATTCTAAAACAATATTATAAAATCATTTATTGCTTTTACAATTTATTTATTTCATATTAAAAAAATATTTAGATATTTTTAATAAGATATTTATTAAATTAAAGTTGTATTTTAATCGAAAAGAATTCCAAGTGATGGACGAAAAATAAATTGCCTAAAACACATATGTTAAGTATTCAATATACTTATTCTCATTAACTCAAAATAATTTTCTATTATTAGGAAGCAATCTGGTGAATTAGAAAATGAATTTGAAACTCAAAAGAATTTAAATTAAATTTTTTCAATACATGTGACAACCTTTTTTTAAGAAAGCTTTTCCTAAACACCTCTTTCTTTTTCCTAATCACTTTAAATTATTTGAGAGAGGAAGAGAGAGATTACTGTGTTACGTCCTTATTATATATTTACTTTCATCTGGAAATACATTTTTCTCAATTCTTGGAGTTAAGCACTTTGATAGACCTCATAATAGTGATTTGAAATGTATATACTGCTATTTAGTAATTTATACTAATAAAAGAGCTGGTGTGTTGCCTATAAGCTCAGAGGATATGTAACATGAAGGCGAACAATTGAAATCATTAAATGATAAAAAAAAAGTTAGCAATGTACTTCAAGCAACGTTATGAAGTCTCATTTATTCCATTTTAAAAGTTACAGAAGTAGAAACTTTATACTTATTTAATGCAAGTAAATAAATATTTTTCAAACCCTTTCAATATTATAATACTTTCAGCACACATAGCAAGGCTGATTTAGATTATTTATACGTTTCTATAATTCAACAGTCTAAATGAATTAGAAATATATTAAAATTATTAATTTATTTAATTTTTTTAGCAGAACTATATATATATATATATAAATATATATTACATATGCTCTTTTATTCATAGATAAAATTTGTTTTTTTTTATTTAAAAACATTAAAGCCCAAATTTAAATGTTAAATTAATTTTATCTACTCGTAACAGAACAACCTTAGATAAAATATCCTTTGCAACAATACATGAAAATTAATTTCATTTGTCAATCTGAATTGAAATATATATCAGTGCATGTACTAATAAGAATCTTAAACTGTTACATTTAATTTATTTCAATATAAATGGAATATTTGGTTTCACAAGTGCATTACTCGAGTTATTTTTTAAATATTAATCTAGCGTTTATGAACTGAACTTTATGTATAATTATAAAAAAAAAAAACAAAAGAATCATTACAACTTAATTTTGCAAAATTACTGTACACGAAAGAATCTTATAAATTTATAACTAGTTTTTACTGAACTCATATTTAATTTTACATCACATAATATATAATAAAATGCTAAGAGGCTATTATTACTCCATTATAAAAATATTTTTATGAAAATTTCTTGCATTGGTAATATTTTATTGTATTACAAATTGCAAAACCTTTATGTAATTATCATATATCTGGAATGAATCATGGTGAGAAAAAGCAGTTTCTCACATGTCTACTTCAACAAGAGTAATCGATAAAATCCTTTCATTCCATCTGTAACTAAATGAAACATCTTTAACCACACAGGAAACCACATGTGCAATGAATTATCTTCATTGAAACGAAGTGTCGATGTATATACAGGGATATATGGAAGCTGTTTGAAACAGTACTGTTAATAATCGAATACTTGTAAAAATTGAAGAGAAAATAAATTTAATACCCTCATCCTGTTCAACTATCTGTGATAAAAACTTTGCAAGGTTTTAAGGAAAGGAAATAATTAAGTGAAAAATGTTTGAATCCTATAGGAGCTATTTATAACTACTGCTGCATAACAAAAAATATTGTAGTATCAATATGATAGAAACAAAATGATACACAGCAAATTTTGCTTATAAAATCATAGAAGATTGCAGGAATCCTTTAAAAATTTTCAATTTTATAAATATTCTTTTTTTTTTAAGTAAGCTAGAATTTTGGATAGAAAATTTCCAAACAGCAATTTATTTTGAATTTTAAAAATTCTGAAAACAGAAAATTTCACAAATTGCGTTTATAATTCAAATTTAATATACTTGATTGCATTTCAACTACATTTTATTTTTTGAAAGAATAATTTTATTTCAGTGTTTGCTATTTTGCATTGTTAACATTAACATTAATAAACGATTTAATGACTAAACAAATAAATATCTAAATCCGAAGTTAGGTCTGAAAAGTTGAATTTAATCATATAATTCCTTTTTTAAAATTTATCTCAAATGTTTTCGAAATTCAAATGAATTTTTACGTATAAAAAATGCAAGTATTTTTCTATATATTGTAAGGTCGTAGAAATGGGAGTCAGCGTACAAAAAAATTTATACAAAATGTGCTAAAACAGTATTATGTTTTCAATATAATGAATATCACAAAGTTATATATCAAGAATAAAAATCGTAAAATATAATCAAAATTGAAAAGGTAATCATTATTTAAATTGACAGAGGATATATACTTAAGACTTGAAAATCTAAACAACAAAAATTTTTATAAGCATTTATTTTTCTATGCTTAATATTTATATATTACTAGTTTAGAAAAACTTTAATGTTTTAACTTTTCACAAATTTACTTAAGGCGAAAAAGTTATGTTTGGTATCGAAAGAATGCTTTTTTTATTTATTTGTTTATTTTATAAATTCAGAGCATGCCTTTAATTCTAAATTGATCAGTGTTATGAACGTTAATGAATATTCAATATAATGAATCTTTTTTTATAATTATATTTTTAGATCATCATATAACTGATGTACTATAAGTTTTCCCTGAATTTGTTAACTTTACTTAATATGGTTTATTTTACTCAAATAAATAACACCATATTCTCATAAAAGGATTAGCTAGGAATTTAAATATTGTATTAATATTATATTTTATAATAAACAATGATTATTTTGCGAGCTCAAATTCATATGTATTTTAAGAAAATAAATAATTTTTACATAATTTGAACAGCTAATTAATTTATTTCTAAACCAATATCTCATTTTGAATTTCATTTTATTTCTGTAATCAATTTTGTCCCTTTAATATAATCAATCATATTTATGTCATCTGTATCTTGTAATCGTTATTTCAGATTGTAACACCACAACTAAATTTAAACATTTCTATGATTTCTATAGTCATATAACTTTAGCATACTATTTCATTCAGATTTTTCAAAGTGAATGTTCTTTGTTTTTAAAACTTTAATTTTTTAAAAGAAGTTTATTTGAAATATATAATGCGTTTATTACATTTTTAGATTAAAATAACAGAATCAATTGTATATGGAATATACCATTTTATGTTTCAAAGATAAACCAGAAAAATTAATTTTTAATTCAAATAAGAAGAGTTAAGTAATATACAACCATATTTTATAAAAGAAATTCTCTGGTTAAGATTATTATATTTAAAAATTCTTTTTATACCTAATATGGATCGCGTTAAAAGATAACGATTTGTAAAACTTGCGTATTAATAATTTGCTTATTTTAAAAATAAATTTGGTAATAATAAAATAATTATTTTCTGTTGGTTAAAAATTTAATTGCTTAGATTGTAGCATTAATATGATTTCGATTCACTAATCCACAATTTCGATAGGATCATTCCATTTCACACACCTTCTAAAATAAAAGAGCTAAAATATTTTCTGCATTAAAAAGCTTAGCTCATCTTTAAATAGAAAATTCCATTATTTTGCTTCTGAACAGTTTACTGTTTAAAAATTTGATTATTTATATTCCTCATAAATCTATTTCGTTTTAAATCTGCAATAAATTTCTAGTAAGGAATTTTTACTTTATTAAATATTATCGTTACGTAATGAAGAAAATTATTACATGTATGCAAATTAAAAATATATAGAATATAATGATTTTCACAGCTAATATCAGAAATATTGTAGTTTACTTTTCAATCGAGAAAATTTCTAATATAGTACAATTTTAAGAAATAGTACCTTTTAATATTGATATATTAAAATAATGACTTTTTATATGGTGCAACAGTTAACAGTGTTGCTATATTTTTCAATATTATGTTTCATTAAAAAGAAATAACACATGTATAATATTCTTGGCTACACTTAAGAGACAATCATGTTATTCGATTGCCTTAAGATGATACTTCTGTTTTATTATCAACATTTGAAGTGTATGTAAAAAGAAATTAAAGTAATAACGAAATAAAAGCAATATGCAGAGAGTAAACTTATTAGTAAATTTTTCCTAATGCACAAAAATAAAAACGCAAATGGAATGAATTTTAGTCATTAAGGTAAATGTTATTTATTATGGAGGACACATCGAATTTACTATAACAGCCATGAGCTCTTTCTATGGAAATTAAATAATTTCCATTTACGAAATTTATTTGTTTATTTCAGTCATAACTAGTCAGTAAAAAATGCCGTCAAAAAACTGAATTAAATTGACTAAGATGTAAGAAATAATTAGCATAAGCAGGGAAATTATTAAAATTCAACTTAGAAAATAAGGCAAGCTCGTTAGTAATTTAAAAGTACATATGGATTTAAAATTTTTGTGTAATAAAATCGCCTAATTCAATTAGCTTAGGAACTAAAATTAAAAATAATAATGTATAAACTTGCATTATTTTATTTCTAAAGCAACAAATTTATAGATTATTAAATTTTAAAGTTGAATCTTGGCAAAAAAATAATCAGTATTTTAGATATTTGGCGTAAAATTCAGGCTGAGTTGTAGTTCTCAAAGAAAAGTCTCCAAGGAGTGTGGTTTGAGTGATTAAGACCGATCAATCAAACCACCGATTAGGGGGAAAGCAAAAATAAGTGGTTTCTACTATGTGAAAATATACGTCGCGGCCGCTTTCGGTGAAAACTCTGCGACGTATCTCTGCCGTCGCAGGCCGCTTTCGAACAGGATAGTTTCGACGTATCCCTGCCGTCATGAGCCGCTTTTCGACCAGTTTATTGCGACGTAACAGATACGTCACGGACGCTGAGTCGGTTAAAATACACGTAAACATCCATTAGGAAAGAGGATATGCAACGCAACAGATGTTCATTGAGATATTAGTATTATTCATGATCTGCCAAACTTCAATTACTTCTTATCAGCTAACGTTTTGCTGACATTTCTAACTAAAAAACTCAAAGTAGCATTCTTATTTATAGAATTGAGAGTTATTCAGATAAAATAACCCTATTTCTCTTCTGTGAAATTATTTATAGAATATACAATGACAGATCATCCTTTGTTCTTAATGAAATATATGTATTCGGCATATATTTGAAATGGAAAAGCATGTAAGTCATTCTAAGAGAATCAATTGAAATAGGAAGTGTCAATTAAAGAAATTGATGTAAGTGCTACTAAAACTAGATTTGAGTTGAGACAATTCAAATGCAACCCATAGAAGCTGTAGGAGCTTGAAAATTATAAATCTATCAATAATAATTAATTCAAACGTGAAATGATTTTCTAAATCAAAGCGTGGAAACTTAATACACTTTATCTGTAAGTTGTACTTTAGGATCACATTACCAAATTGCCCAGAATTCATGCTATGAATAATAACTGCTTAATGAAAGGGACATACTAAATATTAATATCTATACTTAATTACTCGCAAAAGGTCATGCTTAAGTATTTATAAATTTTTAATGATCTTAGGCATTTAGAAATATTTTAAATTAAAACTTAAAGTAAAATAATGTATTTTGTATTGCATGTGCGTTACATATTAGATGAAGTTATGCGTGTTACATCATCATATTGTTATAAAAATATGTCACGTTACATAAATATTTATATGACAGTTATGAGTTGAAATATATCCAAAACACATATCTTTTGAATGTATATTTCAGATTTTGTAAAATCAATCAGTTTTAAAGAGTCTGGAAGTTTATTATTGTTAAAAACATACTATTTGTTTATTATTATTGAAAATACAATACTTGCTTATTGTTATTAAAAATATAATACTTCTTAGTATTATTTTCATTTATTATGTTGAATTATGAGATTCGGAAATTCACTCAATAAATCGTTTTGTATATTTGCACTAATTGTTTATACGAAAATTGTTGATTGTAAATAAATCTGATCTAATAAAATTTTTATTTATTATTCAGTTAAAAAATTTTAAAACAAGTTTTGAAGAATAAATAAAATAACCACAACGTTTTTTACAAAAACAAGCATGCTAAAATAAATTTGGTAAATAATAAGTCAAATGGTTAGAATAAGTACACATAAAACGAAATAAGTGCTAAATCATAAAAGTTTTGATGAAAATGGCTACCAACGGCGCACATTTATCATTAAAATATCTTTTACTTAAAGTAAATCAATTGCATATTCATATAACTAAATAACTTTTCATATTTGATCAAAAATTAAAATTATGTTTATTTGCTTTAACAGTTTTCTTCCCGTTATAGTATCAAAAATATTTCAACTAATTTTTTCCTTTTTTTTAATTGGGTTGAATTTAGAAGTTTAAAGAAGTCTTGAGGAAAAAAGTACAAAAAGCCTTTTTTTTCTTATAAATGTGTGTATGTGTGTTAGCAATTTTTTTTATATAAATAGTTCCTTTACTATTTTGATTTTACAATTTAGAAGGTAAAACATGCAATAATTAAATGATTTTATTGATAGAATCGTTTGGGGCAGTCAAATTACGCAGTTTGGGAGGTAAAAATTGATTTTAAGATTTAAAGGAAAAACACACAAAAGCGTTAAGTAAATTATGGCTGCTTTAAATAATTTTTAAATCTGTCATTTCAAACGTATATCAAATGGATGTTTTTCCTAGTGCTGTCATTTTCTTCACATGCAATAAATATTTTCCTATTAACTATTTTCAGAAGAAATGTTTGATACTAACAATGGTTCATTGTCTAATTTGATTTCACAAACTAAAATCACTTTATAAATTAATAATATATTTTTAATGAATCATTTTGATTGGATAATTTATAATTTAATTAATAAGAACTGTGTAAAATGTGATGTAAATAAATTAACTCCGTGTATATAAATTATTACAAAAATATTTAATATAAATTAATATTATTAATAAAATAATCAACATTTTAAAAGCTTTAATAATTTCATTGAATTTTAAGGCTTTAAATAAAAAGTTGAGCTATGAAATTTAAAAATTGGATGTGTGCTTTCGTTAGATCTGAAATCATGAATAAAAATATGAAATTTTATCTTCCCAAATTGTTTCAAAATTTTGTATTATTTTACAGATTTTTTCTCTACATCTTTTTTTAAGTTAAAAAATTGAATCTACATATGTTCATGATGGAGGTTTCATTTTATTATTGCTCCCCATTATTAGCATTTTGACTTTAAATTTCCTTGATCAGTCTACAGTTTTCTATAATCAAATGAAATAACATTTTCACATTATATACCACATAGCATATATTAGAATAATTACTTTAGCAAATAATGATTAAGCGCATTAAGAATAAGTGAGTATTTGAGTTTTTTTAGATATGCAGGTTTCAAAAATGAAAGAGTAGTATATTTACGAATATAAAATTTACAAATCATAAAAAAATATCAGAGATTTTAAAATTTTTAAAGCTTGTTTTTTGAGTTTTCTGAATGTTTGAAATTAATACTTAAATACTTTAAAATAGGTTTAAAGCAATTTAACACGAATATTACCGCCAATAAGATTTATGGAAACCCGAGATTTGAGAAGCCATAAAAATTACACGTGACTCCATTACATTCTTAAGTAACACTTGCTTATACATTATCAGTAGGACGGAGATATCTCGAAGGAATTTTGTGTTCTGCTCGATGCTCATAAATGTTTCAATAAACTGCATTTTGAATTCTACTCGTAGTTCAAGCTATTTTAATATTAAAGTTGAAAAGGGATTACAGTAAATGCATAATTATTCCATTATTTCAATTTTTCACTTACAACTCTAATATAATGAAGAAATTATAATGTTAAAATACTATAAATTTTTTCTATAGTCACTTCAGTGTTAAAATAGTTTACTAATTTCTTGGTTCTTTTTTTTATCTAGCAAGTACGTAGCGAATTATGATTAAAATTTAATAGGGCGTGTACTTAATAACGTATGCGCTTTGTAAGTTAATTTTTTTTTTCTTAATTAGATAAAAGTATAGAAAAAAGTCTCCAAAATTGTCGCATAAGATTAGGATACATCGGCGTATTTTCCATTATATTTTTAAAGTTTCTGTATATTTTAACATTTTAAGGTAGTTTAAATTTGGATGAGCAATTTTTGCAGTGTAAAATGATCTAAAATATCATCCATTTCAATGAGACACTGGTAAACTAAATTTGATTCATTAATAACTTAATAATTTATTTCTATATCATAGATTTTAAGGCCAAGTCTTTGACATGTTTAATGGTCAGAATATAAATAATTTTATGGGTTAAAAGCCTAGAGATGTTTGTAACCAGTCGTCGAAATTTTCAGATGTATGTTCAATTTCAGGCACAGATTACTTTCCTCCTGAAACTATAAAATCTATAAACATCTTCATAAACTTAATTTTGAATAATGCACCCGTTCAATAAATAAGCCATGCATCAAATGCTACTAAAAATGTAAGAGTATCAAATATACCTTGTGTTATCTAACTGAAATATTCGATTAGTCATAGATTATTCAGAGGAGAAATATCAAACATTCTTGCGTATTTTACATAATTTAAAGTGTTTACAATTATTTTTTTTTAAATGTTAAGAACAATAGTATTTTATCAATCTAATAATGTCCACAGAATTTAACTTAATTTCTGACAGAAAAATTTCAAAAATTAATTTTTTTCTATAAAATTCTTTTTGATATTTTGCTGTTGCTGCTTATCCCAACTGGTGTGACAGTTTCATCACACCAGCCCCATAAATCCATGAGTTTTCAGCCTCTCCAGAATTACGCCCGGACTTAATTCCACATCACCCTCTCATAACCGACAAACTGAAGATTATGAGAGGGAGAGACCTGTGCCTCTTGACATTTGGGGCAGAGAGGGTAAATCTTGACACCAGAAACAGATAATATATATATATATATCAAAGCAGATCATAGGAAAGAGATTTTGGTTGAAGTATGAAATCTAAAACCATATTTACTGTATAATGCAGCTCTAAGCAAAGTCATTCGAAAAGTTTAACCCTTACTTTAAAAAGCGCCAGCATTTTTTTGTCTTCTGCCAGCTAGGCTGATAATGTGGGGTGCACTGCTCCACACTTTTTCATACTGAACAATATTTGGTATGGAGTCAGAGACTGCTTCAGTACACACATGCCATAGGGACTCGTTTATAGGGTAGGCAACCATTCCTACCTCATTCATACACAGAAAGGACAAAGACAGGATAGATAGAGAGAGAAAGTACATCTATTCCCGAACAGGGATTCAAACCCAGGACCTCCCTATCCGCAGTCAGGCACTCTGACCACTAGACCGAGCTGTCAGCAGTGCAAGCAATAAAATATTAAATAAAGTTTGGCTCGCAGTGGCTCAAATTGCGTAAAGTGCTGCTATCTATTAAGCAAAGAAAGTATGGAAATGAAATAAGTATATATATATATATATATATATATATATATATATATATATATATAGATAGATATATAGATAGGTAGATAGATATAGATTTATATATGTGTGTGTGTTACAGTAAAAATGATGAATCTATGATTACATAAAAGTATCTGTGATTATATATAATCATTAGTGAATTTGGTAGATATTATAAACTATTTCATATTTAACAAATTTACCGGTCAGTTTATAAATTCCCTAACTCTTAAGGGAGATGGTAATAAATTTGGAATACTTTGTGGAAACAAACTAAACCCATATTCTATGGGGGAAAATCATTTATTTGCATTAACATGTAAGTTTTCTTCTTTAGACATATTAGACTGTTTTAGAATTACAAAGCTTGCCCTACTTTATACATTTGCACTTATCTTCATAATCACCACTAAATTTGGGAAATATCCAGCTCATAATGGTAAATGTGATAAATATCATGACTTATTGGGTCAGTAGAATAGAGTGCAGGTTTTCTTTTGAGTAATTACTTCTCTTAGAAAGATATATTTGGTTGGATATTTTCGTGGTCTCTTACGCCAAATATGGCGTAAGAGACCACGAATTGCAATAATTTATATTTTATAATTAAAAAGTCAATAAATGGTTATTTAAGGTCACATACATTTATTTAGCCTGAACAAAATTTTTGAATAAGGACCTGATAGTTGTTGGGAAATAAAAAAATGAAATTTACATGAGCATGTACAAAACAGTTGCACAGAAAAAAAATCTTCAGTTATTATAAAAACAACCTAAGCCCATATTCTAGAGAAAAAAAAATCATTTTTTTTTCAAATAATGTTAAATGCTAAATATTTTAAGCTTATTTATTTAAGCAAATTAAACTATTTTAACATTTAGAGCTACAAAGTTTGCCGGATTTTTTACATTTGCACATATCAGACTCGCCTCTCGAACATATCGCTGATATCTCGGATCTGTAGACAGAGATGTCTTTCTAACGCATTCTCGATGTGAAATTACTAGATCTGGAACATCGTCAAGGAAAATATATTTTTGTACATAAATTGTGGATTAAATTTTGGTTTAAGACTGTGAAAATTTTCCTTGTTTTGTTCCTAACTGATTAAACTCTTCATTTTGAATTTCTAGTATCAAATTTTGGGGATCCCTTCTTGCTTTGTCAACGTCTGGTATTCGTAGTTTCACTGTGCAATTTACCAGCAGGCAATTTAAGGTATGGAACCTTCAACATATTTCCTTTGCTTGTAATTCTAAATCTTCTTAGTAGTATATGTCCGGTCTTCAGGAAACACAATTTTCTGCCCTAAAGAAGCAATTTTTAAGCATTTTTGCATGGATATACCTCAAAATTTAAACTTTTTAATCAAAAATTAGCATTATTTTTTCAAATTTCAGAGTTCACATATTTTTCGAATTAAACATTTTTAATTAAAAAATGTGCTATTTTTAAGTCAAATAATGATAATAAAAATGTAGTTATTCAAATACACGATTTTTAAAAATGAAAACAAAAGATATTAAAATCATAAAGATTTTTGTAAGTTTTTGAAAATATAAGATATAAGCCATTGCATGTGTTTTTTTAAAGATAATCTATTTTTTCTATATGCAAGAAAGGTTTTAATTTATTTGATTGTCCATCACTACCAATTGAAAATTTAACACGATCGTTTCTTTTACCATATGCAAAACATGTAACCGATTCGGTATCAGTTGTTAAAGGTCTAGTAAATATAAATTCTTCTCCAATTTGTAATTGTACTAAAGGACTATGTGTACGATTTTCAGATTTCAAAAAAATTGTAATTTTCATATGCATATTAGTTACTAGTTTTAAATCAGGTTCTAGTAGTTTAGAGCTCATTAAATTGAATTCTACAGGTCTAAAACCTCCTGTATGATATGTTGCATATCTCTCTTTAATAGTAGCATGGTAATTTTGAGAATCAACATATTCTTTTGTTGCGGCATCTTTATTTATAACAGGATTTGCAACGCTTGAAAGTCTTACATTTCCAAAATTATACACAACATTTTTAATTAAAGAAGGTACATATAATCCATCATTATCTCTAATTAATATATTATCACTCTTTTTATTATTGATGAGTGTTTTTCTGTCTACATAATATTTATTACACACATCGTATTTATCAGTAGGAGTTGGAATATTAATTATTTTTTTGTTATTAACATCAAAAGCATTTTCTTTCAAAACTAAAGTATTGTTTTCAAAGTAACGTTTATTAACAGCATTTTTGTCATTTACAGGATATTTTATATTGCTAAATATTTTATCTTAAGCATCAAAACTACCTTGAGCTGAGTGTATTAAACTTCTCTGTTCTAATTCTTTTACAATTTTATTCACATAATTCATATTAGCTGTATCATGTAAATCTATTGGATCTGACACATTTGAAATTCTTTTATGTTTTGCATTATAGTTTTCATTTTGTAAATGAATAAGAGAAGCATCTGATAAATTTCTAACATTATTTTTAAAATGTTCATGAATTCTATCCACATAAGATTTTGTTGCTGAATCATTCAATAATTTTGGTTCATTTACATTTCTTAAATTCTTTTTTTTCTATATCGTAATTTCCATCGTTTGTTAATTTAAATCCTACACCTGGAGGACCTGGAGGTCCTTCTTTTATTTCATCATCAAACAAAGGATAATAAGCTGTCATTTATTAATGTAAAAAACTCATTACGCTTTCAATGCTTTAATCATAGTTATTTCTTCAGATTTCATATTCATGGAGCATTTGTTCCTTTCTTTCAAAATGAAATAGAAAAAGTAATTTTTGGTTGTATTATTTTTCAATCTCCAATTGAATTCGATCATTAAATTATTCAGGTTTGTGTAGTTTTTATGGTTCTCTAGATTGAAACAAATTATAAGATATTTACTAAAATTTGAATAATCTATCATGCAACCTGTTTCTGCATTTATATTGTTCATTCCGGCTTCTAAAAAGAGCTGCATATATTCGATTATAATGTTTTTTATTAAAATCCATGAAATAACTTACTGTTGGAACTTTTATGTTATTAATCATTAACCAGCATTCTGTCATATCCAAGTTATCAAACATCATATTGTTTTGGTTCATATTTTCATTTCTTTCATCATATTGAGGGATGACGTATAAACTTAAAACTTCATCAGATGTTGCAGGAATATTATAAGATCCACTAGCATTTTTATTAAATAAATTTGATTTGATAATATTATAATGATTCCAATTTATTTCTATTGGAGTATCAGATAATTTTAGTTGATTGAATTTTACAGCAGCTGAATTTTTAAATCGAACATATGGTAACCAGAGTGATAGATCTTCAACAACTGCTTTGAAATCAGGATTTTGAATATCTGTATCATATTTTTACTATCATTTCTTTAAATTTCTATTTTGATTTGAAATCCTGTAAGTACTTTTCTATATTCTCTGAAAAAATCAAATATATATTTTAATGGTATCCATATTCTTACAATTTGACTACCTTTAGTGAATTTCCATCTCTTTGCAAATCCTTCATTAAATTTTTCATTCATTTTGAAGTTATTATAAAAATCAGTAATTTTAGTTGCATCAACCAAAGTTCCATTATATTTGAAATTATCTCTGTCAGCATATTCAGAAGTATCCATATAGAAAAACATATTAGTAGCTTCCGATGTTGAATAATCAGGTGTGAAATTTATCAATCCTAATACGTGATTCATGATTGCTTTATAATTAATTGTAGATTCAATTTCAGTATTTCCTATTGTTAATCTGCTCCAATTAATTAAACCACCACCATTTACAAAAGTAATATTTTCATTATTTATATTGCTTCCATCACCTTTTACAATTTTAATTTCTTGTTGCAGATAACCTTCAGAATATAATATATTAGCATTTGTATCATTTATAAAGAAATTATATGTAGCATTTTCATATGGATTGTTTTTATCTCTATTCTCATGTTTAATTTCTCTATATTCAAAGCTTTCAATTTCGTTATTATAATAATAACTGGTATCACTCTAATCATAAATTTTGTTCATTTATTTAGGATAAAAAATTTTCAATCCTGCACCAATTTTTTTCTTTTTTGATAAAATTTCATTTAATTTTTCTATTATGAAATCTTTAGATTTTTCTTCTATAATAGGTTTAGCTTTTTCTATTAAATCAGAAAATAAACCTCTTCCTTCTATTTTCTTACTCTTTCTGTACAATCTGTGTTTATTCATTTATTTAGCTATAAATCTATACTGTACTTCTTGTCTATTTAAATCAATTAGTTCAACTCGATGATTTCTAATTTTCACTCAATTCTATGTATGGAATCAGATTTAACTGGAAAAAATATAGGTTTCTCAAATTCTTTAGAATATAAACTTCCAGGAGGATTTGTGGTTGTAAATGAATAAATCACATCAGATTGAAAGTGATTTATATAAGCACCATTTACTATATCACAATGAATGTAAATATTATCCTTTCCATTTGCTATATCTGCTATATATTTACCTTCTTGCTCTGCATCTTCATATATTTTTGCTTCAAATCCTAAAATTTTGTAGAATTCACTTTTGGATAAATCAATTTTATAATGATCTTTCAATTTAATTGCAAACCTTTGTCTTTCTTCGATAATTTCAAATAATATTGGAGGATCATTTCCAAAGTATTTAACCATGTAACGATTCAAACCTTTTATACTGTAATGACCATTTGGAATAGTGAAATCTATCCATTTCTTACCATCAAAATATGAAAATTTATTATTTTTGTCAGTAATATTATTCCAAGAAATGTACATAGAAAATGACTGAAGAGCTATTTCCTTAAAATTAAAAGGGTTGGAATATTCAATTGTAAAATCTTCTGATTTACTAGCATTTTTAGAATCTAAAATGAGGTACTTCATTTATTTATAAGTAACAATTTTCTCATTGGAAATACTAGGTTCTTGAGTAAATGAATATAATATATCAATAGGGTTTTTACCTTTATTTCTTTCAGTTATATATTTCATACAATATAAACCCCATTTTACAGATGTAGGTTGTTGTAAAAAACTAGAATTATAACGAATTTCTTTTCCTGAAGATTTTAAATAATTGACTATATTTTTAGGAAGAAAATCATTTTTTATTTTTATTTTTTCATATTTATATTCTCCAAAGGGATCAAAATATTCTACAAAATTATATATTGGATCATTATAATAACAAACCCAATGAGTTCCACTACCTGTAGATACATCTAAATTAATAATTCCGTTTTCGAATTTTCTTATATTTTTAGGTAGCATATCTATAGTAAATGTACCTCTAAATCCTTTTTCGTTTTTTATATTTTCTTCTATTATTTTGTTGGATATTCCGATTGAAGATAAACCCCCTTTCCACAACGTTTTTTTTTAATCCCAGATCCTGAAATTTTATCTAATATTTTTTTAGTACCCCATCCTGCTGCACCACTAGCGGCTCCAAGACCTAAAGATGTCAGAATAGGAATTAGTAATGGTAAAAATCCTCCAGTTTTTTGTAACTGAGTTTTACTTATTGTAATTCTTTTACCTTTAGCAATTTGATTGATTTGTGTATTGGTAAGATGTAAATCATAATTAGGAGTTTTACTTTTATCTATTTGCAAGGAAACTTCTTCTCCTTTTTTATATCCAGATTTTAATTTTGAAATTTGATTTTTTTTATCACTCAAATAAACTTTTTTTGTTACATACATTTATTTAAAGTAAATTTTTTTTTATAATATTCTTTTACATAATCATTTGTTAATGTTCCTTCTTTTAAAAGTTTATCTAGAATAATAATTATTTGATTATATAATTTTTTAGACTTAGAGCCTTTGCATATTTTATTTGTGAATTCATCTAATTTGTTTATACCACTGCCTATATATTCATTTCCTGCTTTAAGAGTATTCAATGCTTTTATATACATTTTTAATCCATTCATGTTAGAATCGGCTTTTATTATTTTATCTTGTATTTTTTGTTTTTTCTTCTCACTGGTTTCATAATTTCTATTTTTAGTTAAATTTCCTTTAAGTCTTTTATAATCATCTCGTTTAGATTTTGCTATACTAATTATTTCATCCAACTCTTCATCTGTTTTATTTAATAGCTCAGAAGGCAATTCTAATCCTTAATTTTTAAGTAAATCAAAATCTAAATCTTTATTAAAATTCAATCTTATTATTCCTTCAGCTTTATCCATTAAATTTCCAGCATCTGAAGAATAGTCCAAACGTTTAAATGATTCATGTTGAGGTAAAAAAGACATATTATCTGTTAAATCTTTTATAGCATATTGAATACTTTCAAGATTTTATTTTCTTGAAATTTCTTGGTCTTGTAATTTTTTAATTACTGGTTTATGAAACTCTCTTAACGATTTTTCAGTACCTAAATCGGATTCAAGTTTAACTTCATTATTTTTTCTTTTTTCAGATTGTAATTTTATTAATTCTAACTCATTTCTAATCTAACTCATTTCTAATTAGATAAAATCAAGGAAAATCCTGGTTTGTGATTTATAGCCAAGATATGTTTGAATTCCTTATGGGGTAAATTTGGTCAAAGAATTAATATGAAACAAACTGAATATGTGATGGAAATCGAAGATTTTTATAGAATTCTTTTAGATGATACTATTAAAGATTCAAATATGAATTTTTTAAATGATGACTGTGTTGAAATGTCATATAAATATAAAGATAAATTTGAAAAGAATAACTTCAATACCAATGTATATATAGCAGCTTTTACAACTAGTTCTGCTAAAATTCGATTATATAAAATGTTATCTAAGTTACAAGATAAAGTAATTTACTATGATACTGATAGTATTGTTTATATAGATGATGGAACTAACAAAATTGAAACTGGATGCATGTTAGGAGAATGGACTGATGAATTGGGAAATGATAAATACATAAAATCTTGGATAACTGGAGCAAGTAAAGATTACGGATATAAATTAAATAATGGTGATATATGTGGTAAAGTTAAAGGATTTAAAATGTCGTATCAAAGTGAAACGATATTAGATTTTGATAACAGAATGAAAATAATAATTGGTGAAACAGATTATTTAGATGTAGAAATCAACCAATTTAAAATCGAAAAAGATAGAAATATTTCAAGTATAAAAACAAATAAAAGATACACATTTGGATTTGATAAACGTAGAATCTTGGATGATTATAACACAGTTCCCTTTGGATATTAATATCTTCGGTATTTATATCTTCAATATTTTATATCTTCAGTATTTTATATCTTTAATATTTTATATCGTCAGTATTTTATACCTTTAATATTTTATATCTTTAATATTTTATATCTTCAGTATTTTATATCCTTAATATTTTTTATTCTTAATTTTTAAAATTATTTATAAAAATGCATTTAAAATAAAATGATTGATATATCATTGATATTCAATATTCAAGGATTTATCCTTCCAGATAAAAAAATCATCAGAGAAATTAGTTGGACACATTAAACAGAACCAATTGCTGAGACACTTCAAGTATTTACACCCAATTGTGAATTAACACAACAAGAAATGTAAATTGTTCGTAAATGCACTCATGAAATTCACGGTCTAAGATTTAAAAGATATTCGGATGATAAAAGTTTATGGATTAGTAATGAAAATGTTAAAAATTATATTCAATATTTATATGATGAATATGGTGGTAGAGTTGCTTATAAAGGAGGAACAATTGAAAAAGAAATATTTGAAGAATTAAATATACCAGCTGTTGATATTGATGTACCTAAATGCCCTAGAATATTAGGTCCTATGTGCACTCTATATAAATGTTGTCACTATAAGAAATCCATTCAAAAAATAGTTTGTAATAAATGGAAGAAATAAAACACTTAGATATCAGTGAAGAAATAATAGAGAATTCAAAATTAATTAACGAGCTAATTGAAATCAATAAAATATATGACAGATATGGAATTGATGATTTAATAATGAAATATATTGACCAAATAAGAGAATTAATTTTAAAAGTTGAAAATAAAGATATAAGAGAAAAAGCACTTGATCTAGTAGATGAAACATCTTATTACATTATAAATAAATATCTTCAGAAAATATTTTTGAAAACGTAAAATCATTTAATAAAATGAAATATTATAAATGGAAGAATTCAACAACATCAAAAAGAATATATATCCTGAAACTTTTAAATTGAGAAATTTAGAAGTTGGAAAATACAATTTGATATCTTTGAAAAAAATCAAAACAAAATTTGGATCTTCATTAATTGCAAAACTAGAAGTAAACGATAGTGAAAAAGAATTTTACTTAAGTTCTTGCCATGCTGATTTATCTGAAAGAGCAATTAAGAAAATAAATAAAAATTATTATCTATTCAATTACAAAGGTAAAATAAATGATAAATATTATGATTACGAGTTGGAAGAAGTTTAAATCTTTTTAAAAAAAAACACATGCAATGGCTTTTATCTTATATTTTGAAAAACTTACAAAAATCTTTATTAATTTAACATCTTTTGTTTTCATTTTTAAAAATCGTGTATTTGAATGACTACATTTTTATTATCATTATTTGACTTAAAAATAGCACATTTTTTAATTAAAAATGTTTAATTCGAAAAATATGTGAACACTGAAAGTTGAAAAAATGATGCTAATTTTTGATTAAAAAGTTTAAATTTTGAGGTATATACATGCAAAAATGCTTAAAAATTGCTTCTTTAGGGCAGAAAATTGTGTGTCCTGAAGACCGGACATATACTACTCTTCTTTACTACTCATTCTATGTTTTCTTACTTGCTGTTGCCTGCATAATATATCTGTCTGGATTAGAGTGACGGCTGCTTCATTCTCTTTGAGTCTTAAAATTAACTTCAGATGGAGGTTAATTGATAGATCATTGTTGTCCATATTAAAAACATTTTCTATTATGCTGTTGATGTATTTTCAGAAGCATTATTAACTATCTCGATTAATAGCTGAAGATCGTCTGTTCTAAGATATTCGAGTACGTTTTAAAGACAAATTTTGCAGGAGTCCCAAACATTGCTTCCTAAGGAGAACACTTGATACCTTCATGAAATGCTCTATTTTTCATAAACTGCACAAAACTTAACCATTCGAACTATTTACTGGTGTGATTGCTTTTTAACCAAGAAGTTAACACATTTTCACACAATATCCTGGTTTGCATGTTCAACCGAACCTTGAGTCTGGCTGTAACTAGGTTTTCGCACACAATTTTCAGTTCTGACCTCATTGCACAAGCTTCTTTTACGATTTTGTTACTAAACTCACGACCGTTGCACTTTGCGGTACACTAGGGTCACCAAATAAAGTAAAAAAATAGATTTTAGATGACATGTAACCTCTTCTGCACGTTTGCTTTTTAGGGCACAGAACTGTACGAACTTCGTCAAGTGATCTTGATAAACAAATATAAATTTAAAGTTATTATCTGGGTGCGACTGCATGTCAATTTGGTCCACCTGGCATCTTGAGTTCATCTCTTGAATTGATCTCATTGGCCTAACAACAAGTCCTTTCTTAGGTACCTTCGGTTTTTTTTTTTGACAACTTTCGCACAAATTTAAGTAAATCATTACTTCTTCGGTAGCATTGTGTTTGTACTTTTTTGAAATTATTTTAATATCCTGTTTCTACCACCATGGACATTGATATTGATAAGTATACCTTATGAATTATGGTAAATATTTCTTCAAAGTAGATGTAAAATCTAACATTGTTGCTATCTTCATTTACGGGAAATACAAATTTTTCAACATTGCCTACTTTCATTGCATCGTATCTTTTTAGTCTCTGATAACATTCCGGTTTTTTCCTACTACTTTTGTTTTTATTATTATTCGCTTTTTTTTTTAACAAATCACATCACATCTTTCTTTTGTCAAAAAAACCACTGTTTGTTTTCTTAGTACCCATAATGTTCAGTAACTTGGAATTAAAACGTTCAAGCATAATAACCATTATTCAATATTTTACTTTTTATGAGAGGGTAGTGAAAAAACGTCTACATGCAACGAAATGAGAACTACTTCTGAAATCACGTGGTTGACATGCGTTGATAGAAGCCAAGCAGCTACGCAAACGTAACAAATTTTGCAAAGGTTAGGGACTTTTATCACATTTCTCATTATAAGTTGGTGGTTTCATAAACTAACAGGTTAACAGGTAAATTTGATAAAATGAAATAATTTATCATATTTTACCAATTTAGTGATGATTATGTATAATCACCGGTAATTTTATATAGTCACCGAATTTATTACTTTTACAGTAACACACACACATACACATATATATTTCTTTTTTTTATTTGTATTGTTTGTTATAGGTTTAAGTGTATTAAACATGAATTTGATTTTAAAGGTTTTAAAATTTTTGAAGATACAACTATTAACAAGTATGATGTATTAATCAATATTAACAAATATTACAAATATTTCGTATTCAATTCTTTGACTAATTAATATTTAATAAAAAATGAGGAAAATTGATGTAGATAAAGAGACAATTATTATGCTTTAAAGTCGAAGAATGTTTTGAAAATCATATATGTTACCAAAATTTTCTCTCTTCATCATAATATAAAAATAAGCAGATGAATTAAGTATGAAGATTTTTTAAACGCTTTTCAATATAATGCACAATAAAGTATTGAATATACTCAATACTAATGAAGTATAAATGAGAACTATTTTTTTAATTGCTTGTATCTACCATTATTAGCGATAGCCATATAATAATTTGTTGGCCATTATTATTTGTCTTTTACATTTAAGTTTGCAAAAAACCTGTATTGTGTAGATTGAACATGCATTTAAAGATCATTATAACAGCATTTAACACCTAATATTTTAAATATATATTAATATATATTCTCCTCTATCTCTTATTGTGTTTACAGACTATTCTCAAAACAAATGCAAGAGATATGGATTTTATCATTCTGATAATGACACTATAAGGTATAAGTATGATATACCCCCCCAAAAGATTTCTCGCCAAATCTGGTGACCTTTGTTTTGTTTATAGTGTGCCCGGGTTTCCATTTATTTTGGTCAATTCAAGTTTTTGTTGCTCAGAAAATCTTTTTTCTTTGCTAGTCTATTGTTTGGCTGTCACATTTATTTGCTAAATACTGGAGTGAAACGATTTGATTTTACATTGCTAAGCTCTAACGATTATGTATTTGGAATACATTGTGATACAATTAGAAGAAAAACTCCAACAATGGCATAAATCAAAATTAAAGACATCCTTGAAAATACTTTAAAAGAATTTAAGTATGAAATACTCAAAAGGCTTAGAAAAGGAGATAGCTGATTTTATGGAAAAGATAAACTATAAAATGTGATTCCTACATTCAATTAAGTTTTGAAAATGGAAAAATTTTGGTTATATAAAAAACAATACTTTTTAGTTCTAAAAAATTTTTGAATAAAACAATTCTCCATTTTACTTTAATTTTCAAATAAATATCAACATGAAAATTTTTGATATTTTTAGTGCAGTAAAGCTTGATCATTTCTTAATGAAGCAGCATACATTTTAAAGTTGGTGTTACAAAACTGTTATGTCAACAAAATTCAATGTAAATAAAAACAAATTTGAAATAAAATTCTTGGTAAAATTTTTGAAATGAAACAATAAATTATAAGATTAAATAAGTCTTATTTAAGCAATTTCGAATATAAGCTATTGGAATTTAAATTACAAAATAGAAAAAAAACTGAAGAGTAATTTAAAACTTTTGTAAATAAAATGTTATTGAGATGATATTGTAAGTTTTTTTTACAGCAATTGTGCAGGGTATAATGGCAAATAAAGAATGGAAACATGCCTTCAGCTATTTTTAAAATAGAGGAATCTTAGAAATTTACTAAAAATGCATTGACCTCTGAAAGACCAATCAATATCATGATTCACATTAAAAAAATATATATATATCAAATGAATTTGAAATTTAGAGAAAGTGTTGAAAAGTTTTTTCACGAAAAAATATAAAGATTTTTTTCTCATGATTCGAAAGAAAAAAATCAAATAATTAATTATTAAACATAAATCATAATTATATAAGACTAAGTCAGTTTTTTTCAGAAAACAATGGAAAAAAATCATGGTAAGTTTACTATATATATATTTTACTTTTATTATCAAAATTTATGAAGTGTAACAACTTTTAAATTGCTTGTTATTGTTACGGATCACCAAACAGATTTTTTGAACAATATTAAAATTAAATTTTTTATGGAAATGTGGGATTCACTAAATGCCCTCTTTTTACTTTGGCCTTAAAGTTTTCTGAAGATTAAAATGTTGTAATGCTATTTTTATTTGAAATTTCACCTTTAGGAATTGTATAAATCGCAAAGGAAGAATAAGGTGCTTAAAACAAATGTTTTATATCAGGTCTTTTCAAAGAAACAAAAAACAGTGATCTATTGAAATTTTTCTATATTCTTCATGTTTCTAAGAAACTGAAAATTCAAAGAACGTTTCATATGCAGTCATATTCTTTTCGATGAAAGAATGTTCTGTATGCAATACTATTCTTTTCCATGAACTGAACAAAAAATAACTCTAAAAAGAAAGAGATATTTGCAGTAACCAGTTTCTGATATTTACAAAGCTCTGCGATTTGGAGAACATGACATAATAAAAAATGGCTATTCCAGTGCTTTCTTCTTTTTTTAAATTTAAGATACCCAAAATTTTCTGTCCCATAACAAGAACAAATCTTTGTGAGTCAATATTTGATTCTCTTCTTTTTCTGTAACTCTTTGTCGCCAACTTTGTCACTGGCAAAGTAGAAAATAGGAGAAAAATGAGAGATATTGGAGGTGAGAAAGAATAAAAGAGCAAATACGAGATACCTCTATGGTAAAGATTAAAACGGGTATCTGATCTTTCCTTCATCTTTCCTTTAATGCATTTTTCTTACTGTAATACCGTGATGGACATAATTTTATATATCAGAGTTTAATTTATAAAAAGTAATATCTACTTTATAAAAATTTATTTATGATATTGGCAATAATAAGATAAATTAAATTTATGTTCCTAAAATATTATTCTTAAAAAGTTAATAAAATGGTACGCTAAGATAAGATACTTACCTATTTTTTTATTTTTCAGAAAGATGGTCATAAATAAATTTTACAAAGAGCTGAATAATTTAAATAATCCAAATATAAGTATTCTCAAAATTTATTGGAATATTTGAGAAAAGTTAATTAAATTATTAAACGAGTTTATTTTGGTAGACAAAAAATTAATCAATGATTGGAAGTTTTTTCTTGCAGAATAAAAATTTCTAAAAAAATTGAGAGTTTTAATTCAGAAGCATTTACTAGTTCTCCCTAACTTGATAAACGTATTTTAAACAAGTTAAGTTTCCGTAATTGGTGGTAACAAATATTATTACAGATTATTCTTAGGGTTGAAATAATGGAAGTATTTGAGATTTTCTATACTACTCTTGCTGAATTTTTATGTAATTGGACATTATCTAAAAATTGGAAAAATGATAATGTATACTTTTCTCAGATTCTAATAACTTCGTTTCGGTATCCAAACTCTAAAGTATATAAATAAGATTTTCAAATCAGTAAGAAAGATTAATAAGTACATAGCAAGATATTTTCCAGAAGTTTTGACTTAGGCTGCCTTTTGGCGTCAATTTTGAGAGAAATTACACTTCAGAAGTCGTAACAAGTTTCATAAAGAAGCTGAAAAACTGTTTGACAATTATATTTAGCTGAAGTTAAGAAAGAATAAATTCATTAATAGTCTCGATTGTGGATAACTTTTCTAAATAATTTCTTTACATGCTTAAGTGTTTTAACTAATTTCACAAATCACAAAAACTGTAGTTTCTAATGAGATTTATTATGATATATAGTAGTAACTATCCATTTCGTTAGGAATGAGTAGTCGCTTATTCTTGCATAAGATCCTCACTTCCTTTCGTTTTTCAGTATCTTTCGTCACTTTTCTTCGATAGCTTGTTTTCAAGCTTCTTAATTATGCATGATTTAGAAGGTTTATAAGGGTTAATTGTTGTTCCATACAACCATATGTTAATCATAAAATCATATATAATCAATTACATCAATAAAAGTTTGAAAGCAAGTAAATTGTTATTTACCAAACCAAATATTTGCGTATATTTTATCACTGGTGCTTAAATAATAGTTATTTATATTGCTCATCGAATCACGTTAGAGAACCAAAACTTTTAACTGAAGCTGAATTTTTCTTGTTGCATATTTTTTCTTGTTGCATATTTTTTCTTGTTGCAAGTTTCAAATACAATATAAGAAGATAACATTTAATTCTTAATAGATTATAAATATAAAATATAAATTTAAAGTACAAAATTAGAAATAATAATTAAATATCTCTTAGTCTTATTTTAGTATTTTGTTTAAAATCTGCTTACTACATAATCTTATATTATCAAAATTTTTGTATTAAAAAAAGATAAATTTGTCATTATTTTACAATAGTTTGTAATTTTGAAATCTATTATTTTTTACACTTGTATATATATATATATATATATATATATATATATATATATATATATACATACATTCCAATAAAAAATTGCGAAATAATTTTTAAAATTGAGGCTAATCATACTTTTTTAGTTCAAATTCTAAAAATGTGTAATTCCACAATAAAATAAATCTTTCATTTTAATCGAAATTCATGGAATAAATATATAATACCATGAATCGCAGAATAGCTATAATGAACTCCTATCACACTGTAAAGACCTTATTTATATCTCTTTCTATACTATTATATAATATGCACACTTTCATAATGGATATATTCAGAGACAATACTCTATTGATCGGATGTTTCCAGGTGTTTCAGATTTGTTTGAATGTTAAAACAAGAGAATACTTGGTTAAGCTAGAGTCTTCCTAATCTGCATGAAATGCAATGTTTGTGAATTATTTATCTCAAAACTTTGATCCGTGGTAGCAGGATAGATCGAAAATAATCTTGGCTTTCCAGTTTATCGACTGCCTTCATATAGATCCTTTTGTTTGGGTGTGGGGGAAAGAACAAAGGGATTATAGAGATATGACAAGTATAGAGATTTATCCATCACAAAATTAATTATAACTCTTTTATCCAGGTATGACGCATTCATTTGGTTAAAAAGGAAGTCGATAATGCTTGAATCTGTAGGATATTTGGTCACCCATTACGTCAAGTTTGAAACATTGTTTACGTGTTATTATATCAGTCAATTATTGTGATGAACTTTTTACTGATATAACATTTATCGTAAAAGTTTCTGCTTTATTATTAGATGCTTTTAGTGAAAAAAGTTGATTAAATTTTACAAAATATGTCTTGTTGGTAAGATTGAATATGTTGATTTTTTCAGATGAGAATATGAAACATCGAACATAAAGTTCAAGTAGTATTAACTGATATTTATATTTAAAAATATCGCGCTATCTTTTGCTTGAAAAATAATTTATTTTTAAAAGAGACTTGTTTAAAATATTTTATCAATGAGGGAAATGTGTATGTTAGTAATAGAAATCAATTAATTACACTTCCTCGAAGTTTAATTAATGAATATAAATTAAAAGTAATTTATTCTTTAAACTAAGAAATTAAAAATTATTATTTCAATTAGCAAGGTGAATTTTATAGGCTTAATTTATAAAATATTTTATACAGTTTTCACAATACATAAATAATAAGAAATAGTAAAAAAAAATTTAAAGTGATAATAAAATTATTCATTATTATGAATAAATAGAGTTCATAACTTTATTTAATTATTTAAACCACAAACATTAAAATTTTTAATTTTTATAGACATTTGGGAGTAAAATTTATTACATGACACAAATGCAGATTTGAAGGCGTTTTACTTTTTCTTGTTTTCATAAATGCATATTTTGTTTTGCATTTCTCAAAAGTTTCATTTTTGTTGAAAAATAATTTTTTATTGGCGATAAGTTCACAAATACAGAAATAAATTATGCAACTTTAAACACGTTCCATAAATAATGTATTCAGATTACATTCTTGTAATGTTTGAAATGCACAATGACTGTTGAAACAAATAGAAAATGAAATATCAAAGTAAATGGAAGCAGAAAAAGGTAAGTTAATTTCATTTTTAATATCTTAGCAAAATTTTTCTTCACAAATTTTCTCAAATCCTCTAATGTAAATTATATATAATATAATATAATATAATATAATATATATATATATATATATATATATATATATATATATATAATTATCTGATATTTTTCGCAATTTAACTTTCTTAAGTGTAAAATATAAAATAAATCAATCTTTTTTAGAATTTTTACCATAATATTAGTTTTAAAATGTAATTTGAGTTGCTATTAATATAGCTTAAACATAACTTAAAAGAGTAATATAGCTTAAAAATTTGTGTGTTGTACAGATTTTTATGAAAAAAGAACTTATAAAGTTCTATTGACATGTTATTTTTTATTTTTTATAGTTTTTCATTATTTTTATTATTTATAAAAATTTTATCGAATTCCAATCACAAGTAATACAAGTTCTGAAATAATTCCATAAATTAATTAGAAAGTTTCAATAAAACTCTTCTGTTTTCTCACTTAATTTCAATCAGAAATATTTTAATTTGTACATCAAATTCTCGTCAATGTTTTTAAATATTCTATTAAGATTATATCTGACGATATATCTAATAATTTTTCCTAAACTTTACTTACTTACATAACACGTGATACGAAGAACTGAAATACATACTTTTTTAAAGATAAAATCTACACACCAACTAAATGTAAGAGCTAAACTTTAAATGCCGAATCATATGTATACGACGAACTTGAAGTCTAAGAAAACATAATTTTTTTAATTGATTCAGCGATCACTCATTTCAAATAGTCCATAAAATATGAACGAATAAAGATAAAATAATCGAACAAAATTCAGTTTTAGAATCACAACAGTTCTAATAATATTTCATTTCTGTATTTCTCTCTGAATGAATAATTTTCATTTACACTTAATTCTTTTAAGGATCCGGTTGCAAATATTAAAAAAGTTGAACATAGATTGCATATGAGGTGTACTAAAGCTTTCTACATTGAAAGTTTTTGTTTATTCAACATAGTTTACAGACATATTTTTATAACTTTTAAAATTAAAATTTGCATATAAAATTTATTATTATTTAGATAAATTTTAGGATTTAGTTAGCATATAAAATTCTTTTAAATATTATAATTTAATAACTAACGTAGTCATTAAAATGAAACTGAAGTAAAATTTGATTTTTAGTATAAATCTAATGTCTATACATTTTTAGAAAATAAAAATTTAAAATGAATATTCTTTCAATAAAAAGCATATATTACATTGAGGAAATTTCTCTCATTGTGTGAAAAAACAATGTTAACTTTCGATAAAGTAGTATAAAATTGAAATCAATTAGTGTTTCCTGAAATTATAACCATCAGCTCTAAACACATGGACAGAAATTCATTGAATTTTTAATATTTGAATGCAATATTTCTTCTCGATGTTTCATAAATGAATAACGAAACTAGAGTAAATAATTATGTATATTGTGTATATTTTTATAATATACATAATGTAAGTAAATAATTGTGTAGATTTTTATCCTGATGTGTTAATTTGTTCTTATACTGCATTTTAGAATGTAAAATTGTAACTATTTTGGTGTAAATAGCTTGATTATATGAGTTTCTAATGCGTTCTCCAGTAGTGTTTATTGTCTGTACTTTACTTTGAAAATACACTGGCTCTATGGAAAACTCGACAAATTGGCGATATATTGCCGAAATGGCACTAGGTGTTTATATTCAAAATATATTAATAATTTTTACTGTGAAATAATATTATTGGATTTACTATCATAATATAATTTAAAATCTAAAAACTCATATAGAGTCTATCCTTTCGGGAACATTTAACCTTACATTCATTATCTCAAAAGTTAGTGCTTGCAAAACATAAGGTATAATTCATCTTTAGGTGTCCAAAATCTATTAGAAAACGAAGTAAATGGCCGAATGGTTAGACACCTAATATAATCCTTAGACCAATAGTTCAATTGGTATCAGTTTCTCATAACTTACGTTTATTGCTGAGAGAGAGAGCTATTTTTGTCAATTAAATAGTATCAATGGTGACATGCTTTTATTAAATCTAATTATATTTCGTTATATTAGGTGGTTCTTAACCTGTGAACCTTGAGTAATAATAAATCCAGCAATTTTCAATGTTTTTATTTTGTATTTAATACACAAGATTCAGTTTCTTTAAATGCCTTATTCTCATTTTGCACTGTAAGTATTTTAGCTAATATTTTTATAATATAGTAGTAATTATATTGACGTGTACTCTGAAAAGGATTATGAAGCACTAACAATCAAATTTCGCATTCAAATCACCGATGACATCTTTTCCTTAATTTCTTCTAACAGATGCATAAACATTAAGCAAGATTTTTTTAACAAGTACTAAAAACGCAATTAATAATTTTCGACCGTATCAGAGGAAAATTAGTCTCTTCTTAAGATCAAAAAATTCTTTTATTTTTTTTTTTTATACTTATTTAAAATTTTTTTTAAAACTCATAAAATACCAATAAATTTTCAATTTTTAAAAAGCAATAGATAAATTTGTTTTTCAAGTCTTTTAAAAAATATATATATTTTTATGTATATATATATATATATATATATATATATATATATATATATATATATATATATATATATATATATATATATATATATATATATTATATATATATATATATATATATATATTATATATATATATTATAAAAACATATATATATATATATATATATATATATATATATATATATATATATATATATATATATATATATATATAAATATATATATATATATGTATATGTGTGTGTGTGTGTATATATGTGTGTATGATTTTATTTTAGAGAGTTACAAATATTTTAAGACATAAGCTAATGGAAAATAATATTTAAATATTTTCATAGTTTTAAATTTTTATCTTTTGTGTATGAAGTTTTTAAGCCGTATTCAGTTGCTTGCATAATTTTGTGTTTCATGATATGCATGTAAAATATTTAACTTAATCATATAATTTGAGTCAGAATTAAAAATAACTATTCCTGAGAACTGCCAAAAACTTAAATAATTTAGAATATAGTATGTTTAAATCTGATTTTTAGTTGAGTATAAGGAATTGGAATGTGGTATATTCCTTAAGAATATAGTATACATATTTGAATAAATAGGTTTTATCGTAAAATCAATTAATTCTAATTTTATATAAATAAGTTTATAAATTGAAAATATAAAATTATAACTAAGAGAAAAACACTGAATTTTTACTTAAGAGAAACATTTAATATATTGAGTGAAAATCTTTAGAGTTTTACTTGTTGAATATAAAATCTACCTGCTTACCGTTATAAATATTTCTCCTCGATTCTCTGTTTTATGATTTTGAATGAAATATGTTAATTAACAAAATAAGCTATATATACATTTTTATTTCTTAGTAAGAAATAAATATATCTAACAAATTAATAGTTTTTTCTTACTAATGGTATGCAAAACCATTGGAGAATTTAGTTGGACTGCTCAGCAAAAGATGTAATTGATTGGTCGCTCACTTAACTCAGTAAGCGTGTCATTACCCAAAAGGACGATGAGCCTTTGTAATTTAGAGGCCAACCTAAAAAAAAAATCCGAAATCTTGGCCTGTCATCTCCAAAAGTGTTATTCCGCGAGGAAGACATTGCGACTACATCCTATTTTTATACCTGATCTACCACTTAAATATGACGCTATGATTACATTAATAAAATCACAGCAGAAAAGTTTTAACTCTAAGTCAAAAATATTTAATAAAATAAAAACGACATAAATATAAGGGAAAAGAAAATAATTAGTTTTTAAATTTTAATACCAGACACGAATATAGTAAATATATTATCTGTATTCATTCTTTCAATAGTTAAATAAAATATTAAAATGTTAAAATAAAATTACCGCTTTTACACAAGTCTTCAGTGTCTTTCATTTAAAACTAAAGCCTAATAGTTATAATATAAAACTAAAATTGTGAGTATTAAACACCTATTTAAATAAAGTTATGGATGTAAAGACATTTTCTCAGTCTCAAATTACCTTAAGATGCATTTTCGTTTTACACGAACAGTAGAAATAGGATTTTGAGTGCGAATAGTTGTGAAATGGGGAAAAAAAGCATATTAACTTATAAATTCAGTATGATTGTGAGAACTTTTGAAAATCTCCAGAAAATTTTACAAGTTGGAATATCCCTTTATGGTAGTTTGAATGGGCAGCATTTACCACATGCGAAAAAGAAGGATTTGTGTTACTGTATGAATTACTTTTTCTAACTCTCTATTTCGTCTCTAAGAAAGACATGGATTATTGTATGAAAATTTCCACATATCCTTACGCTTTCTACTATAACATTGAAAATAAATAACAACATGAAGAAGAGTTTTGGTGAAAGAATTTGCAATAAATCGTGTTTTTATTGAAGTCGAAAAGAATTTTCAGTTCATAAGAATACATAAAATATTTATCCTAAAATATATCACAAACTCTCTTTTGTTAGGTCGGAAGAATGAAAAGAAAGAAATGCAATACAAAACGTCAAATATTACAAAACTTTAAAAATAAAAAGAGTGATTTGGAATATATTCTTAAGTTATAAAAATTTATTCATATTTTTTTTATTTATTTTAACATAGAAGATTTTAATTTCGAAAACATTATTCATTTTCAGTTTTTTTTGTCGTAGGAATGAATTAATACTTATTTTTGAGCTTTTATACAGATTTCTGTATCAGACTTTATGAATAGATTGTTTTGGTAATTTATTAAAACACTGAATAGCATTTGTTACATGAAATGTTGAAAATTCTTAATAGTTTCATAATCTATATACTATTCTTATCACTTTTACAGTACGCTTTCATGACAACATAATATATTTTACATATTAGTCATTATCTTTTATCAAAAATTTAAGTGTTTCATATACCATATTTGATAGATATATTATTTGAAAATGTTATGCCCGTTGATTGATATGATGTCATTAATAGTTAAAAAAAATCAACTATATAAATACTTTTTCAATTGAATTAAATATATACATGTTTTTGAGTACGATATTTAATAATGGATTATAAAATATTTCATATTAAAAATTATAGGTAAGTTAATTGCTAGTAAATAACATATTATATAAAAATGATTTTTAAGGTTTTAAATTGTTTTATCAAATATGCAGAAAAATTTGTAGTATTGAACATTCAATACTAGTTTGTAATGTTAGTAATAATGATAAAAACCAAAGCCCATGTATTCTGTAAAAGCGACGTGTATTACGTGATATAGGCGGATATGTAATTTTTTGTTATGCAATTGATTATATATTTATAATTAACTTTTTAATAGCAATAAATTTTCATTTTAGACCATTTTTTATATTTATTACTTGAAAAAAAATTTTTTAAAGGTATTTTCCAAACAAAACTAAATTTTCGTTCAAATGGTTAAGAAAATAATTTGTTTTTATATGAAAATATTAAACAATAATATGATTACTATTGAAAATATTATATAATAGTAATCATATTATTCAAATAAACCTGTATCGTCTAAATATTAGACAATACAGTTTATTTGAATTCTGGGTCTGCTGGCTTTGTAATAAGAAAATTGAACATTGTTAAGTTTCTTTTCTAATTGTATATGAAAAATTTTTTTATCCCTCCCTTTTTCAATTCCGTTAAAGTTACGAGGAGAGCTTTCCCCCCACATTTCTCGTGTCCATGATATTTCCAGTCCACAGAGTGTTTGAAAAAAATGCTCAAAAATGATTAGAGCAATCTAAATGTTATATCCAAAAAAAAATATGTTTCTCCCTTTTTACACACCAGATGGCAGAACTTTATTTTCTAATAGAATTGGAGTTATTTTATAATAGATGTCAGAACTATTCAAACTTTTTAAATAGGCATTTTTATGACTGTTTTTTTTTCTCTTTTTTAATCATATGATCTTTAAGGAGTTAATGAACGACCTTGAGGATACCAAACTAACGTTGCAGTACAGTGTCTTCTCTCACATCTAAATGCCAATTATTTGCTTTAATTTTATAGCTATTGCTTCAATATACAAAAGACACATTTTTCAATAAACATTATTCTTTATAACAAATATATTCTCAGAGATTAAAATAGTAGGAATCTCCGAGAATAGAAGGAAATAATCACTTTTATGTATTACTATCAGAAATTTGCTTAATTCATGAAAATAAGTATTCTGCCCTGTAAATTGGATTTCATTAGATCAAACCAAGCATGTGTTCGAGATAAGAATTTAAAATAATAAGTTAACAGTTTAAAGAAAAAAATAATAACAATATTATATTTAAAATAAAAGTCTTTTTATTTTTATTTTATTATTTCCGACGATAAAATTGAATTTTTAATAGTCTCGTAAGTTAAACAAAATAAAAGAAATTAAATATCAGAAATGTAGAAATGTTTTCAATAATTTTTACTTTATTGTGACTCGTATATATTTTTTGTTTTAATGCAATTAATGTGAGTTCATTAAAATGAATAATATTTAAGCAGATAGTTGGAAAACCAATCATCAAAATGAATGACTTCTGAATTGGCGCATTTAAATTTAATAATTTTCGACCATTTTTCCAATAACGTATTTGTTCATTTTTTATTTTTCTTCAAATGACAGTGTTAAGGGTTTTTGTAAGGAGTGAAAATGGCTTAAATCGTTGTCAGTGGTGTAAATTTGTTAAGTTTGTTACTCAAAAATAATTTTTATTATAGATCCCTGTCTATAAATACCTTCTCCTTCCTTCCATTAGAAAGAATCGTTTTCTTGCTATTAACTGCAATTTCTTGTTTAACAAGCTGATTCAGTTAATGTAACAAGTAAAGAAATATACTTACTTTTTTCTGTCCCCAAATAAACATCAATAATTTTTTTGATAGTTTTTCGTTTTAATTTTATGCAAAATTGCTTAAAATTCGAGTGACCAATTATTAAATACATAGAATTAGATATTTACCTGGATACTTCAGATATTTTTATTTTATTGTCAGAAATTCCTCTCTTTTCAATTCGAATTAGAAAGGAAAATTTTACTTCAATCGTTAACTACGTTTTTCCATTTAACTAAGTTATTCATTTATCATAGGACAATTTTATAATAAATTTTATAAAAAAAAAATTCTGTCTTTGAATAGATAAATTTCTTATAAATATTTACTTTAACTAAAGTAAAATAATTTCAAATTTGTACGATTGTTAAATGAGGAATATAAATTATCTATTCACCAATAGAAAACTTTTGTCTTAAAGTTTTTTGATTGTATTGAAACTTACCTAATTTTGATTAATTAATAAAAGTTAAAAATAACTTGATAAATCTGATCATTAATGGAAGAATAATTTCCTTAATTTAGTGAAATTTTTTGATAAATTTTAAAAAATAACTTATCATAGTGACAAATTATCTTATTGTAAAAATTTGCATGAATATTATCATTGTACAATTTTAATTTTCAACGAAGTTATTACTACAATTTGCATTTCAATTAGAATTTCTTTTGAAACAGAAATTATATAACTCCTATTGGAAATACTCGTATGCATTATATACAGAATTTAATTAAATTGAAATCACATTTCTTCGCAGAATTTATCATCAGAACGTTATCTTAATTTTTTCATGTACATAAAAGAAGGATTTAAAGATTGTGTTTCTGTACATGATCCTGTAAATTTTTGTTTCTAATTTTTATTTCAAAAATATTCAATTACCTATTTTCAATAATGAAAAATGTTACATTTCCAATAATTATCATTAAAATAGTTAGTGAAACCATAATATTAGTTTTCAATGAAATATTCATGAGTTATAGAACTTCAAACAAAGGAAAACAAGATAAAGTATGGCATCATGTATAATTTTTTCACAAATGAATATCTTATGTATTACACAAACTGTAATTATTATTACTTATTCAATGCATTTTATGAAATTTTTTTAATCTATTTGTGTTAATGTTTTATTATGGTAAATGGAATTATTTTTACTGTAAATTCAGATTTATTTAAGTTCTTCTCAGTTTCCAAATGAATATTTTTTGTTTTTATAAAAGATAAATATTCAAAAGTTTAAAATACTATTTTAAATTTCTCAAGGGGCGTGACATTAAAAAAGATCAGAAAACAAACAATGAACAAATTTGTAACAATGCTGAAAACTCAACTTGAATCAATCAACTACCTAAAAAGACTTAAAAAGTGATTTATATTGTTTACTTATGATATCAATGATATTTTAACAACCCTTTTTAAGATAATTTTTATCAGAAATTTTTCTGTCTACAGTTTAAATTTGTTTGAATAAACATTATTATTTGATACATATGTATATTGAATGAATGGTTGATTTATCTGATATTTGTGATAGCGACAGAATGGTATTGGCATATATGTGGATTATACATTGATTGAATATTTTTAAATACTGGTTGTCTCATGTTTGATTATCGCATATTATTCATTTGACAAACAATCCATAATATAATCGATGACAATTGAGGCAGACAAATATTCTTACTAGACTTATAGATTCATATAGAATACAAATCTCTAAACTCAGTCAAGAAACTAAGATACACGTGTAATGTAGGAAATTTTGCACATATTTGTATACTTACACACACACACACACACACATATATATATATTTATATACATATATATATGTGTGTGTGTATCAATGTTTTATAAGCAACAATTTTTTAAAACTAACGCATTTTAATGACACAAATATTAGACAAACAATAACATCATTAAAATAGTTAGTGAAACATCATTAAAATAGTTAGTTCGCTTTTAACGGTATAAAGAAGACAAAGCTGTTCTGTTATAGTGCCTATTCACTCGCTTTTAACAGTATAATATCAAAGTAAAAAGTAAGTCTCTCTTTCTTAATATAGCACTTCCTCCTTGCTGACTCTCCTTATTCTCTTGGATGAGAACATACGTGATACTCGTATCAACTAGCGATACCTAGTTCTGATTTTGGATCCAACAGTTTGCCTCGTGACCCACGTTTTCGACCTTTTAAACATAGATCAGATTCGGTTGACATCTGAAAATAAAACAAAATTTAAAAACATATACAAAAGACAAAGAAATTATGCACAGGGAGTGATTAGTTCTAAGCAGGAACAGTCCAGGTCTTCATGTGGTCAGCAGCGGTAGAGGTGTAACTAAGCTATTCATGATGCCTAACTATTTCCACCAGGTAACTATTTTAACGTTCTTCTCCAGTAATTCGATATGGTCCGAAGAACTTTGGTTTTAACTTTAAACTATTTCCAAACTGCGTGCGTTGAATAGCCCCTAAGTCACTGATATTGAACATTTGGGCCTTCTTTCTCTCCTTGTAATAAGTTAATTTATTTTCTACCTGAATTTTTATAATTTCTTTCTTTACCTCTTCATATATATCTTCTCTGTTCTTCATAAAGAGGATGGTTTGTTCTTTTACAAAAATTTCGGCGATTTTTAGGTCTACTGGGATTTTTATTTTTATTCCTACAAGAACATTTCCACAGTGCCACGGTTTGTGGGGAAAAGAGTTGAAACAAGGAACTATGAATCATTTATGGGGCACCGGTACAGCTAGAATGATGTCAGCACACATGAGGTGACCCATCTGAGGGGAGGCAGCGATGGCCTAACAAAGCAAGTCTACCGAAATTCCGAAGCATGTGCAAGGCACCTTGGATGCTCAAATATCGAGCAGAACCATTTACTGTCTATTGATTGCTAGTGATCTGCTCATAATTTCCATTAAGAATACTGTCATTGACCATACAGCATAGAAGACAACGTCTGGAATAGCGCCGAATTAGAGCAATGTGGATGTCGGAGTTGCACAAGATTGTTTTTTTAAACGAGTCACCCTTCTGTTTTTAAGTAATAGCCGCCGCGTACGAGTTTGGCAACGACGTGGAAACAGGTCCAATTCTGCAGTAATTGTGGAACGCTCCTCCATGGGAAGACGTGGCACCATGGTTTGCGATTTCAGGTGACCTCTAGTTCGTATTCACGCTACCATGTCAGCCCAATGTTAAGTGCATGAGGTGCTGAAGCCGGTGACACTTCCCTATCTTCAAGGGTGATAAAACGTTTTCCTTTATCAGCAGGATAACACCCAATCGTACATTACTTTCATCAGCCAACATGTCCTACAAATTCTACTGCTATTTCCCTGACTACCATGCTCACCAGATATATAACCAATTGAACACGATTGGGATATGACTGGACGCCATTTGCAAACGCCACCACTGCCTCCTTCAAAAGAAGCATGTGGCATATGGTTTATGGAAAATGGAGAGCCATTCCTCAGGATTCTCATTGACTCTGTGTCTAAACGAATTTCTTGTATATCACCGTTCACTGCATTTCAACAACCTACAGACCTGATCATGTTACCGGTCTGCATTTAGCATCCCATTTCGAAGTACAGGTCATTTGTCATTCGTTGATCTTTCTCTCTATTTCCCGAGTTTCGTTATTTTCTGTAACTCCATCTTTGTTGCAATTTCAATGTCAGGCAGTATACATTATAATGAAAGGGAATACACTTCCTAGTGTATGTATTTAATATTAAAAAAATGTGATGCTACTTCAGAATTGACTACAGAAGCAAATACCCTACGGAAGTTGATGATAGTCTAATACCAGCATCAATTCTATAGCTACAAATTCTACAATTTGTAATTCACACAGCTGCATGTAAACTAAATTGATCAACACATGGCCTTCTTTTGTATATTGCATTGTATATAATTACATACGCTTATTCGAAATTTTCTTATTATTCCTAAGGAGAAGTGTTGCCATTATTTTTCAGTTGATTTGTTGTGAGATATGATGGCATAAATTCAAGTTTATGGCTTTTTTTTAAAAAAAATATTGAAATATAGTAGAAGTTTATCAAGCTTAATTTACTGCCTAATGAAATTTAAGTCTTAAATTTGAAGTGAATTTCGGTCTTTACAAAGCTAATTTGAACATCAGCAAAATCCCATGTGATTAATTTGAATGGAAATCTACAACTGTAAGAGCAAGTCACTGGAGATATTATAATTTCAAGAACAAAAATATGCACAAAATTTCAATCGCACATTAACTCCAGAGAATTGATAAGTTTTGTGTAGTTGTGAAAATACAAAATATAAAATGAGAAAACAAATATTCATTGCATTTCCTGCTTGTAATGATAAAACTGAAACTGTGTGAAGATTTACGAAATCACTTGACTATAATAAACAATAAAACAGGTTAGAAAACAACAGCATTAAAAATGAAAAATCTGATGTTTGATTTATAATAATTCAAAAACGAAAAATAAGGAACGACGTGTAAATGTGCTCAGAATTAAGAATTGCAAAATATATTAAATAAAATATCAATAAACAAAACTCTTAAATTGAATCCAAAAAGGGGAGGGGTATATACAATTAAGCATATAATAATGATATAAGTATCACAATTCAGCGATACTGAAATGAATGAAGCGATTCATATAAATAGTGTGAAATTAAAAATTATTTTACTATAGTATAAATTACGTAACATGCGTCAATATAATCTTAGTACGCAGGTGGTACCTATTAGCATTTGCAGATAGCATTTGTGTTCCAGAAATCCATTCAAGTTCAATCATGACACCTTCTACTCGTGACAGAGAGTACAGCTCCTTGTCAAGTTGGAAGAATTCATTTCTCTCTCGTTTAGATGACACTAGATGGCATCACTACATTCCAATAGTGAACCTATTTTTTTTAAGTAGAGACCAAGTAGAAGTCCCTAGACTTTGGTGTGCCACTTTCAGTAGTATTGATTTAGATGGGTATTTAGAGGACTTTGCAAACTTGCATATTAACGTGTCCCAAACGCCTTTAATGAATATGCTGGTCTTTAGCCAATCCTGGGATTGAACTCACTTGTTTTAGTGCGAGAGAATGATGGACTCACATCTGAGAGAACACGGTTCTAACGTTAGTATTACAGTGGTTCACTTAGAAAACAGTTTGATGGAAAAGAAGTAAAGTAGCAACTAAGGTATTATAATTTAATAATGTAATTTAAAATAGTTTAATTTGTATAAGCTGCACAGTGGTGTATATTTAAGGAGAATGTATGTGTGTGTATGTTTATAATATATATATATATATATATATTTCTATATACGTTTAAAGTGACATTCATGCATATGCTTATAATAACACATTTATTTATACACAAGGATAGTAGAGAAAAAAAAATAGATAAAACTATGTCATGTTGACTTCGTAAAATTGGAACACAAAAGTTTAAAATAATATTAGCTTTCTATTGTGAAACTGAATTCGCTTACATTACAGCTAACTAAATTGAAATATTTCTTGTAGGAGCATTTATAAAAAATATATAGTGAGTATAATGGCAAAAATATAAAATTATATTGAAAATATGAAACAAAAAGTAAATCTTGAAATAACAAAAATTTTGAATTTGATCAAGTTTCAATTTTTTTTACACCAGTTTATGAAAATTAAATATACAAAACAAAAATTTGATTTATTTACTTAATTGAAAAATATGTGGGAAAATTGACGCTACAATTAATTAAAATTTTTTATTAATGTAAGATTTATAATTTGCTTCAAATTTTCTATATTATTTTATATATTTTCAATTTATTCACAATATTTTTATTTAATTATTATTTTAAATAATAAAAAATATAATTTAATTTATTTATATAATTAAATTGAGTTAATATACATTTAATATTTAAATTATTTTTTTAATGCTAATAAAACAAAATTCAAGCAATAAAAGTGAGTTGAACTTTCCCTATGAGATATTTATTAACACTTTAATAGTTTGCTTAAAAATTGTTTTTAAAAAAATTATTTTTTATTATTTTACCCACTTAAATGACAGTAAATATTTACTCTCAAATATCAGCTTCTTTATTTGTTCAGTGCCAAAAATTACAAAATCGAAAGAGAAAAATGTAAGAATACTTCGTAAAACAAATTTAAAAAAATCCATTTTAAGAAATAAGAAAAAGAGATATTATTTACATTTGAAACTTAAAATAAGTACAATATTTGTATTATTTTGAAAGTAAAAGAGAAAAAATATCTTCAATCTCTGAATAAAATGATAATTTTATTGAAAATATATAAATGAAATATCTTTAATAATATTTAAAATAATATTTTTTTATTTATAATCTAATTTTGTATGCTTCAGAAGATTTTAACCAAATTTTTTTAATTATTAGTGATAAAGTAAACAATATAAAATAAAACCAACACAAAACTAGTATATGACCACATAAAACTAGTAGTTAGTCCTATATAAAGCACACTAAAATTGAAAATAGTCTATTTTTTTGCACCAAAATATGATATTTTTACCCAGAAAACTATTTAAAATTAAACTCACATACTTCTTTGAGCATTGACAGATCATAATTATACGCTTTTTAATACTAAAAATTAAATATTGCCAATATCCAATAGTGGTAGTATTTACGATAATCGAAATTTTAGGTATTACAAAGCAAAATATTAGGATAAAAAGTAATTGGTAGAAGGCAATAAATATATAAGAAAATACATAGAAAAACCTTAGAACACTATTGGAATAACCGGTTAATTGTAATTTTTTTATTTAGAAATAAAATTAAAAATCCTATGAAACAGTCTTCTCATTTCAACAATTAAAAAAAGGAAAATATAATTTTGAGTATTTTTAACATTTGCTTTTTCAGCTTTAAAATTGAGAAATAGTATATGGGTCGTTTTTATAATTAAAAAATGGAATTTACTTTTACCTATCGTTTTTAGTAACGGAAAATAATGGGAATTATACCTGTTAGACAGAATTGAGCTGATATGCCTTCAAACGATAAAGTTATGGGAACTTTGGGATTTAAATGAACAATCTCCAGCTTTGATATGATTTTTGTCATTTGATTGGGTTGAAAATAATAAAGAGGTTGATAATATTGTCAAGTAGAAGTGTAAGGTGGACAGAACAACTACACTCTATTTACCTTAACAAATTTTATTAGATCAAAAAACAAGCAAGAAACAAATCCTATGGTCGAACTGCTCACAATCTGAGAGGGAACGTTATTATATACAATAGTAGAAACTTCTAAAAATGTGCAAATTAGGGAAATTTATACAATCGAATTTTTTTTTTTTTGAAATTTAAGACAAAAATTAAAAGGAACGAAAAATCCGAACTGATAAGCCGATAGCAAATTGACGATCTGTTTGGTTATAAACCACTGCTTTGATTAGAAAACTGCTTGCCGATGCGCTTAAACTTTGACAATATTCAATTACTACATTCCTATTGAATAAAACTAACACTGTAATTGAAAAGTTAATCTTGAGTTTACTTTAAATATATAATTAGTATATTTTTAATATATTATATTTCAAATGTAAACTGTGATATGTGTCTATATATTTAGTTGATTATCTAAAATTGATTATATTAGATTGAATATGTCTGTATTAATAATTCATAAAGATACACTAATATCATAATTGTAGAAATGTTTTTGTTCCTTTGCAGATTAATTGTTTCAACATTTTTGATAAAAAAATAAACAATTTAAAAATGTAGAAAATTATGCTGTTATTCCAAAAGAATAATGTTATCTTTATTAATGAAACAATTAACTGTATTGAAATTAAATACTCCTCCCCAAATAATTTATTTGCAGTAAGAAGTTTTTGAATCAATAAAATATGCATAGATAAGCATAGATAACTAAATGGAATATAACGCGCACATTTAAAAATTAAACTGTTTAATTTAATAATTTACCCAAAGTCTCAGTAAGAAGCACATCTTTCAATTACAATTTGCATAGAAATAAAATTACCAAATCAAATTCGTTACCCAATTATCATATTTGATATTTATAACAGATTAAAAGCCTTTGCCCAAAATTCAATGAAAGAAAATATAATAATTTGCCTAGTTTGAAAAAAACCAAATAATGTTTAGAAAATACTATTTTTCATTGACGTATAGAAATACATTATTATAATTCATTAACATCTAATAGCATTAAATACTTGAAGAAAAAGTTCTCTCAAAAAATTAATTTTAATATTTTTTAATGTTTTACTTAGAATTTAAAAAGCAACTGAATATTTTTTGGTCTGGAATAAGAACAAAAGGAATTTATAAAAAAGATTTATTTCCCATTTTCATAAACATACTTTTTCCAAAAGATAGGAAATGCATCAAAATTTAAGTTTGAATAAATCTTATGTTCTATTACAAGCTAAATGAATGTTTCTTTCTTGAATTTATTGTGTCTACTTATGATAATATTTTTTCACATGGAAACCTTTTTATAAATTATGGATTGCGTGTGATTGTTTATCCCATTCGGAAAATATATCGTGACTGACCTTTATTGCAAAAAGAATTTGTTTTTCATAAAATCTTAAGAATTTTCACACTATTTTACCAGGAACACTCATATATTAAGTACAAAAAATAAAATCTCATTTATTTATAATTTATTATGTTCCACTTATTTCAAATATCTTTGATTTCTATTCACAGTTTAAAGTATTTTGCACCAATTCACTAAAATTAATAACAATTCTTCTTTTTTTTCCCATTTTTGGAAATAGATAAAACTTTGCAACTGTCAGTATCTAACTCTTCTTTAAAATCTCTATGTGAGATTTAAATAAAATGAATAAAAAGACTTTCAGCTATATTTTTTTATTAAAACATGTGTGCATGCATGAGAAATTTATTACACTGTATGACAAACATTTAAAACATTTAAATTATTCTGGAACTCAATTTTATAATCATAAAACGTTTTCAAGTATCAAATATGTTTAATATTTTATTTTAGGAACCAATAGAAATTTTTAACAATGACTATTCAACAGAAAAGCTATTTAAAAACTTTAAAAGAAATATCATGAATATTTAATTAAATTATTCTGAGAGAGAACTTACTTTGAAATACAACTTATAGTGTTAAGATTTCAAAAGCCTAAAATTCAAATAAGAAAATGTTTTATAAATTTTTGAATAATCAGAGGCTTATTCGTGATAACAGAAATACTTAAAAAATATGCTTGCAGTTATCAAAAATTACATTCATAAATATAAAAGAATAAATTATTAAGGAAATTTTATTGAAATCAAATGTATCAACCACATGTTTTAGTCTTTAGACAACAAGCATAAAAAAGAAAAATACATAAAAATTAAATATAAATTAAGTTTCAAAACATGGAAATTTCAGATTTTGATTTTAGAGAATGTATCAAAGTGATTCTAAAAGTGATAATCATCGCATAATTCTATGACTGCCATAAACACTAATAGTCATTAGTTGTAAAAGCCCCTTTCTCAAAATACCGTTCATAAAAAGATTAAGCAAATGTTGTTATTTGAGGTTAATATGCATGATCATAGAAAGAAATCTATCTGTCTAACCAATATTTCCAACCACGTATGCAATTAAACCTTAGCAGTGTGTATTTGATGTAAATTTATGTTCTATATCAGACCATGTAAAGTTCTTTACATTCCTGATACAAAATATCACTTTCATAATATTTTAAGACACTGATGTCATATAATCCAAGATTCCAAATTCTGAAGAAGTGCTGCCCAGATTAAATATTATGACGTGTGAGATGACATAAGTACTAAGGTTGCCATAATAGAATTTTGAGCCTAATTCTCATTGATTTACATATCATGACGTAATAACAATTAGTTTACCAGATACATAAGAAAATCCGCCAAAAATACCACCAAGCTCAAAATTTAGCATCCAGGATTATATGGCACCAGCACCTATTTTAATTTTTAAACAGATAACATAATATTGTTGCTACTACTCATGAATTTTATAAATTAAAACAAAAGTTAAATTATTCTTTTTGCGATTCTTCAATTTCTACTTTAATAAAGTCTCATCATCAGTTTGTGGACATGGCTAGTCAAAAATCTCATCTTTAATGCAGTTCATACAATGATTCTCTTTTTTTAAAAAAAACCAATTCTACATTCAAATTAAAATGATTCAAGAGTGTCAATTTTGGTTTTGTAAAAATGTTAAGCATTTTACATCAAGTGTATTTTCTATTTTGCATACAGTCAAATTTTTCCCCAAAGCAATCAGAGTAGCATTTGCATTTAAAATAAAAATAAAAATATAATAATGTATTACAAATTTTTTATTCCAAACATCTTTCATTGTTTTAAAATGCTTTATTCAAAAAGTTTTACAATTGTATAATATATAATTGTATGATATTAAATATTTCCTAATTTGTACAGTTGATAAGACTTATAAATTAGGAAATTAGACTTATAAATTAGTAATTTCATGATATCACGTGATCCTTGCCATTTAGTAGCACTTGAATATTTAAAATAAAACACGTTCTATACAATGAGTTAATTAGTTCATTGATTTTTCTTATTTAAGGAATTTAATGTAATGATGTTGTATTTCATTTGTTTGTTATTAAATGCAACAAAAATTAGAATTTGCGTTTTTCAATCAGAATTTTTTTAAATTAATCCTTTAAAGTATTCCATCGACTTCAGTTCATTCAAAGTTTTAATTAATTTCAATTAAAATTAATACAGTAATGAAGCTTAACATTCAATTGCAATTAATTTCTTGAAACATAGGTAATTTAAAATACATAGATAATATTTGTAGATAAACTTAAATTGCTACGAAAATTATTTTAAACTTAATAATTTTAAATCCATTTATGGAATAGGATAAAAATCCAACTTAATTATAATCTGGAAAAATGCAATTATGTATTTAAAGAGGCTAATTAATTAATAAATTAAAAATAATCTGCCTCCTGACTCGTGCATATGATAGTGCGTATGGAGTTTTAATCAAAATAAATTGATTTTTCGCTTATTATTCTGCATACTAAAATATTCATAAAATTAAAAAAATACATTGAATAATTTATTAAGCAATATTTTAGGAAAACGATACTTAATTCAAAGTTCACTTTATATATTATAAATCCGCGTTCTGTATCATTAATATATTGTAACATTTTTAAGAGATTCAGATTTCCAGCATACGATAGGGGTTTTGTACATAGTTTTGATATATAGGTCCAGATTTAATTTAAACTATTTTCAATGCGAAAGTTTGAAAGAAATTCCATTATTTGCAACCTTTAAGTGCATATTGTCTACAAATGAATGTGTATAAAGTATAAAATAACATAAAAGAGCGCACAATGATAAAAATACAATGCATTGCATTGGAATAATTTGTCCAATATTGTAATAAAATACATTAAAACTAATCGGCTCAATGATTCATAAAGAATTAAGATTTACATGTATATGACCATTACTACGAGTAATATGTAAAGATGTATTCAAATGACATAATTCACAGGATCATAATTTTTACAAGAAGAGTGAAAAAAATGCATTTCTAAAAAAACATTGCTTACCTTTTGTATTTTTGACATAAATAACTGACAAAAAGTATGAAATTTCGTCAGTTACTTGTGTAAAAAATTCCATTTTTTTTTTTTTACCAATTCCATAATTTTTAACAGTTTTGGAATTTTTGTAAGTAAATTACAAAAAATTAACTATGCATATTATAGAGATTCAAGTAAATGTTAATTTACAAATTTTCTCGGGAATTAAGCTACATGCATATAAAAGCACGGCCTTTTTTCATATAATGCATACAATTATACCACTGGTTGTTAAGTTATTGCTTTAAATACTTACACTACACTTTAATACTTAAAATATATCAATAAATAATTGTATATAAAGAAATCCTCTAATTGATATGAATTTGTAACACAAGATTTTTCAATTGTAAGCCATAAAATATTTGCGTTATATTCTTAAGAACCTGAAAATAAATAGAAATTTAGGGAACATAAAATATTGTATTTGCTGTTGGGGTTTCTCATGGAAGTAGTTCTGAATTGACATGTCCCAACAATTAAATGTATCATGTTCATCAATGCTGAGATAATCTAAAGGCTAAGGTATTGAATCTCTAACTTTCAAGTCTTCACACTGAGTGTCGATGTTGTAAAGGTTTCAATTTAAAATAAGGACCCTGACTGAATTGATTTTCATGAACAAAAAGTGATCTTTCTGTGTCAAACTAACAAATCAATAATATTGAAAGGATTATAAGATTCCAATTTTAGATATTATAACAATATAAATTTGGTCATATTAAAGAATGAATTGAATGAAGAATGTTGGTAATTTGGTTGAATCCTAGTAGAGCCCACATCTTTGGTTGAAATGATTTCGGTTGACGATAATTGTGGCTTGCGCCAATTTCGGTAACTCTATATTTCGATACACTAGATATAATAAACCTAATTATTTCTGGAATTTCGTTCTGGCTGTGTGATTTTTTTCATTTGTTGTCAAAACTCTGGGCTCTCCTAGGATTTTACCAGTAATTTTATTCATATTTCAAAACAAGTATTTGTAGCAAAATGCGTTATTGTGTTTTTTTATTGAGCAAGACGATAATATAATTGTAGTCGTAGCTATTAATCCACTTTAAATTATGTGTCTTATACCAAGCATATCACTAACACTTATTTATTACATTTATAATTTAAAAATATGCTAATAGCAGTTTTTCTCAGATAATTTAATGGAAAAGAAACATTAATAAAAATTGTATACCTTTTATTTTACATTATATTATCAACATTTAACTACAAACAACAAATATATAACATGTAATTTTATTCTTTTAAAGATTATTTGTTTTCTAAGACAGATTACAAGGTCTCCGGGGAGATATTGGAAACATTCCACACTGTAATATAAAGGAAAATATTTCTTCTCCATCTCAGATCAGTGGAGGGAAATAAAAGGAAAACTCCATTCATCGAAAATGAGAAATTTATTGTCTACATTCTTTTCTCATGGTAACGTATTCCGGAATCTGGGAGTGGATATTCCATATTTGATTGACAATCTCTATTTCAGATTTTATTGCAATGAAGTATTAACATTTTATGTGATCAATATATTATTAATATAAAGGATAATCGAAAAAAGTGAAATTTCCGTTGTTTAATTACGATCAATTTGATAACTGCAAAGCTAAATCCTGCTGAAGTACACCAATATTAAAGATTTGTACTATATTGAACAATTTTTGAAGGACTTGTCAAATAAAAATAATTTCTTTAAAAACATTGCTTTCAAATACTTATAGAAAATATATCACAGAGTAAGGTTTTCTTAATTTTAAAATTAATTGCAGTGTAATTTACCAAATAAATATGAAAAATTCATTCCTGTAAAAATGCATATAATAACTTTTTTCGCTTAAATTTGATTCGAAATTTCTCTTATTTAAAATTACAGGCTATGAAAAATGAAAAAAGAAATGCACGATAAATTTTCTAATAAATAAATTAAAAAAAATCTCCTTTCCTTGTATTAGAATCTTAACACAACTCTATTTCTTGTCTTTTGAGCAACGATTAGCTTAACTTGTCAAAGATTCCTGGTGTCCTGGTAATTTTGTTCCGATGTAAAGTGATTCACGTTAAGAAATTTTTAAATAAATCCACAGGTGTCTAGTGCAGTGAAGGTTTTCTTGGTCTGATGGGTGAGAAATTCACATGAACTCAACTCACCCTTTATCACGAAGAGTAAAATCACTTAGAATGAGATGAACTGGAAACTGCTGTTACCAGAATCGTAATACTTCAAGTTCATTTCCTTTTGCTTTACTGTAGGTGAGATGCATATCTGACAGTTCATCCCATTATATTCTACAGTAGAATCCCTGAAAACGAAGATATCAAGATCACATTGTCCGAAATTGAAGAGGCGAAGTTGTGCCATTTTTAAAAGACTACGTTTATAGTAATTCGTTTTCTTTATTGCAATTTTAGAACAAAATCCTTATTCTTTCCAGTGGAACTTTGCTACAGAAAAGTATTCATTGTCTTAGGATATATTCAACGTAGGCAGATACAAAAGATAGTAGAGGCTATAACTCTTATTGTTTTATTACGCAAGATTTACTTGTAAGCCTGAGAAACTCTGATATTGACAATCGAATGATCTGACAATGACATTGACATCGAATCTTCCAACATTGAGTGATCTGACAATGACATTGACCATATGAAAAGAAACTCATCCTTTTGAGGTAGTTATGACGAAGAGGAACTAGCGTAATCGTCTCAATCAAGACATATTGTCCTTAATCAATTCGCTTCCACTTTCTTCCTCTAAAAGTGGTATATGTAACCATAGTAGTGGTAATATCGCTCTCCTGAAAGGGTGTCATCAACTCTCTTTTAATTTGTAGAAACAATTTAAAATTATACTATATGTATATAATTTAATAACTTAAGCCTATATAAAATGAAATCAATTGTGTTATAAAAAAAACAACTTTATTATTTGATATACAAATAATATTTCCAATTATTTGTCTTATAATGCTTAAACATTGCTATGTACATATTCAATTTCTCTAATAAAATATATGAAATTTTAGACACGTTCTAACTTTATTTAAAATATATATGAATCTAATAATTTTAAGAGAAACGAAGTTTTATAAATATAATTATTTTTCTATACTTTATTAGTTGAATTATTAATTTATGCAAGATGTGCTTAAAATGTCTTTTATTTTAATTTTATGTCAGTAAAATGAATTTTCCTTACATCTTTTTTCAACATGATCTCTAGTCAGTTGATTGCTATCTTTTCATAGAAAAAAATTTCAAATTGTAATGGAGAGCATATAATCTTTGAAAAGTACATATTTCATAATAATTTTTCTCTCTTCATTCTAAGTTTTACTGCCCCACTGATAATTAATTATAAACTCTGTTTAAACCTCATATTATTTAACTTTTCTCTCAAAATTTGAGAAATCTTAATTACATAGAGAACTTTAAAAGAAATAATGTATAATGATAACTGCATAATTATGTTACTTGATGAATTATTGTTGTCAGAAGTAATACGAGCGTGACTAAAATATCAAATCGAAAAGCAGGAAAATATACTTCTTCGATTAACGTTTCCTCATTTTTAAAGAGGTAATTTATCAAAATCTTTTATTTTTTCACTCATTCTATAAATATTTTTACATTTTATAATTTTAGCCGAATAATTGCTATTAAAATGCAATAAAATATTAGTAGGTATTGGATTATGTATATATGATGTAATTTTTAATTTAGATAACCACAGTTTTAATAAGCATTTAAAATGCTATAATACAAAATCATAAAATAGATTTATTTTTGCTAGTTCCTTAAAATGTTTCAAACAAAAAATCAGTGATCATATATTTTAAAATAAAAAATTATTTATGCCATTCATTATATACCTATTTATATCTATATCTAAATCTATCTATCTATCTATATATATATATATCAAAATTTTCTGCTTTGATTTCAGTAAAAATCGATTAACTTAAATTTCAATTTTACGATTAACTTAAACTAATTAAAATAAAATATATTAAGATTATTGATATTTTTATATAAAACAAATATAATGTGAATTCTTTATATTTTTTCCGTTATTATTTCAGAAATTTTTGAGCTGTGTATTGAAACAAAAGAAAGATTTTATTGAAAATATTGTTTTATTTGCACCTTAAAAATGCATTTCATTATTAATATATTATTAAGGAATTCTTGATTATACTAACACACTTCCCCGTAATATAAATCTCTTGAGCTTACTTTAACAATTCTGCTTTTTTCTTTCGAATCACTCACGAAAAATCTGTGAATACAATGTTACTTTACTTGTAAAATATCACCATTAATAAAATATTGTAGTTTCAATAATTTAGATTTAATTTCTTTTCTAATATTTATTTATTTACTTTAGAAAATACTGGAATATATGCACATATATTTGCCTATTTTTACCTACTCTAATCATTAAATTTAATTGCTTCTGAATTTAAAAGCACACGGTGGCTTAAAGATCGATATTCAAGTTGAAACTTCCTTCTTCAGATTTTGAAAATGAAATATTAGAGGCGATTTACTTTGCATTTGGTTATGTGTACTGTATTTGGATATTATAATCGTATCTAGATTTCAATTATATCTTTCAACTATTTCGTCACTTAAGAATATAGAAGTAAGTTTACAACTTAAAATTTCAATTATTTTATATCATGTCATTTAAGTCGGTTTATAAATACTATATATATTTTGAAAATGGTTTGCTGATGGTTTCCTTTGAAACGCCAGAATCCATAGTAACCATATATGTTGACTATTAAAAGAATGTTTAAATTACTGAGCAACACATAGTTTGACGATAAAAAAGTGTGATTTGCATAGAAATTAATCGCAAGTTGTTTCTTATGGCTCTTGATCAAGTCAAACTCGCTAGCCGATGGCAATGGAAAATTGAGTCAGAAGGGTGCGTCTTTCGTTTCAAACAGGAAGATTAATTTATTTAGAAATAAAATTATTAAGCTAATAACTTAATTTATATTATTTTTATTGACCATCAGTTACCAAATCTTTTTTCATCTAATAACGAATATCAACTTAAATGTTATAAAATACCTAAAACTGTAGCAATAACAGACAAAAATTCTTTCTCATCAGAAACGTTTTATTTAGAATGTGGAGTTCTGTTTCTTAAAGTGTTTTTATAAAGTTAAATTAACATTCTCGTTAGGTTTTCTATAAATTAAACTTATGCATTATGAAACAATGTATCTCTAGAGCTTCAAATTGGGTTCATAATAGTTGAAAAATAAACTGTTTATCGTAGTGTAAAATACATTGTGCACATTTAAAAACTGTCATCCATACAAATATTCGGTTGGTTTGCAAACAAATTCTCCAACCATCAATTTCACAATATTTCATTATCATTTCCTTAATAAATATGCGATTAGTAATTTGTGATATATTAATAAATAAAGTATTGATGCCGATTTCCAGCCAAATACTTAAAAGTAATATTTTAACGAAAATCATGTACTAATGAATAAATAGAGAATATATGAAACGATTTGGTTATGTAATAAATACAATATGTATTAGAATAAAAATATTGTGTGAAGCATAAATAAAATTTAAAAAAATATATCACTATTTTATTAATGATTTGATATTTATTCCTAGTCATTCTTAATATACTACTTTAATAATATTTAATTATATAATTTCCATTTTCTGTTTATTTTATATCTAACAACATTTACTCTCTCCCTCTTATTTGCTACTATCAAAATTGAGGGTTTTTTTCATGGTTTCACATCTTAAAAAAATTAAGAAAGATACCGCATTTTATGAAAAAAAAAACTAAACATTGGAGAAAAGAAAACAATTTTTTAGTAAAGGAAAATACAGCTATTAGATTTGTTGCTTTAAAAAAAATTAAAAATTGATTATGTAAATAAAAATATTTTCTCTCGCTCTCTCTTCGTTTCATCCTATATATAGATCTCATAATTTAAATTCTTTATCGAAAAAATATATATGTGCCAACACATTCAGAACATTAATGGAAAATATTTCTCCGTATCGTATACTTTGGTTAAAAGTTTCTGAAAGTTGAAAAATAATAATAAAAAATTCGGATAAATTGTGGCATATCATATTTGTATCGAACTCTAAAAAAGTTTTTAAATATTTGAATACAAAACTATTTTCCTCCCTTTTTATTCTTGAGAAAGCAATATTCTTTAAAATGCCGTAGAATTTGGAAATGCGTTTAAGGGAAATATGATTGATCCAAATAGGGTTTCTACTTGCAATCACACCAATATCTTTTTAAGAACTTTAATGATCTATTTATCTGTATTTATCTATCTATATAAATAAATAAATTATGTATATATATATCAGTATAAATTAGATATATTTACGTAATATATACAAAATCGAGAAAGCTAAATGGTGTTTTATAGACCTCTAAACAATGATATTTCGTTCATTTTATTGGAATTGTCAAGATTATTGATGTAATCTTTGATACTAGCTGATAGAAAAAATGGTAATTGGATAAGGACAATATCATTAATTTAATGATCAAATTAAGACCATGTCTAACCACACCATTTTTAAGTGCTCAGTAAATGTAATTCACTTAATTAGTATCTCTAAGGTTTAATGAAATCAATGTTTCAAAGCTATAATTGCCTATTTATATAAAAAAGAAAAAAAGAAATGAGTTTTGCAAAGGCATGTTTCTAATTGCGTTCTATGGTAAAATTTTCATTATGATATTAATAAGTGTTAACTGTGTTGATAGTTATACAAAATCTTGTAATCAATGTTGAATCATATTCCTAATAACAATTGAATCCAAGTAAATATTATGTTAGCGAAACATTTTTCTCATATATATATATATATATATATATATATATATATATATATAGTATATATATGTATATATATATATAATATATATATATATATATATATATATATATATATATATATATATATATATATATATATATATATATATACATATATATATATATATATATATATATATATATATATATATATATATATATATATATATATATATATATATATATATATATATATATATATATATATATATATATATATATATATATATATATATATATATATATATATATATATATATATATATATATATATATATATATATATATATATATATATATATATATATATATATATATATATATATATATATATATATATATATATAAATCTACAGGAATTCGTCAATATAAAAATAATTGTGATTGAAATTGCAAAAACACATTCTTCATGGAAACAACATGATTTTGCCAGATACTGTAGTTCATCGAAATCAATCTGGAATCCAATCCACTGATGACCAGTTCTTTTAATTCATCTTGATATGCACATTTAATTTAATCTGAAGAGTGAAATGGTCAACCATGAAAACAACTTGCTAATTCGTCTTGCCAATGAAATAGGAAGAACTTGCAGGGAGCATGATGAGGTGAGTAAAGAGGATGAAGTAAAATAGTTGTTTTCTTTTTCGCAAAAAAAGTTATCACAAGTAGGATCGTTGAACAGGAGCGTCGTCATGCAAGAGCACCCATGACTGCTCAAACTACATTTTTGGTCTTTTCTTCCGGATCGACTCATGCAACTGATGCAGGACTTCGACGAAGAGTTCTTCATTCTTAGAGCATCCTTTAGGGATAAACTCCATCTGTACTGTGCTCTGAATATTAAAGAATGCCTCTAATTTTCCCTTAAAGCGATCTTGGCGGAATTTTGCTTCCATGGATATTGCGATTATTTCCTTCTCCCAATGATCCCTTGTCCACAAAGAAAAAAAAAAAAAAAAACAAAAAAACAAAAAAAAAAAAAAAAACATCATTTTTCGTCAGTAGTAACAATTCTAACAAATAAGAAAGGATTTTTGTCAACCATTGAGATTAAGATTTTTCATTTGAATCCTCTTTTGATCAGCATCTAAGATACTGAGAATGTATTGACACACCAAATGCTTATTAAAATGCTTTATGAGTATCAGTTGACAAGTAGCCTCTGATATTTACATCAGAAAACTTCCTTGTACAAAACTTAGAAGAGTTATACTATTTAAGTGGAAGCCACTTGGCCTTTGATGTTTCAATTGATTCTAATATTTGGCAAATTGCTTACAGCCTCTACACATGTATCGCCATGGACATCTTTTTTGATCTTTTCATCGTTGCCTGAAGTTACGGGACGTCCCCAGCATTCTTCGTTTTTGGCATTTTCCTTGCCTTCTCTTAACAACGATTCCACTCAAAATCCTGCGTTTTCTATAACGTTTTACTTCTGTACACATGCTTCAACATTTCTAAAGTCTCTTTCCCAAGTGAGCTCAAAATATGATACCGAGTCTCTGTTTAACAGACGCTATTTCTTTCTATACCAGTTATTTTTTCTATACCAGTTATTTCTTTCTATACCAGTTATTTCTTTCTATACCAGTTATTTCTTTCTATACCAGTTATTAAATGCACCTCTCAGCTAAAAATTTTGTCGTCTCGAGCTTTCGATTACATGGTCTGGGAAAAATCACTTTTAGAGCAGTAGGAAAATGTAGTAAGACAAAAGAGTTTTGAATCTGACCCGGTATATATATATATAGTTGTATGTATGTATGTATAGGTAAACATATTATAGAATTAATTTGAAAGTAAGTTTAATTTCGACTGACTTTAAGTAAGAATATTTAATTTTTGATTAAAATTTACATTATTGAATTACTAGAGATAATGCATTTTTATCTTCAATATTAGTATTTTTATTACACAAACAAAAAATAATTTAAGCACACTATTGGAATAATTCTCTATAATGGTAAAGTTGTTAAAATGAAGTGTTAAGCATTTTGTAATTTATTTAAAAAAAGCTTTCTTTTAATCATTCATTTTAATTTATAAATATACATATATCATACGTAAATTAGAATGAGTATAAATAGAGCGTTCAACTATATATTTTACCTTGAAATATCTTAATCAGAAGAGGTGTTAAAGTACATTTTTGTTAAGTAATAATTTAAAGATTGGTAAGCTTTAAATCCAACATCAAACTTAAATCAACAAATCTCCACGATGATATGCAAATTAATCAGTTTCTAGATGCATCTCGAATTTATTTATTTTAGCAGCAGAAACTGCAGTGTAATAAAATTTCCTTTTAAGCATTCAATTATATCTAGAATATATTCGATTACTTCGTGAAACAAACGCTGCTGGCTGTTGCATGGATGTTAATTTATTTTATCAGCTAGAAATTCAGAAAACTATTCCACAAGAATTTCGTCAACAATAAATACTTGAGGATGTCTATTTGACATAGAATTAATCATCGTATGATATATATTTGGATACTGAATACTATCGGAATATCATTTGAAAGTTCTTTTAGTCATATAATTACATTCTTTTATTAAATGAGATTAATGGGTATATATTGAGACACACGCCAAAAATTTCTTAAACAATTTCTTCAGTTATTATATATATATATATATATATATATATATATATATATATATATATATATATATATATATATATATATATATATATATATATATATATATATATATGTATATTTAAAACGGGAAGTTTCAAATTGATAAACAATTAATGTGACATATGTCTGGTAAAAAATTATCTTTATAAATGAATACATAATAATATTTAAGACCTGAAAATAAAGTAATAAATATTATAATTGAATGTTAGAGAGACATGCAAAACGTAAGCTTGAAGCGAATCGTGCGTAAACGCTATCTTGAGTAATTTTTTAATATTTTTCTCAGTAAGTCTTAAATTTAAAGCAATTAAATTTTACTATTTGTTTATTTATTTATAATTTATTATTTACTTCATGTATTTCATTGTTTTCTTTTTGAAAATAGAATCAGTTTTCATACTTGGGGATTAAACGGAAAAGGCCAAAGAGCATATTTTTTAGTAACACCAAATGTCTTGGTGTAAGAAGTAAATATTGTTTTTCAAATTTTTCTTTAGTAGCATATTTGACAAAGCTGAACTTCAATGCGGTTTTTTCAAGTAGATGCATAATCCAAGCAATAAGATATCATTAAAAATTAATACAAATACCTTGCTCTAAATTTGTTGGTAAAGTTGTAATTATACTTGTTAAGACCAAAACCATATCAGAGACTGAGGAAGGTTAAAAAAATATGTTTTTAATAAACAGTAACAAACTTTCACTATTGTTGCTTGTATTTATAAGCTAAGAGAATACAGAAATATTAATAGATATCTAACTTTCCTTTCTTAAAAAGCCTTTCGTTTCTTAGCAAGTTAAAATAGGTTTTGGAGATGTATTGCTTTCTTTGATATGCTAATTTTTATAAAGTGAGTAAAATAGTTTTTTAACTTTTATCTTTAAAAAAAAAAAAGAAAAAAAAATAAATAAATAAACAATATCATGTCATTTTTTAAAAGTTTTTTCGTATATATCCTATTACGTATCCGACTTATCCAGTTTTAAGTTTAGGTACTCGCAATCAAATAATATTTGAATGATTAAATAGTGTCATAAATATCTTGAACTGAGTTTAAAAACTTGTTTCCAACCCATCCTTTGAATGATTAAATAGCGTCCTAAATATTTTGAACTGAGATTAGGAACTTGTTTCCAATCCATCCTTTGAATGATTAAATAGCGCCCTAAATATCTTGAACTGAGTTCAGGAACTTGTTTCCAACCCATCCTTTGAATGATTAAATTGCGTCCTAAATATCTTGAACTGAGTTCAGGAATTTGTTTCCAACCCATCCTATGAATGATTAAATAGCGCCCTAAATACCTTGAACTGAGTCCTTAAAATAAATATTTTAGGAAAGTTTCTCAATAAAATGAAAGTGCTTGTACACGTGATGGAATAAACATTGAAATAAATAACTTTTATCAGTAATCTTATTTTATTCAGTTTATACTGAAAACAAAATTTTTTGGTTGTTGAATTTTCTATTTAACGGTATAGTTTTATAAATTTCTTTTATAAACTAAAGAATATATCTGTAGTGAAATGAAAAAAAACTATTGTGTAACTAAAATTTAAAATAACTTTATGAGAAATTTTCGCATGTTTTCTCTGTACTTGTACATGTAACAATTACTTGTTACAATTTTTTTAAAAAAAGTCAGAAATTTATATATTTCTAAATTGGGTGATTTATTATTAAAATTCATATTCAACTTACAATGTTCCAATATCCTATGAAGTAAAATAATTTTTGGGAATAATAATAGTTTTCAAGATATATCAAAAATAACTTTTTATTTTATATATTTTTCACTTATATCGAATATACTAAGAGAAATATAATAATGTAAGAACTCTTATTTTTTCTGAGATGGATGAATTCTTTAAATATAAAGAGGATAACAATTTTTGTTTTGATGTCACTGTAAAAATACTTTCTTCTTTTGTTGTCTAGTTTTCTCTGAATCTCGTAATTGTTAATAGTGGATTCAGAAAAAAAGAAAAACAGAGACATAATCTATTGAACTGAAGTCTTGAAAGACAACAATTCCGTTTATTCCGTTTCTAGTTCACTGAAAAATTATATGGAAACTCTGACAAGAAAATAATTAATTTAAGCGAATAAGAAACAAAATAAATTGTTGTCATATTTCATTAAGAAACAAATTTTCTTTATTTGGGCTTTTAAATTCACATGATACATAAGATCACAAACAACAAATTTACATGGGGAATAACATATACATTCTAATGCATTTTCTTACTTACAATTAAGCATTAAATATCTAATTTCACTTTGCTAATGTCTGAATTAATTGACATATTAACTGCTGAATTGGTAGGGTGCATGTCTTCATGTCTTGTTTCTGAAGATTTTTCTTGAAAGATTTACGAATTTACTATAGTTAAGAATACATTTTATCCAAACTTAAAGTTTACATGAAACTTCCTTAATTCTTTTTGAATTACTGAATAAAAAGAATAAAATATTATTCCGATACGAAAACGCAAACGCTAATAATAATATTGGGGGAAATTTGCAATTAGCTTGTGTGTGTGTATGTTTTATTAAAGTACATAATAAAAAAATTGAAAAATATTTCTTAGCTAAACATATTTCATTTCTAATTTGGTTTATATGACGTGATAAATTCTATAAGGGGTGAATATTTATATTTAACTTTCATAAAATCTAACCGCAGCTTAAGCTCTTCATAATTTGATAAAAATGTGGTACTAAAATAATAACATAAAAATATAGCAAAATTTCAATAACTGATAATTGTTGTAATTGATAGAAATATATCATTGATTATTCCAGTTGTTACATCAAATTCAGAGCTGTCTCGGTGAACAATTCTTCTTTCACAAACATCACAAAAACTTTAAAAAAAGCAAAAAAAAAAGTCAAATGTAATTTGAGTAGGAGAAGACAATGGTGAAATTATTCTTTATCTAAGCTCATTATAGTTGTTATTATCATTCCCTATAATACCCTAGTCTCAAAGTTTAAAGAAAACCTGGTTTCTTGTGCTTGACTTGCAAATTGATAAATGTAGAAATACCAAATTTTATGACGTGTGCATAAGTCAAGCCTGTATTGTTTGTAATATAAGAAATTTACAGAAAAACACATAATTAATTTACAACAAAGGAGCAATCTCGCTAAAAAAAAGTCCATTCTAGGAAGAAAACAAGCACAGTTTTATGAGGTACAAAGTTATAAAAACGTAGCAAATAAGTAGTTTTAAATGGAAGATGCCCTTTGATATATTGAATGCACTAGCGGCATCGACTTTCCATGAAGTCAGTTAAGTTGTCGATCACCAAAATCGGAGGCGAAGACAAGAGACAGAATACGCGGTTTTCCAGCTCACCTGCAAATTTTGGAGGATGACTTAAAGCCACATTATTTCTACCAAGATAATCCCACAAATGCTCGATGAGATTCTAGTCTAGGACCATTAAACGTTCACTCCCAACCAATATCCTCAAAATATTCCTCAACAACTAAAACTAAAACTTAATGATATCGTACGTTATCCATTAGCTGGAAATCATTGCCAAATTTGCCCATATATGGACAGAATATGGATCAAAGATCTCAGTCGGGTATATTACATTAATTACAATTCCTACTTGGTAAACATACAGGTCAGTGTGACCACCGAGTGAGATCCCTGCCTAAACCATTATTCCAGCATCATGGTAACTGTCTCTTCTCCCAGTATCGGATTGATGGCATCTTATATTTGTTCTTTCCAGATCAGCATGCACTCAGAATAATTTTTCCGTGAAATCTGGGCTTGTCTGTATAATGAAGCCCATTTCACTTTGGTACAGGATACGTTTACCCTTGCCTAACGTAAGCGGACTCTTCTTTGTGGTCCTATCAAGGGTAGCAAAGCTCCAGTAGCTCAGTTGCTTCACACCACTTCCCGTTAAGAGCAGCAAAGTAAAGCATCATTTGCCGCGGGCAGTTATCGGGAGAATGACCACGTACTCTACCTCACTGTGTTGCTGGTGCTATTTCTGTTGGATACGTGTCCACGTTAATATGTAACTTTCAAAGTGCTTCCCCTCATAGGACTTGGATGTGTAAGGAAGGTGCCTGCTCAGGTGGGATCTCGTCACTTGACCGTAGTTCAAAATTACGAAGCACTTGTCGATGGAAGAGTATTCCAAACCCATTAACCTAAAGGAACAGTGCCGATCTGGCCTACATCGCTATGTGTTCATGTCAAGGGTAACATATAGAAGTAGATGCGTATCATAGAAAACTGCATAGTAATAACGCCTTCGCATTATAATAGCGTATATTCTTCTACTCATGATACAGAGAGATCTGCAAGAAGGTGCGGCAGAGAAATGTGTCTCCTCCTTCGGTCCGAAAGATATATAAAATGGTATTCTGAATGTGTGGCACATAGTCTCCTGGAACATGTTTTATTTTCTTAAACATCACTTTCAGTTTTAAACGGTATGCAGTGACTGTGAAATCTAATTGCAAAAAACATGTTCAGCTACTTATCAGCATCAACCTATGACATTTCCCTTTCCATCCATTCCCCCGCCTATCACCTTAACAATTAGGGTAAACTGATGCTCTCAGACATTGCAAGACCCCACTGATTATGACCTACGTGGCTGCTAACAAAAGTTACGCAATTACGAGAGTGAGAGAGCTTGATGTTAGCACAATTTCTCCTCCCTTATAGCCGAGCTCCCTTAAACAGTTCGTGGGGTCGAATCCCATCTTGAGCATGGATGCTTGTAGTGGTTAGAAGTCCACTTTAAACCGTAGGTCCCTATCTGATTAGCCATCGTGTACAAGAATGACCGTTGAGCGACAAACAAACCAAACCCCTCCCTTAAATATACTTATTTATAGAGTAATCGTTTTTTTGGTGAGCTTCAAAAATTATGTTGTTCTTTTCCTTTTGGAGCAAAGTGTACATGAATGTCTTAAATTCTAACAATTAGCATATCAATGCATCTGCATATATTGCTATTCACGTGTAGCCTTTTAGTGTAACATTTTTAATAGCCAACAATTTATTAATGGCACAAGAAAATTTCCTATTTAATGAATTTGAGATGTGTGAATCTCTTTGTGGTGCATTTTGGGGTGTTACTAAAAAGAAATTCTAGTTAAGACGTTTAGACAGTATATCTGCTTTATTAAAACCAATATCAACTATATATCGTACGGAGTAATCAATGAAATAGTAGTAAGTGTTAATTGTTTCCCTGCAAACATTAATTAAAACGTAGTCTATTTTAAGTTGTGAGACAAAAAATTATACAAACATCATGCGGAATTACAAATTTATGCATCATGCAATTGAAATTTAAAAATCTATCTATTATGATGATTGTTTGCAAATAGAACTGATGCGGTTGTAAATAACTGTCATATAATTTACAATCTAGTCAATTATAACGCACTTGAAATGAGAAATGACATACGCCAGTAACACATTCTAGAGCCTAGCGGTGCTTAAACATTGTAAACTCTTTTAGGCATTAAATATCTATTTTTATATTTTACAACTAACTTAAATAATTTAAGTATATTTAATGTCAATATTTTAAGTATATAGGATATGTATTTAGTTTAAAATACGATGACAGAACATAACAAATATAACATTTTTGAGGCTTAATCATTGAGTTTATATTAAGTTACAAGCACCGCTGTATTTGTTATTACTTGGACAAGCTAAGCTCGCTATGCCGTTGGTAAAGCGAATTTCGGGAGTATCTCGTTTAATTAGAACACATTGAAAGTGAAAGTACGATTTGCTCTAAACTCCTCCGATAGATGGCACCACCAGATGATACGCTTATTTAACTTTGTTATTGATTTGAAGAGGGCAGAAATTTTTCTCCAGACAATTACACCCATGTAGCTACTCAACGACCGGCCATAAGACTTCCGATTCCACAGATTTTCAAGCACGTGCATCGCGTATTCTCAGTAGATCTTAAGTGGCATTGTAAATCGAACTCCGTATGGAAGGCCAATGCCTTAACTACTAGGCTACCAAGGGCCTCGCCAAATCACGTAAATGCGCAAAATAAGACTTAGTTGATTTCATGCGTTATTCCGACCGACTTAAGATGTCGAGTTTTGATAAGTAGTTAATTTTGCTTGTGTTATCTATTTCCCCTTAATTTGACGTAGGATTTAACTATTTATATCAAAACAATATAATATATAGAAGAAACATGTAAAATAATGGGGACTAATTTATAATAAAAATTACTATATAGTAAGTATTGTAACAATAAAATTCGTTTATATATAAAAACAAATTATAATTTTTGTTTTTGTTTTGCTTAACGGGATGTTTTGCATAGCTTTCCAATGTTATTCAAAATAATGTATTTAAAATTACTTTTCAAAGCTTGATATTTAAATATTTAATTTGAATTTTATTTCACTTAATATTTTTTCCTTAGTAAAAATAAATTCAAGTGAATTTTGTAGAACTCATGGAAATTGATTTATTGTATGTTATTATTACTAATATATGTATATTGCACGCGTAATAATATAATAAATATATTGTATATGAAATGGTGCATTGCGTATGACACGAAATAAATATACCACACATTTGATTTTGAATTTTAAATGAATATATTTATTTTTAATAAGTAACGCTCTGAGAAAACATGTTATAGTTATTGGGTTGCTCAGAAAGTAGTTTCGTTTTTCCCACCTGGATTAGTTTCGTTCTTGCAAATATCAAATGCTTTATAAGTGTGGAATCATGCTATTACCAGGAAGATGATAAAAGTTATTGGGCTAGAATGAACAATATACAATACAATACTATATTTATTCGCTATGCATTTTTTATTTCCATGGAAATCGAAATTACTTTCCGAAAAACCCAGTACTATACCTTATTTATATGGGATAAATAATAGTTTCACTTCATTTCAGGAAATGAAAAAGTTAAATGTTATGATAAATGAATGTCTTTTATAATATAATTAACGGTGAGCAAATATTTTAATAAGTATAAAATAAGTGTTAATGAATCTGTTGGTTTTCTGCCAATAAAATCCCTTCAATATCCGTAAAATAAATATCGACGCTAGCGGAAAGGCGAAAGAAAAACGATTTGTTGAGGGAGTATAAAAATTGCTGTAATTTTCCTTTAATCTACTATAAAATAAAAATAAAATTAAAACAGGAAATGGTGCAGCTGTCGAGAAGGGAAAATTTATTGTCCACATGCTTGTCTCAAAAACCATATATTCCCAAAGGTAGAAAGTAGTTAAACTCTTATTTGATGGAAGTTCTTTGATGTTTTATTCGATTGAAAGATCAACTCTATTGCAAATAAAATGGGTTAATGGAATTTATATTTAGATAATGCATGAGGATATCTAAACATTATCTTTTTACTTGTATATTGCACTTTTTGCTAAAAGTTGCTTTAAAACTGACAATATAAAATGTTCAAAAAAAAAAAAATTGAATTTTAAGCATTGATTTGAAATAAATCAATTTGTCCTATGCTATATTGTGTTTTCTATAAAATGTCAATAAAAGTATATATGCAATATATTTATATTGTGGGATTATACCATCAATATTATGAATCATTTATTCTACGATCAAAACCCTAATGGCTCGAATTCGTTAAAAAATTTCAATTTGGAATAATATGAATATACAGAAACCACTTATAATTTCAATAAATAAGATTGACAAGGTTTAAGTGCAGACTGAATTTTGTATTAGTTCAAAAATAAATTGCTGATTTTCAAGCATACCTGAGTTTGTTTTATAATAAATAATATTATTTATTTTATCGTTGGACTTAATTCTGACTTTTGAGGTTTTCTGTAAATCTGAACAATTTGGCGAAACCTCAGTTAGGAAGAAAAGCATACCATGTAACAATGCACAATTTTTTTATAGTTGTAACGCTCAGCAAGAAATTTGGTAATTAATAAAAAAAATTTTAATTACGAAACTTTTTTTAAAGATATTTTAACTACATTCTGCTTCTCAATAAATAATCAACAAACTGCAAAATTATCATAATTGTGCAGATATCACGAGTAACAGTAACAGCGTCACGAGTAACTGGTACTTTACATTCTATAGCTATCATCACCCACGATCACCATTATCTGTATCTGAAAGCTTAATGTTATTGGAAGAGTTCAATAGTAAAGTTTCTTCAAGCATTGTGGCGCCATCTGTGATAGCGATATCAAAGTTTTTGCGAATACCTGCATGAAAGTTACGTTTTCTAGGAGACCATCAGTTTGTGTACCGCTGACATCTTCTCATGGAAGAGCTCGGTTACAATAGGCGAATTTATTGTCCACTTATGAGTTCTAATTCTGCATGAACAATAATTTACGACTCATACTGATCTGTAAAATATAAGTAAATCGATAATTAGCTCATAATGCCACTACAAACGCAGTCACAACCTTACTGTTGTTATGCTTTGGGCAGGGATATCAGTCGTTCACAGATATAACAACCCACTCAGTGACAACAGTTATATATCGCCATGAAATTGCAAACCAATCTGTTCATCCATATTCGGTAGACATGTGTCCATATGCCTTGTTTTGAAGGATAACGCATGGATAGCAGAATGTTGAATGTTTGTAAATTATATTTGATCACATGCCCTAGAGTTGAATGCTTGTAAATGACAATTTCCATCATAAGTTAGGAGCATTATTTTTTACATTGCTTATTTGAAAAGTAATTATTTTTTTCTTTGGTAATTTCTAACGACATTGCCTATCCTTCTATTTAAAACTATGAAAATTTTTTTTTCGGTTTCAAATTGTTTTCATTTTATAACCGTTGTTTTGTTTCTTGTTTATTTTCGTAAAGCTAAAACAGTACAATATCATGTATAGTACATTAGTGGCTTTACGCGAAAACGTAAGTCACTCTATATTAACTAGCTATTTCGTAAAGCATAAATATATCAATTATAATGCTGTAAATGAAATTTTCTCAGAAATTAAAGTAATCACAACAGTGATTTAGTCCAATTGTTGAATGATTGAAAAGTTTATCATAACATACTGTGTGGAAATTGCTAATTAAAAGGAAACTCTTTTTAAGGTGTGTGGGATTTCCATCAAACGCACATATATATTTACCCGCTTTTAAAAGTATTTTAATTATACACAGTTAGACAATGAAAATTCTCATTTGTAGTTAATGTTAGAATAAATAGAAATAATAAAGATTTAATGATGAGATTAACTATGAAATAATATATTTATACTTTGCATAACGCAATAATAACACTTTTAAAACTTAAAACGAAACACTTTGAAGTAATCATACAAATGATCTGACATTTACATAATGAGTTTGCTGAAATGAGGTACACAAATCATAGCTTTTAAGTGCATACGCACATAATGGGTGATTTTAGTGTCACTTGTTAACTTAACACAAAGGAAGGAGAGATTTTCAACTTCATCAACGGCATTTTTTTGCGTCTGCTATTTACTATGAATCATAGATCATATGAAACGTCTTCGAGTAAAATTCGGAATTTGTCTCAGAAAGAAAAGTAATATATGAGAATTGTTTAATGTTCCTCTTAGAAATAAGCAATCATGTTGAAGAAAATCAAGAAACCATGCGAGTCTGTAATCAGATGCACGAGAAAACGACGGATTGATGCGTACGATCAGTTTCACTTTTTTGACTTGATGCATGGGATCGCACATGCCTATTGTACACACAACAGTCAGGAATCACTCAGTCATATCATGAACCATAACACAACATTTTAAATTTACTGTGAATCATATGCTGGTTGCTTGGAAAATTCGATGCTATTTTCAACATCGTGAATTGTCCATCAGACCTCCATTGCTGCATTTTCATTGACTTGAAACCACAGGCGTTCACCCATCACCAGTAATGCGATAAGTGAGAGTTATGCATATCGGATTACAATGACATTGACTATACTGATGAATCCTGCTTCTACCTGCAATACCATGATCACAATATTCACATCTTGGGACACAGGGGTTAAAATTACGTAAACGGTTCTGGTTTGCATCGCCTTATTGATCCAGTACTTGGTTTCATGGTTTGAGGTAGTATTGCATTTCATTTCCTCATCCTTTTATTACTCATTGATAGTAAAATGAACTGACTCCAGGAGATCTCTGAGATGTAAGACACGTGTCCTCTTATATGTTCCACGCTTGCCTCCTGCTATATTCCAGCAGGATCAAGCACACGTGTCAAAAAATATTTATGGTTTGTAAATTTTTTTCATCAGTCTATATCATGTCCTCGGCTTACATGATCTACTTGACAATCGGCAATTCATAAACTGCTTATGCTGCCACAATTACACACCTGGGATATAAAATCCATTGATATAGAAGCTTCATCAAGTGTTATATCTTGAGGATGCATACTAACCCTCTTTGATTGTATAATATGGCAGTGAATATTTCCAATAGTAGTAGCTACATTAGTCATAATCCACACTTCACAATGTGCTGTAATTTCAGTCTTTTGTAGTTTTAATAAGTATTGTAGTAAAAGTAAATAAACAAAATATAAAATTTTACCAAAATCTTATAAATGATTTTCAAGTAGTAAAACATTTATAAATTATATAGTTTTGTAAATATGTTTAAATAACACACACACACAAAATTTAAATATTGGGGAATTACAAAAGTATTTATTGCTAAAGTAAAAAAACAAAATCGTAAATGGTATGGTTCTGGATAAAGTTTTATTGATTTCTCTTAATATTGTTATCATTATCTGATTTAAAATATTTAATGATAATTGGTGACATTAAAATGTAATAAAATGTTCTCTAATGAAGCTCTAAGTGCAATTCTAATTCCATTTACAGTAATCATTTTTCGTTTTAAACTACTTCCTTTTGTCATTGTATCAAACTTGATAAAACTATTTGAATTTGAACGAAGAAAAAAGTCATTATAACTTTAACGAGCTGATTATTGAACTGATATCTTACAAATGATGTTTTTCCTATATTTTTGACCTAGTTCTAACAAAAAGTAAGCTGTTATAAAAATGGAAATGTTTCTTCTTTTAAATGTTCAATATCGGAAAATATTTTTAATAATATAATTTTAGTTTGTTCTCAATATATATATATGCGGTTATGTGTAAATTACAAGATTCGTTCTATGTTATTTATGTGTTCTATAGATAGTATTAATATTTATTTCCATGTATAAACATGAAAAAATATAGCTTATTATCTATATAAAATATAGCATTTATAAAATGGTAATTTGCGCCATGATAAATTTATCACTATAAAGCTACATGATAATTGTTTTAATGGAAATAAATTATACATTTTTGAAAATTTAAGTGCATTAATATCAATGAGTAAAGCTTATTTTTGAGAATCAAGAATTGTTTTCATAAAAAATAAAATTGATTTGAATTAATTCATTTACGACTCAACTGTTTAAATTTTTCAATCATCATTCATTTTAAAGTTACAGTTACCCTATATTTAAATTAATTACTTAATGTTTGTAAACACTGATCATACAATATTCAAAATATCACATACGTTGTGTACTAAGAAATGCTTGCATCGAAGACATACCAAACAGAAAAGAACTGTCTGTGATAGCATTAAATTAAAGCTCAAAGAAATGTGTATATATTTTTTTAATATCAAAATTGCTTAAAGGTAATCTAATCTGTATTTTGACTTAACAAGCATAATCCATCATCTGCAATGTTTAACATAATGTAGTAAGGTAAATACGGCTGATACACATAATGAAAAATTTGTAAAAATGGTTTTTAACTTTGAAGTAAGTAAAAGTACAAATCGAATAAACATATAATACGTATTCAATGGTTAATTATTCCTGAAGTGACTAAAAGCTGATTTTTATAATCTTCTGTAATGAGGTATGCAAGACGGGAACTACTTGTTCTAGTGACATGTTATCAAAATAAAGTAAAGTTTTTGATATCATGCCTACTTGTATTAATTGGAATAACTATTATATATCGTTCTTAACTTAAGATGAGCCTGTATATCAAAAATGGGTGATACTTACACTATACAGGATTGAATATGAAGTCTGGGAAATCCAAAGAAGCTACTTGAAAAACGGTAGAGAGAACATGTAGAATTTTGCGTCTAGTTATTTGTTAGAATTATAAAACTTATCTTACACATGTAGTTTTTTAATTGATTATTGCATATGAGGTGTTGATTAATATTTAATTGATTATTGCATAAGAGTTTTTTTAAATTGATTATTGCATAAGAGATGTTATATTTGTTTTAAAAGTAAGTGTACTTGACAAAAAGAAACAGAACGAGATTTAATTTATATTAATGAATGTAAATTGGGCATGCAAAATATAAATTAATAGAATTGGTATCCTTGCTCAAGAGGATAGAAGCTAGTGTCTAAAGAAATTTGATTGATTCTGAAAATAATATCGAGATTGTGTGAAAGTCTAAACTAGAATGCAATTTAGCAATCAGACAGATGATGTGAAATTGATTATGAGGCAGTAGGACATAACAGATTGACGAAATTTATCAAGCTTGCCTTATGCCAAAGTTTCATATCGTTTCATATTACAATGTGAAATCAATGCCTTTAGTTAAATAGTTTTTAGTCGAATATTTATAAACTCGAGGCAGTTTTCTAAATGTTTAATGGAAAAAAGTTTAGAAATCACAGAGATCTGTTTATCATAACAAACTAAATACTTGTTGAACGTTCTCTAAAGGAATATCTTAAAATTTTTATTTTTATATTTATATCATTGGTAGCATGTGGTAAGACATGTTACTTAAGGCAGTGTTTCTATTTTTAACAAGAAATTAAATGTATGTAGATAGCAACGTACTCATGAATGTAAATCCATTATTAAACTAAAGTCGAAGAAACATTTGTTTCAAATATATGTAAAGAGCAACATGCATATAAACCCATTATTACCCGAAAGTTAAAGAAACATCTGTCTCAAGTATATGTAGAGAACAACATACCCATAAATGTAAATACAATATTTCATGAAAGTAGCAGAAATATTTCTCTAAAAATGTATGTAGAGAGCAACATGGTCATGTTTGTAAATCTATTATTACACGAAAGTGGAAGAAACATCTGTTTCAAATATATGTAGAGAGCACAACATGTATGTAAATCCATTATTACACGAAAGTAGAAGAAACATTTATGTCAAATGTATGTAAAGAGCAACACAGCCATGTATGTAAATCTATTATTACATGAAAGTAGAAGAAACGTCTATTTCAAATATATGTACAGAGCAACATGTATGTAAATCCATTATTATACGAAAGTAGAAAAAATATCCGTTTCCGTTTATTCAAATTTTTCGGTAATTATTTCTACAATTGAGATTTCCCTTAGAGTAAACAGGAATGATTTTAATTTCTAACAAGTCACGTAATCTTATAAAAAGAATCGTTTTTTGAATTTGCTCACACTTATAAATATTTATAAGTAAATAAAAAATATTAAAGTTACTAACTGAAGCTGCATAGTTAGTTTTGAAACTCTGAATTTTTCTTAAAAACAAGAAACCACTTATTTTAATTTAAAATTGTACACTTATTTCTCAATAGTCTCTAAATTAAAAGCATATTCCGTAAACATATATTTAACAAGATAAATACAAAAGAATTGGGAAAAGAATAATCTTGCAGAAAAATTAAAATTATTAAGTTAAATAGAAATTAGCAGTTCAATTTACTGTTGAATTTAATGTTTTATTTTTGCAAAAAGTTTTATAGAATATGAATATGATATGTTAGTTAGTAAAAATATAAAAAAATCTCTTTTTTTGCCGGCAATTACACTTCCATTTCTCTATTACATCTCAGCTGACGCATACAAGCATTCTGGAGAAAATATCATAATACTTAGACAAAGATCTATCTTACTCTTATCCGTCTTAATGTCATAAGACTGTCTCAACAGTGTATCAGAATATATCGCCTACATTTCTACCTAACTTTTTTCAACCCTTTATTTTCTTATCAGAAACATTTGTCTCTATACCTGTTTGTTATTAAGATAGTTTTACTATTAAGATAGATTTGTCGGCATCATATTTCTTTATTTGAGTCAATTATTTGTTCCTATCTTAATTGTAATTGATGATGAAGAAAAAGGAATCAGATAAAATATTTGCTTAAACTTTTGATATCATTAAGATTTGCTTTAAAAATTATTATCAATAAATTTATAATATTAGTTTTGTACATGTAATAACAAAGTAACATTAGTACGTATACAATTAAATTAGAGTAGATTACGTACTAGTGTTATTAATATCATACTTAATATTAATGGTGCTATTATATTTACTGAAGTAAATACCTTATATCGAAGAGGACGTGTATTTACATGCATAAAATAATTTTCTTAATTATACAAAACAAATTGCTTATTGAAAGAAAATATTGTTTCAAAGAACTTTCACAGCAAATTATCACCCTCTTCTGATGATAATTTGCTTTTTAATTTTGTACATTTTTAAAGTAAAATTTTAATATTTTTTCATGTAAATAATTCAAAATGAATAATTCTCTGTGTTTGTGAGTATAGTCATGGAACTGTAAGTTTAATAATTTTATATGAAATTTTTTATTTTTTTTATTTTTTGCTTAAGGAAATGAAGTGAGTGTTTATGGTATACATTTTTGTTGAAATAACTTGATATTCATATATGTCATATATTATTGCCGATTCCTTATGACAAAAACATTTTAACGAACATATTTTCGCACTCCATGCATGTTTAAATAAAGATTAGAATGCATGCAAACAGTTAGTAAATAAACTTGCAGCGATGTACAACTCAACCCCGAGCGACAGTGTTTTAAATCCATCTGATTCTGTTCCACTTAACTTGTAAACTTTTCTTAAAAACTAAAATTAAATATTGTTTGTTGTTTATAAAGTGTGGTGCTAAATACAACGTCCACAAACTTATAACTGCTTAGAATTACACATCTTTAAAATTATATAAAGAAAATTGATATCATATATTTAGCAAATAATTTATAAATCATATATTTGGCAAATAAGCTTAAATTCACTGCTCTAATTTATATGCAACAAATTCCAGAAACTTCAGCAATTGGTAAAAAAAATAAATTTATTTCTCACTAAACTCTTTCAAAGTTTGCAAGTTCACATAGCATTTTGACTCCGCGTAATGGACAACCTAGCTCAGTGGTAAAGCATTCAGTATCTTTAATGTAATTTGTTTTTCGGGGGGGGGGAGGGTTTATAAGTATTATTTCTTATTGCCATGTCAGAAGTAAGAAAGCTCGCAAAAATTTTCAACCGCTCAGCTAGACAGAAATGAAAGCAGAAGTCAAAATATCGCAACAAATGTGTCCAATTGTTAAGCAGCAACTTATTGGGATCAAACAAAGAATGTTATTCAACAAAGAGCTCCGACTTACCACTAGCCCACAATAAGCTCTCTCATAAATTTCCATATCACGTAGTGGACAGACAAGTTTACAAAGTCGTTACTGATGAGAAAATTGTTAACTGTTAAACCGATTTTTATAACTGAAAGATGCTTTCATATCAGATAAAAATCCTTCTATACTTATTATGAAAGTCTGGATTATTCATCATTTTCAATATTAAATTTAATATCATTCTCTGTGAAATTTTTTGTTCTATAATTTTTTCTTACCATAGATATTGGGATCACATTAAATCACAAAAATATCTATAGTTGAAGTTTATAAATGGCTAACTAAGTGTAATTAATTCCATATAATAATTTCTGTTTCTCTCTCTTCTCATTTCTTATTATTATTTATATTCTGTTATATTATTGAATTATTTCTGTCCAATGATAAGGAAAAACATTTCTGCAAAAATAACTTCTATATTTAAAACTTTATTTCATTCAAAAATATTTATCATTTACTTTGGATGTATGTTATTTTTTGATTCTTTATTCATCTTTATTTATGCAATGCCATCTTATTTTCAAAGTGATTTACTTACTGTCCTGACATTAATTAATTAATAAACGATATTTTTATTTGGACTTTATTCGTTACATTTTTTTACAATTTAATATAAAGTACAGAATTGTGTCTTATTATAAATATTACTAAAACACTTATCTAATTCGCTATGGGACTTCAATAATACATAAAACAAATAATTTTATATGATATAAAGCAAATGTTGAAACCTTTCTTTTAATATTGAAAAGTGAAATATAATAATCTGGAAAATCGGAACTATATAAAAAAAATTATCATCCATGAATCTACATTAGAACAACTGTTTTCAAAAAGTTATAATGACAGCATTTAATTTATATTTTATTGTCCAGTTCTGCTTCATTGTATTGAATCAACGTTAGCAGACAAATTAAACAAGTGAAATATTGCTTTTGCATATTTACCGATAATACATGAATTCTATTTGATATTAAACATCGTGTCGGCTGTTAAAACATATATATCTGCAAAGGAATCAACAGCTTATCTCTGTTTGGGCAGAGCAGTTTCTCTGGTAAACTGATAAACGCTGTTCTGCATCTCCATTAGATAATATTTGCATTTATTAGCAAAGAGCCGTTTAAAATCAGCTATCGAAAGCTTTTAATATTTGCGCAATTTTAAGTTATAATAATTATTAATAAGTACATTTATGTGCATGAAGAAAAATTTATAGTAATTTTTTATATTTATAACTTGTAGAATATTTTTACTATTGGGACAAATGTAAGATTTTAATTTCCTAACATTTACAATTCATAAATGTTCCTTGCATTCATTCAAGGAAGGAAATGTAATCACAATTTAGTTTATTACTTAATTTTTCCAAGCAATATTTTTTCTGTTCATTATGTTAATTCCTTAATTTATAGAAACAATAATTTTCAGTTCATTAGATAGAGTAGTTTTTCCGTATTAGTGATCTTTTTCTGTCACAAATTAATAAATAGATGCTATAAATATATAAGATACATTATTATCTGTTACTTAGAAAATACTTTCTGTGTTTTACAAAATGAAAAACAGATTTTTATAATTTTGTTACATATAGGTAAAATCGTTAATTAAAATTCGCTTTGTATTAATTTCATTTAATAATATTCTGAGGCTTTTAGTATATGTATTGAAAATTCCCTTGACAGTCTTCAGTAAATTTTATCAATATCATATTTTCGAAAAAAAATAATAATAAATCCCTCTACTCTCCAAAATTAATTCAAGCTTTTCTCTATTATAATGCAGAATGGTAGATTCATTTTTTACTTTTTACTGTTATGAATTTTGTACAAATTTTGAATCATTAGTTAATTGTTTACATTACATTTTTTCTACATATGCGCATACAGTTTTATTTAAAACTTGCAATATAATCATAGAACACAAAATAAATCTGAGATTCTATCATTTAACTCTTAATCTGATAGAAAATAACTATATGAAAGTATTATTATCTATTTAGACACGTAAATTGCACAAGAGTTACATAATAATTTTTGATTGTAATCATTATAAATTTAAAGACTTCTTTTCTGTTTATGTTCTCTGATTTTGTAGTATGATTAAAATATGAGATTTCACTATCGTTGGAACAATATTTACATAATTTTGCATTATTTAAGGATATGTAACACTAACAATTGTCTTTTGGTGATTTGGGACCCAAACATAACTCATGAAGTAAAACCACTAAAACTCAAAATATAAATTTATGTAAAGTTGAGTTCACATTTAGTCTACTGATTAAAACTACAATCTCAGGAATGAAAACAGTAAACTGAATCTTGATGCTCACAAGTGAATCGCATTAAACGCTGCTTAAGTATTTGCCTAAGTAGTTCAATTCATGGTCTAAGTAGATATTAAGTCATTGTCCTAGTGATGCCTGTCTAATATTCTACCACTGATGTGATGCAGAAGTGTGAAGGAACATAAAATTCGATTTTCAACTTTGTTTATCTTTGTACCACATTAAATTGCAAATTATTACCCTATGTCGCTTCCTAGTACAATAAGTTGTTATGTAAATACTATTTCACTTTTACTTATAATTTCAATATTATATCAGGTTTTACTACAGCAATATATTAACAAGGCGATATGTTGTAATCATTTGAAATAAATTGTAACCAAAGATTGTAAAGTAATTTTATGAGGTAAATTATTTTTTGAAACAAAATCTCTTTATCTGTTTGATATCAATAAGACGTAACATTAATTTTATAAATGAATTGCCACCTCTGTAACTAGGATTTACAATCTGTAAGAACTTTAAAGTATTTTTTTACGCTCTTACATATAAATAATTATCTATGTAATGCCTTAATTAAAATTTTGTAGTTTTAAATTTTGAATTATAAATAATATAATAAACCAATATTATATTTGTAAAAATAATAAATATTTAAATAACACACACAAATGTTATAAATAATAAGTACTTAAAGTTTGAATTATTATTATTGCTAAATATTATGTAGCGTGTACATGAGAAAGGTGGTTTTTAAGTTTCCTTTCAAATATACATTTATAATATTAAAGCACAAAATCCTATGTATGAAATTCGTAAGACAATCTAATTGTGTGTAAGCACAAGACAAAACTATATAAGTAAAATATTTTAAGTAAATGATTTTTCAGCTTTATGAGAGTTTTGTGTAGCATTTCGAATTTTTATGATACATGAAAATTACAAATTTGTATACATAATCTTCCTTTAGCTTTGACTATTATTCCATCAAATTTAGCTGAACTGTGACATATATATAATGATTTGGAAATCATTAAAGATTTTCAAAAAATACTCAATTTCTCAGAATAATATTAAGAAATTCATAAGTTAAATATTTCTTTAAAAATTTATAAGAAGTTAGCAACATCTAACGGAACTTCAGCTAATCAAAACCTTTCGTTTTTACAACGTGCCAGGAATTGTGTAATTTTGTTTTTAAGATTCCTACAAACATTAGTTAAAACTAAACAGCGTAGTTTTGTGGATCTTCTACGTCCTACAAGATCTACAAAAATTAAATTTATTTAAAATATTACATATAGTATCTGTTATGATTGATTGGAATCATAGATTTCAGTGGAATAATCATGGTTTATAATGAGTGACGACTTTTGCATACATGACTATCGATTATCGGTGTCACATGATATGGTGTTGAATGAAAGAGGCTTTAGATGCTTTGTTGGACAACTGCAGCCATGGAGTAAACATGATTTATATTTAATGACGACTTTTGCCTCCATGACTATTGATTATCGATGCTGCATTACAAGGTGTTGAATGAAAGAGGCTTTGGATGCCTTGTTGGACAGCTGCAGCTATGGAGTTATCATGTATAATTAATGATGATTTTTGCCTCCGTGATTATTAATTATCGCTGCTACATGATACAGTGTTGAATGGAAGCGAATTTGGATGCATTTTTGGGGGACTGCAACCATGGAGTAATCATGGTTTACAATTAATAACGACTGTTGCCTCCATGATTATAGATTACTGCATCTGCGTGACGTGGCGTTGAATGAAAGATGCTTTAGGTGCATTGTTAGGGAACTGCAACCATGCGATTGATAGTTCACCTAATAATCCCGCGTATGCATACTTGCATGGTAAGCGCTCTTAAATCATTAGAGAAACATGTTTCATGAGCATTCGAACTGAAAAACAAACAATCAGAGATTACAATGTAATGAAGAATGACTGAGGGGGGGGAGTGTAAGTATTTTTTACCTTATGTAAATGTAAATTAATTTTTTTAAAGTAGCTGTTGGTAAGCTATGATAAAAATGAAATAAGATAGATTGTAAAACACATTGTTAATATAACACTGGCTGATTAGTGAATGAGTAATATATGCTACGAAAATTTGCGAGTGGAATAAAATATTAGTGTGTATTATAACAAAAGTTATTTAACTAATAGGAAAAACCAAAATATAAAAGAACATCAGTTTTTCTCTATAGATTTTTAAAACTTTATTCTAGCTATCACAATAGCTGATATAGAACTGAGACTTGTTCGAAAAGAATACCTTGCTATTTGGATGCAGTCTCCTTAGTTTAGTTAACTTTGCAGACATAGAAACATATACTTTAATATCAACGGTGAATGAAGCAATAGATCATTCATAAACAGACCATTATGCAGAAAATGCTTCATGGTGATAATGAATCTAATTCTTGTATCATAGACAACACTTAGATTATACATACATACATACATATATATATATATATATATATATATATATATATATATATATATATATATATATATATATATATATATATATATATATATATATATATATATATATATATATATATATATATATATATATATATATTATGGTGGTGTTACAGATATGTCAATGGACTCCTTTGTCCAGCTCATACTATATTTTCATTCCAAAGGAAAAATGAGATGAACGGTTTTAATTGATTTTGTTGTTTGTCAGTTGTTCTCACTTGCATCCTAACATTATAACAGAATTTTCACTAGAGTAGCTTGTTAATTCGAAGACTATGTGTGAAAATATTCTACTGGAATGAAATTCTGAAATAGGCTCGAATATTAGCGATATTATTCTCAAGCACATAATGAGACTGAAGAAACAAATAATCCCTTGATAGTACCATTCACATTCATCAAAACTAATTTGTTTTCTCTTTTAATTTCCATTTTATGAAAAATGCAGTTGACACTCAGTATGTATCCGTATTGATTAGAATGTAAGCGTCAGCAGCATGCATATATATTAAACACACACACACAAGCACATACACACAAACACACACACACAAGCACATACACACAAACACACACACAAAAGCACATACACACAAACACACACACAAGCACATACACACAAACACACACACACAAGCACATACACACAAACACATACACTCAAACACACACACACAAGCACATACACACAAACTCACACACACACAAGCACATACACACAAACACACACACAAGCACATACACATAAACACAAACACACACACACAAGCACATACACATAAACACCCACACACAAGCACATACACACAAACACACACACAAGCACATACACACAAACACACACACACAAGCCTGTCTACATAAACCACCACACACACAAGCACATACACACCACACACACACACAAGCACATACACACAAACACACACACACAAGCACATATACACACAAGCACACAAACACACAAACACACACACCTGGGCCACATACAACACACACCTAAGCACATACACACAAGGCATACACACAAGGCCACACACACCTGAGCCACACACACAAACACACACAAGCACACCTGCCTACCTGCCACCACACACACACACACAAGCACACACACTGAGCACATACACACAAACACACACACCTGAGCCTGCCTGCCCTGAACACACACTGAGCACATACACACCAAACACCTGAGACACACACACAACACACACACACAAGTACATATACACACACACACACAAGCACATACACACACACTAAGCACATACACACAAACACACACACACATACACACAGAACACACACACCTAAGTATATGCCTAGACACACACACACATAAGCACATACACACACACATACACATACCTAACACACACACACACACAAGCACTGCATAAACACACAAACAAGCACATACACACACACACACACACAAGCACATACACACAAACACACACAAGCACAGACACAAACACACACACACACACAAGCACATACACACAAACACACACACACAAGCACATACACACAAACACACACACAAGCACATACACACAAACACACACACACAAGCACATACACACAAACACACACACAAGCACATACACACAAACACACACACGCACAAGCACATACACACAAACACACACGCACAAGCACATACACACAAACACACACGCACAAGCACATACACACAAACACACACGCACAAGCACATACACACAAACACACACACACACATATATATGTATATTAAAATAATATAAAGTAAAATTTAATTTTGAGTTTGGCCTATAATATTTAATATTTAATCTTCAATTACACGAGGGAAAAAATATTAATTAGAAGTTTAGAAATAAACGTGTGGAACTCAATTTATTTTTAAAATCTTTATTTACAGAAATTCAAATTCTGTGATAAGTATACATAGAAAAAACTTCATTACAAAACAAATATCTGTTCTGCAACTGTGTTTAATTTTGTGCTACACCCATCGTAAACGAGTTTTATCTTTATTCATGCAAATTTATTTGTTGAAGAACACATTTTTCAGGAGTAAGTCTACATTTCAGCGTCTTCAAAGCATCACAGAAACTTCAGAATCTAATCCAGAGTAGTAGTTTTCTGTGGCATTTAATCTTTGTGTTCTCTTTCTGTTGTCACTTGAAATTCCTTCGGGACTGAAGTTGGGAGAAAAGAATTCGTAACAACGATAAAGTGATATTGAATGGGAATCCGCGAATGAGAAATTAGTATACGTGAATCTTTTTGTACTATGTTTTAAGTAAATGAATGCTCAGTTACTTAAGATAAGAGAATGTATTTTTCATGTTAATCAGGATAAAATGTGATTGAATATTAGGTGAATAGAATTTTGAAGTTCAAATAATTTAGGAAGAAAATCAGACTTTCAATTTTATTCTAAATCACCTGACAGACGTGGAAGAATAATATATATATATATATATATATATATATATATATATATATATATATATATATATATATATATATATATATATATATATATATATATATATAGATAGATAGATAGATAGATAGATAGATAGATAGATATATAATATATATTTATATATATATATATATATATATGTATGTATATATATATATTTTATATATATTATATATATACATATACATATATATATATATATATTATTTTTCTAAGACTGTCAGGTGATTAAGAATAGAATAGAAAGTCGGATTTTCTTCCTAAATTATTTGAACATCAAAAATCAAAGTTCTAGAGTAGATTTTTCTCACTTACATAGAGTTTCATTTTTTACGATCTTATTTAATATTTGCTTGATAATATTTCATAAGATACATTAAAGATTTTTATGACGCTAGTTTTGCTTTAACACATTTCTCTAAGAAAAATGTAACTCACGAAGTGAAACAATACCTCAAGTTGAAACTGAAAAGCTCCTCATATATATATATATATATATATATATATATATATATATATATATATATATATATATATATATATATATATATATATATATATATATATATATATATATATATATATATATATATATATATATATATATATATGAGGAGTTTTTTTATAGAACTAGACTTTTCTTTTCTTTAAATATATATATATATATATATATATATATATATATATATATATATATATATATATATACATATATGTATATATTTAAAGAAAAGTCTAGTTCTATAAAAATGTGATTTTTTTTATCAATATAGGAATATAGTTAATGGTTCTAAATAATTTGAACCCTTAAAACTGAATGCTTTGTTAAACAAGAATGTTAACATATCAATGTTCCTGTTAAAAATAATTCTGTTAACACAATTTGTTAATCCTAAATATTACTACTGCACAAAAGGAAAAAATTTACACACTTTTAACATTATAATCTGTGTAGATTTTGACACAGTTTATAAGACCCTTGTATACAAAGGTACTATACAGAATGTAAATAATATAAATTCAGAAAATATGTGTATACATTTATTATTTTCTCATATATATTTTTCAATTATTCAATTGAATATGTTATAGATAAAATATTCCAACACCGCAAAAAAAGCTCATTCCTTAAATTATTATTTAGTAAAATATTAATCTTGTAATTAATTTAATTTTAAGGAGATTTAATTCAATTGTATCTAACATTTACCAATTTTTATCACATTTAACCATTTTTTCTGAGATTATATTGAGTTAACATTCCAATGCACTTATATATGTGTGTGAAGAAAATTCTTATAAGGATGGTCATCTAGCTTAGAGATCTTATTAAAAAAATTTTAAGTACTGAAATAAGATGATTTTTTTAAATACCACCTGTATGTCGTAAGCAAACCTATATCTTTCATAAGCATTTATTTTTAAATAAACTTCCCAGAGTAAAATTCAACAAAGTTCTTCTCATAATTATATGATTTATCAAATTCTATAATATTCAGTTGCCTGAAAATGATTTTGAAAAGTATAGTGAAAAACTAAATTTCTATATTGCATATTTTAGTACAAAATAGAAATTAAAAAAATGAGACAAGTTGAATTTAGTACTTTTTTAGAATAATTACAAAAGAAATATGCATTCTCTAAAAGAATATTTTCCTTTCAATGATAAAATATTATCAAAATAATTCTTGTCTAACTGAATTCTAATAACTCAAATGAGAATTTGAAGAAATTTTTATAACAAAGTTAATTTCTTTTTGTTTCTATTAAAAAAGAAATTTAAATCAGTGTTTATTTGTGACAAAAAAGAATACTTAGATTTATCACATCTGTTAAAGTATTCAGCAAAAGATAATTCTTATTTTCATTGAGAATGAAAAACGTCAAAGTACCTAAATGGTTAAAAAATATTGCAGATTCATTTGTGTCTATATATTGCCAACTGCCATTATAGGTGGTTCTTTAGATTAGTGAAAATTTAATCTAGAGATATTTTGCTAGTTTTAATAATCTTAATATTTAAAAAAATCTTAAACTTATGAAACATTTTCTAAAAATGTTCGTATTTATTATTGAAGGAAATATCGATAAATATTTATTGAAAGCTCGGAATAGTTTCTTCTTAAATTTGCACTGCGAATAAATTAGTATGCGCTTAATACATTTAAAGTTAATTGAATAATTTGTTTTTAATGTTTATAAATATTAAAATGATAAAAAAAAGTATTATAAAATTTATTGCATAAAAGTTGCCATTAGTTGTGAATATTGTAAGCCATTTGCAATTATTTTTCACTGTTTAATTGTAATTTTTTAATCATTTTATTAAAAGAAAGTGAGAGAGAAATATAACTATTAATAAAAACCTATATATAACATTATTACTTATATAATGATAAATCTATATAATACCATTAATATAAACTATTGACTTATATTCAGTTTCAAGGTGTTCTACCTGAATTAATTAGCCTTCATGAGCAAAAATATAATATGTGAATGCAAATCATATGGAAAATTTTAATTGTAATTTGAAATCATTTGTTCTAGATAAAAAAAGTGATAATGAAACATCACATTTATATTACAGTTCATATGAAGAAATAGAAGAATGAATTTATTTATATACAGTGTATGAATTGAATATATTTATATAAAAAATAAGGAAAAAATTATAACATCGATTAGTAAAAAATATCATATTCTATGAAATAAACTTTTCGTTAGGTAAACTATCAACGAACGGAATTGAAATTCCAACGGTTATCACTTCTGCAAACAAAATGCCAAATAAGATAAGAATTTGTAATGTTGATATCCATGATCACATTTTTATTTCAATTAATCTTAAATTCAAATGTTTTTTTGAATATTTGTCTCTTTTAAAGTTTTCTATTTCTATTTTGAGGCATATTATTAAATATATTATTTATTTTTGTCCATATATATGTTTATTTTCATAAATTAATATTGACTACATTTTAATTTATTAATATAAAAATAAATTATTTATTTATAGACATTATAGTCCATTATAACAGTAACATAGTGCATAAGTTCTTCTATAGAAGATGCGGTGTGTTGGATATGTAAGAGAGGAACCAGGGAATTTTTAAATTTTAAAAATGATTTGGAAGATTTTGTTGAAATAGACAGTATAAATTATTTTTGGATTCCTAAAATTGGTACTTAAATTTATATCTAATGAAAATTTATGAACTGTATCATTACATAAAATAGTGATGCATATATATTTATTATTTATAGACATTATAGCTCATTATAGCAGTAATATAGTGCATAAGTTCTTCTATAGAAGATGTGGTGTGTTGGATATGTAAGAGAGGAACCAGGGAATTTTTAAATTTTAAAAATGATTTGGAAGATTTTGTTGAAATAAACAGTATAAATTATTTTTGGATTCCTAAAATTGGTACTTAAATTTATAACTAATGAAAATTTATGAACTGTATCATTACATAAAATAGTGATGCATATATATTTATTATTTATAGACATTATAGCTCATTATAGCAGTAATATAGTGCATAAGTTCTTCTATAGAAGATGTGGTGTGTTGGATATGTAAGAGAGGAACCAGGGAATTTTTAAATTTTAAAAATGATTTGGAAGATTTTGTTGAAATAAACAGTATAAATTATTTTTGGATTCCTAAAATTGGTACTTAAATTTATAACTAATGAAAATTTATGAATTGTATCATTACATAAAATAGTGATGCATATATATTTAGAGAATTGGATATATTATAGAAAAATTTACTTTTTGAAGATCTGAGAAACTTTTCTCTACTTTTGTATGGAGGAATGTAAAATAAACACTTTTTACTAGCATAGACAAATTTTAACAAACTGGTTTGTTGAAATATTAAAAGAAATTGAAATAAGATATTTTAAGACCATTATTTATGATTTAAATAATACGATTTATCACAAGTTTTCTTATTTCCATCCCAAAAAGATTTATAATAGGAATGGGTTAAGAAAATTATATTTGTTTCTTTTTTTTAAAATATATGCCTGATATTCAAAAAGTGAATGGTTGGATCTTGAGTAAAGTTGATTTCAAACCTCAAGATTTATATTATATAATTCTATAATACAAATTTTCTTTAATGTGCACAAAAGTGAAAAAATTTTAATGATATATCAAAGTATAAAAATCTAAAAGGCAGTTTATTTTAACTAAGTTTCTTAAAAGAATTTTATCCTAAAAAATCGGTGAATAATGGAAATTAACAAATTTCGCCTTATATGCATCAATGTATGCAATTTCACTTTCTATGCAGTCAATACAACACGAGTATCTCATAATCCTCAATGTATTCAATATTTGTGTAGTGAATTCGAGTAAAACATGTTCTTCTAGTGGTTTTCACATAGACATTGGAATTGCTAATAAATGTGTATTAAATTTATTAAAACAAATGATATATCAAATTTGTGTCAAATGTAAACAATCAGTGTAGAAAATTTAATGTAATTATATTAATGAGAGCAGCTCAATAAAATTTAGCCTTGATTTGCTATATCAGCACCGGACAGACTAGAGTGATTTCACAGAAACTAATAATCTACTACGGTCGATCGGTTATAATTATGAATGAATAAAAAAATCAAGTTAATTTTTAAATGATAATAGATATTATTTCTAACATATCATTCAATAATTTGCTTGTCAAATTCTGATGATAGATTAAGGTATGTTACAGTTCTCACTAAGATATAATCTTAAGTTTTCAATAAGAAGCTAATTTATCTTTTTAGTATTTCTATGTCACATGTTCAGCTTTTATGAACTGAATATTATATATCATAAACTGAATATTTTTAAAATGGTTTATGGTCTAAAATTTAGTTTCCAAAACTGATTTGACCACCTAGAACTTTAAAGCTAAACCGCTTGTTCACAGTATAACCATCGGTAGAAATGTCCTCAATAAAATATAGAACAGCGAACATTTTTATAACTATGATTACGTGTAAATGAATAAGAAATAAACGAGGTAAATATTCTTGAGAATGACACTGATGAGTCAATATGCAATTAAATTGCTGCTTTTTCTTGAGAAAAAGAAACATTAATAAATCATATACTTACAAGGGCAAAAATTTTATGTTTCGTAAGTATTTTTACTATTTCTTAAAATCACTGTTTGATATAAATTATTTGATCTTATATTAATGTCAATATTTGGCAACATTTTATAAATAAACTTACATTTTATAATTTATGTTAAGTAAAACAAAACGCTTAAATGTACACTTACGTTATTAAAATTGATTTAAAGAAAAATATTCGATATTATAAATTTCTAGGCATATATTTTTACGCACTACAGATTTTACTTCAAGATGAGTAAAAAGTACTTCATCATTAAAATATATTAAGAAATGCATGTGAAGTAAGTGTCATTAGTAATACGTTTCAGTTTTTATGCATGTTCGTCAGCTAAATTTTATTATAAGTTAATATAAGATTATATCGATAAATGTAATTCTTGTAATTTCCTAATCATAATCTATTTCAGTTGGTGAGCAAATCCTTGATAACGATTATTATCAAAACCTGCTCTTAGTTATTTATATTTTCATAAATAAGAGTATAATAAATGTTTTTCACTTTCCTTATTTTAAACACAGTATTTTTTTTTGCAAAGGTAAGTATTTATTTAAAAAATGTATATTTTTGATTAAATAGAAAAAAAAAATGTAAATATCATTATAGCGGTAAAATTAATTGAAAATAAAATGATTTGTACAGCTGAAAATTGGTTTTTCTCCTTATACATTTTACTGTTTATTTTTTAAAAATTTTAATTTACATCAGTTGTAAAATAACCATTCTTTGAAAACGCTATCATTATTAACACATTTGTATAAATGTAAGGTTCAGAATTGCCTGTCTCTATTTATTTTCTAATAAAATGAAATAAAGTTTTATTAAATGATGATTGCAAACAGCATTGAAAATGATTTAAATTTTATTAATTCTTTGTTTAATTAATAAATAAAATTATCGTTATTTATATTTTATCTTAAGGAAAGAAAACATATTTTAAATTTTAAAGGAACTAAATGTTTCCTTCAAAAAGAAATTAATTTAGAGATTACGAAAAAAATCTCTGAGGATATATTCGTTTCATTTTACTAAATTAATAAGAAAAAACATTGAAAAAATGAATAAAAAGATATTATTTTATTATATATATTTTGTTAATAAATATTTAAATTTTAATAAGTATTATATTTAATGAAATTTATCTGTTATAATGAATTGATTGATATGACCTAATTATGCATATTTAATACATCTTTTTAACAAAAATAACACAAAATTGAGTTATATTATTATGAAGACGTCAATTTTAAGATAAAGAATACTATAATTATGGCAAAAAATTTTTTAAATAATTTGTTTGTATAGGATATAATTTCTCTATATATCTGTTATTATCTATTATGTAATGTTTAAGATTCATGGATTTACTCTAACAATTTGAACGAAAGAAAGCTTGTATAAATGAATTAAACAGACTAAAAAATACAAGCACTTGTAGAATAGATATTGTGCATCATTTACTGCGAAAACATCTTTTATACGATTCTTTAAAAATTGGATTAAATTATTTAAAGTTTTGGTACTATAAAATGTCTATGTGATCATATTTTAGTAACTTTTCTTCCCCATTTATTTTGTGCACTTTTTCTTACATTATAAGATGATGCGAAAATTGATAAAAAATTTTCCTTAAAAAATATGGCTCCTTCATTTCATATCGTAGCCATGGTAAATAAGCAAATTACACCATTTTGTTTTTATTCATGTTTTTGATGATTATGAGCTTTAGGAATCGGTATTTAAATAAGAGTATTTGGGTTGAAATTTTATGAGATGATAATATTTTGTGTTATTTACGTAACGTTATTAATTTGATGTAAAGACAAATTTTATTCTACATTTTAGTGATCAATTAACTGCATGATATTTAAATATGAGAATTTTTTTATAAGATATAAAACGTTTTCGAATGTTTTTATCTTATTATCATGTCATCAAATGCCTTTGAAGTTTCCTTAACAAGGAATTAAATAATATTTCAACATGCAATTACTATATCACTCTTTCATCATTTATAACACTTTTGTCCTGATAAAAACAAAAATTATAAATGCGTACTTATCTTACATTTCTTTTGGCTTACCGATGCAACAGTGAATTATTTGCCATTTCTTATTAATGATTGACACAAGATCGTATCAGTTTTTGACCTCATACTGTCAGATAGTATAAAATAATAATAAATAAACTGTAAAAATGTATTACTTGCTGAAAAATAATCAATATCACAATAAAAAACATTTTTTATGAATAAATAGTTGTCAATAAAATTAAAAAATAGTAATAAAACTAATTGTCCTCCTACGTTTGCTATCTAACAATGGTCAAAATCTGTTGGCCCACTACTTATCATTCAGGTCAGTCCCGGTTTACTTTAGCCAGCACTCACCCGTTGCCATAATGGCTGGAGCCAAGCCATTAAACAACCATGAGCGGCTTGCCATGGCCAACAACAGCCCGGATTTTTGCAGGCATTTTGTGTTTGCTGGCTAATTGTTTCCTAAAAAATCATTCTGAATCAATTTTTACATTATAGTATACTAGTAAATGTTTACATTGGATATGTGTGACGGACTATAACATGATATTTCAAAATGTAATAATATCAATTCTTCAAAATGTAATACGAAATTTGTAATAAAAATTGTAAATAAAAATTGCCTTAATATCTTCATAATGATCATGTGTATATGCTTTAAGTGCATCAAACACATTTACACATGAATATTATATTCAGTTTAGAGAAAAATATTTATGTTGAACATAGTCTGTATAAAATAATGTTTTCCTACTTGGCATAATTTTTGAAAATCAGTTTAATAGTTTTTAATACTTAAAATTCTGATACTTTTTTTACTGTATTTTGTATTTCAGAAGTGTATAGAGGCATATTGTAAACATTTAAAACTATCTGTTGAGAAAAACTGAAATACATTTAATTTGTTTCATTGTAAGTGATACAATTCCATTGACCTGAAAGTTTATATCACAAAGTTTAGCCTAATTTGAAAATAATTACTCAAAAAATTATAATTTGTGAAGAAAAAATAAAGAATTTCAATCTAGAAATTACATTATAAATTTTACAAATTCGAACGATTTTATTACATTTTGTTCTTAAGCTAGCAAAAATCATTTTTTAATAAATTTTCTTTCATTTCTTAAATAGTAATTGACTGTATTTTAAGCAATAAAGAAGAAATGTTTTTTTTACCAAACTTGTACCACACTTTTTGGCAGCATTCTTTTGATAGAAATCTTGGTCTGTTTTATTATATACGAGTTATCTAGCTATGAAAATAAAGAAGATACAAGCTTTTTTATGTTCTAGAGAAATTGAATTCTATTCTTTAACGATTATATAACAGTTGGCTATAATTTAAATGTTTGATGTGAAATAAATGTTAGCTTATCTGTAAGAAATTAATTTATCAGATTTATTGAAAAATCTAAGTAAATTTTGTTTTCAAATTTATTGAACTGTATATTTTTTGTTGTAAAATATTTATTTTTGCTTTAACTTTTTTCTTTCCTTTTATTACAGTTATGAATAAATTAATTTCTTGGTTAATTATTTTTAAGACATCTATAAGAAGTATTTATTACTTAATTGCAATTATTTTGATTATATGATGCAGCTAGAATACATTTCAATGTTAGCTTAAAGAATGTTTAAATATATTTATTAATACATATTTCATAACTAAAAACTAATTTAAATAATTGATGTGCGTAACATGTTTCTGCAAATACTCCATTTGAAAGATTAATTGATCACTTTGTTTCAGATGACGACATTGTTAAATATATTTTACATTATACCAACATTTTTTGGGTTGATGCCTACAATTTGCCACAGCAACTATGCCAGCAATGTTAATGGTAAGAAGCATATAACTTCTTTGGTGAAATACCGCTAATACATTCTTGTGATTAAATTTTTAAGTATTTGGAGGTATTATTCAGTCAAGTTTTGATTTTGAATTCAGTTGTTATTTTATTAATAAAAAGATGAAGCCAATCAATTTTAATTTACTATGAAAAAGACATTCGTAATATTAAAGTTACATATTTTTACTTAGCTCCATATATGATGCAACAGTATGACAATGCGGGTAATTAGTTTCAGCAATTTTGTCTATGTTCTGAAATGATTTCAAAACTGTGAGTTGTTCTAATATCTTGCCACGGAATTATTTCATGATTCGTTACTAGTGTGCACAAGTTAGTGACTGGTTTTAATGAAAATATTTGCTTTATTTTTGAGCATTGCCGGCGAAAAGTGTGCTGATGATCTATAGTTACATATAGAATATGATGTAATAGTTTTTAAAATATGGAGATACAGAAAAACAATTGTTTGTGATATAAAGATATGATTTATCAATAATATATTTGTATCTGATATTGGACATATCATTTATATGATTTTACACAAACTAAATGCAACTATTAAAAAAGTATAAAAAATGTTGCTAATCATGAAACTTCAATTTTCTTAAAAATAATTTAAAAATGTATGAAAAACATTAACATGTTTAAATAAATAAATAGTCTACATTTTCAAGAAGGTTTATTATTGTGTAATGAAACTCAAACTGAATCTCTTAATTCTTCATTTTATTTTAATCATAATCCTTTTTTTAAGGGGATTAAAATTCAAACTTTTGTCATTTTATTTTTTTATCTACCTGAACATTTTAGCTTTTTAGTTTCTCGTTTAAATTTCAAGTTTTAAATAATTTGATTTAATTTCCAGAAAATTTATTTAAAACATATGTTTCTGTATGTAATTTTAGAAACAATTGCAGAATAAATTTTGATTTATTTTTGAATTAGAAAAACACAAAATGTATCTTTGCAATATATATATATATATATATATATATATATATATATATATATATATATATATATAAATATATATATATATATATATATATATATATATATATATATATATATATACATGTATATATATATAAAATATATATATATATGTATATATATATAAAATATATATATATATATTCTCTTTTTTAAATATTCGCAAATATTTTAATACATAAAAATTCTAATATATTAACTAATAGTGCATGTGTGAATAATACAAGTCTAATGAGTGGCACCGAAAACATGATTTTGCGTCAGTATAAAAAAGTTATATACCAAATGTATATGATTGTTACATTGATGAACCATTTTTGTCTCTTCGGACAGGAGTTTTATCTTTAATTTATAAACAAGAAACCCTTTCATAAATATCTTGACTGGAGTTTTTAATATTATTGCTTTGACTAAATTTAAATCTATATATTTTTGATGAAAATTTTTAACAAAATTGTCGAATGGGGTACCATGTTACTTGTTGCATAACATTTTTTTAAATGCTTCACATATAATTTTTTCTTAAAATAGAAAATTACAAATAGATTTTTATTTAATTATTTTCTGTAAATAAACTGTGCCATATCATACCATCTAATGGTATGTTCCATTTTCTAATAAAATTAAATATATTATGAGTAATGCAATATGATTTCGTCTCAATTTATAAATAGTTACGTGAACAGAATATTTTTTCCAACACATTATCTGTAATGTCTCACTAATATTTTAGATATAAGCAACTTTAAAAATAATAATCACTGAGCTGTTACCACACGTATAATGGTATACCTTTCTCTCTCCTGACAAGAATGCTTATAAATATTAACTATTTACAGGTAACTTCACTGAAGAGGAACATTTGGCTAACGAATCATCCATTATTACATATTTTCCTCCTATCCGTATGGATAGTAAGTGGTATCTTTTATCATTTCTATGCTTTCGAATAAGAAGCATTCATTTATTTTAATCATTGCATGCAATAAACCCCGTCTTATAACTTTCCAATTATTCTCGGTAGTTCATAGTAAAAAAAATTGAACATTTTGTATCAATGTATTCACGTACTTTAAAAAAAACATTTCTAAGGACTCAGTTACATAAAGTATTTGATGAATACGTTTTTTCCCTTTAAGAATAATAAAATTATATTACATAAACACATACTTAACTTAAAATTTTCATTATTTAAAAAAATTAATGAGATAATCACATTTCAAATATGGCTTCTTCAATCTCTTACCAATAGGAATCAAACACTATATAGTTCTAAATTTAAAAGAAATCATAGAATATTTTTAAAAATTGTGGAAAGTATATGGCTTCGTTGTAATGATTACGCGTGGAGAACATATTTAAAGTGTGATAATGAAATTGTATATACTTATAATGTATGATGACATGGAAGTAATGACTCGACTGTTCTTTTGTTAAAATATTGTTAAAAGATGATGGAAAGGGGAAAATATAAATTCCAAGTATTCGTATAATTTCTGTAAATCTTTGAAGTAAACAATACTTCACAAAAAATAATACCCATGTAAATATGTCTCATTAGCTTACATTGTCATTTATTATTTTATTAAACTAGAAATATGAAATCTTAATTCAAATTTTTTGATGTTCATTATCAATTCATGTTTGGGTTGTTTCTTACAAAAGCAAACAGACCTCTCTTTATGGAATTTCTATTTACTGGTGGTATTGTTATCCATTATTTTTGACTATATCTTCTCTATAATCTGATATATTTGTACTCTATGCACTAAATGGTATTGAAGTGTTTTATCAAATAAATAAAACCTTCCTTATTTTAATTTAAAACAGCTTAATACACAAATTATATATTTCAGATATTCCACTAATGTAATTCATTCAATTGAACTTATTTTAGCAAGTTTCATTAATGTTCTTCAAATATATTACTGTGAATTAATTACAATAGCAGTTTGTTGCAACTACTTGAAACATATTTATAATTTCAAATATGCAGCTATACCTATGCTAGTATAAGAACCACCACTATAAACTTGCGGGTAGAACTTGTTAACAAACTCGAGACGAATTAAAATTAGAACAGGATTTATTAAAAAAAGCGTAAAATTTAAAGTTGTAAATAACAAATAATCTATTATCATTTTATCTATTAGAATGTTTAATATATTAAAAATTAAATTGGTAGATAGCATAAACTCTGCCACTTGGAGGAAAAATGACTTATTTGAAAAAAAAAAAATGATAAAAATATCTATACTCTAAACATCCGCTATAAAGTCCTGGTAAAATGTAGAGGTAAATACAGTTCTACGGGATCGGTGACACTGCCTGGAACGCCCTGGTAGGGAAGAAGACTAGATTTTGTCTTGGTAGATTTAAGAAGATTAGATTTTACCAAGTAGCAGGGGTTATCACATTCTGTGGCTATAGCACCAGCCTGCTTCCTTATACCTAGCACTGAGTTAGGCTCTACCAGTTAGATAGAAGCAGCCGGATGAAGTCTTCAGGATTTTGAAGCAAGGACCAAGCAGAAGACCCCAATACTTGACCTGCCAATCCCAAATTTTACTTGGAGGTCATTACGACCAAGACCAGGTTTTAGCGTGTCCCAGTTGCTTTTAGACAACACGACGGATCTTTGGCCAGCGGCTGTCAAACCAATGTTATTCACTACTCGACTTTTTGCTAGTTATATTACCCTAATACCGTAAAAAATCCTAGAAAATAATGAGTTGTTTTAAAAAATAGAGATAAAACTGTAATTGTTTAGAAAATTCGAACTAAACATGACATTAATGTTAAAATTGAGATGTAGGGTTTTGCTTCGAGCCTTATTTTAAAGATTATCTCACATAATTTTTATAAAGTAAAGGTGTAACCAAGCTCCTTGATAGTTTGAGCCATTTTTCAAATTTTAAAACATTTAGAAACCAGCAATTAAATACGTATTTAAAAGGTATGCAAAAGAGACATTAAATTATTTTTACAAAAATTACATGTATTGTAAACATAAAAAATAAAAATATGTATATTGAATTTAAATATTAAAAATTTATCTTATTTGTTTTACTTTCTTGATAATTCTTTAGAAAATAATTATCTTGTAAATAGTTAATGACAGCATTTCTCAGTAATTCTTTGAGATGCTGGTTAGTTAAAACATATCGGGGTGTTTGGATTTCAAGAATTTAAAGTAGAATGAAATGCTTCACATAAGTATGTTGTTCCGAATATTGAAATAATTTGACAAGCAGATTCTTTTAATTCAGGATACTTTGATTCTGGTACAAATTTCCAAAACTCAATGACCGACGTAGACTTTTGTTTATATTTTAGTTGTAGATCTTGATCTTCTCCTAGCATCTCAGTTAATTCTAAATTTCCGCATTATTTTTGGGTCATAATTACATTGGAAATGAAAAACTCACCTTGAATTATTTTAATTTAAAATTATTTGAAGTGATGAAATCGATTTTGGAAGTCAAAATTGTTCTTAGCTTTTTTATATACTCGTTGAGTTTTACTTGTTTAATATTGGAACGCATTATTTTTAACTCTATGAAAATTACAAAATGTTTAATTTTTAATGTTCTTTTTAAAAAAAGTTGGGGTATTTAGTTTGAAAACTAAATATATATTGTGAGAGATCAAATATTATTTTATCTTCGCCCTGAAAATGTAAATTCAATGTTTAGCGTTAATCAAAATTTGATGTTTCGTGGCATTAGTCAAATAATTCTTGTAAAAACTCGTCATCATCTAACTCTGAAAAGAAAATTTTATTTTATTTTAAAAATTCAGTTATCGTATCAAACAAATATACAAGTCGATATAATACGTTGTAGCTTGATAACCATCTAACAATGCAATAGAAATTAATGTCATTTGGAAGTTCATCTTTTAATTCTTCAAGGAAATTTTCGAATTGTCGATGAGTTTTTGCATTGGTACGAATGTAATTTACAATATACAACACTGTTTTTATAGTATCATGATATTTTAAATTTTTTGCAACTAGATGTTGTCGATGAATTATGAAGTGAATTGGTAGAATTTCAGAATTTGAGAATCATCTCTCAAAAGCCCAATATAACTGATTTCTTTATCCAGCATTGCCGCGGCTCGATCAGTTGCAATGCTTAAAATTATATTAATAGATACATCAAAATTTTCATTATGAAATCTAATGCCTTTTCAATATCAACTTTGGGAGATGACTCTTGAAGTGCTACTAAATCTAATAATTCTTTTTTAACAACGAAGTCAGGTGAAACAAAATGTATGACAACTGTCAATTGCCAAAATCTGTGATGTCTGTCGATTCGTATAAGTCTAAATTGAATGCAATATGGTTCTTGGAATAACTTTTTTAATTATATTTAAGAGATGTATTAATTGCAGTTAGGTGTTCATTTGGTTGTGTGTCTCGGGATCGGAATTTGCGAAACAACTTTGTACAATACTGCATTATTTGGATCTAAATTTTTAAGTACATCTTCCAAGATTTTAAATAAACTCTCCCTCTCCCAACATAGGGTTTTGCACTAGCAATATTTCAACTAGTATTTAAACTGGCTTCAGACACATTATTTGCTGGACTGCTGTGGGTTATCAAAACTGATTGTTGTTTATTTAAATTTGATTTCAAAGAAGCAAGTTTATTTAATCTTAATTTGGAATTTAATAGGTAATAATTAGAAAAGTGTGGATGATTGGCTTTGTAATGTCGACGATCATATTGGATAGCTTCATAATTTTTGAACGGAGAGTTACAAGTAACAAATTGATTTCAGATTATTGTTAATAAAAAATAAATTCTACCTCTCATTATTAAAACTTAATTTTATTATTCGTATTTTTTTCTTTCTCTGTCTTCATTTTTTTTAAAGAAATGGAAATAAATAAAGAAATTTAGAAAATACCAGTTTTTTGTTAGTAAAATAATATTTCGAGTTACATACTATGAAACAAACTGTATTTAACTTACTAAAAATGTCAGATTACAAAGGAAAAGTGGTTCAAACTGTTTCCTCCAGAGTACACTGTCAACCTTTCGTTGCAATGAAAGTTTACAAATTCGAAATCGGTCAGGAGTCTGACGATTACGCGGACGATTACCCTTTTGTTCATATTCGTTCGCGCAGTTCTTTCAAAGAGTCATATAATTCTTAACTTGGACAGCAATGCAATTTGTTGCAATTTTGCCTTTAGTTTTTCATATATGTTTTTATTAATTTAAAAGACATTTGAAAACCCATAAAGAACGATAATATTTTTTTAAAGTATAATAACAGAAAAATGAAAAGGAAATTTGTGTACATTTATCGCGAGAGCCATAAATAATCCTACTAAGTGCCGCAGGTTGGTCACACCTGTTATACATGTTGTGTAAGTATTTTGCTTATTTTCCTTTGATTATACGAGTTTTATGTTTGTATTTCATAAAAAAATAATACTTAAAGGAAATTCATCTTCATAAACTTGTTTTCATGTTATTATCTTTTAATTATTTTTATTTTTCATCTAATTTTATGTTAAAAAAAACCCTTTCATTTTAGAGGATATTGGGACCAGTTTTAACATGCCCCATTTACCATTATTGAACACGATGGATCTTTAATTGAGCCGCACTTTGAACTCACTACCCACCGATTTTGAGAACGACGACCGAACCTAACAGACCATTGCGGCCTTCTCTTTTGTGGCTGTAATTGCGATTCCACGTGGACCTTGGTGATTACGTTTATGGGCTCTTGCAGAAATAGTTTCTATGGACTGCTCCGGGAAACCTTAAATATTCTCTATCGGTCATTCTAGGAATTTGCATAAAAATTCGTCTTCTTCGACACACCACCACCTTAAAAATATTTTTTCCACATATGATTTAATAATTAGGTTAAACGTAGTTTAAATTATTTTTAAAGGCTATTTTAAGTAAGTAAATTAATTTAACTAAAGTCTAAAATGATAATTTATTATAATACGTTTTTATAATTTTGTAAACAAGTTTATAACAATATATGTTTATACAATTGATATAATATACTAATACTTAATAAAATACAGATATCATGTAACATTTTTTTATCTTACGTAATTCAATATTTGTATGCATTAATGCTAACTCATATTTCATGTATTTGAATATCTATATTTTTAAAAAATTGCGTTACTAATGCAGGATATTATTTCATAAAAAATATTTTTATACGTAAAATAGCAGAATTTAGTTTTTCGAAATAAAAATATACTTTGAATATGCTAAATCTTTTACGTATATTCAAACAAAGTTAGAAGTATATAACAATATGTAAACATATTCAAAATTTAGGAACATTATTATGTTTCATAATGGTAATGATAACTGCCTAAAATAAAAAAGAATGATGTGCACATTATATGTTTACAGTTTGCATATCCGGATAGTAAACATTAAAGAAAAAAATAAACATTGCCATAATCAGTAATTAAGTAATACGGAAAAATCATTAAATAGCTTAATTTTTAAAAAACATGCTTTCTCTCAAACTTACTGTAAATTTGTCTGTAAACTTAAGTCCAAATTAAAAATAAAACATATTGCAGTGAATAACGTAAGACAACTACATTACAATAAATGTTGATTACAAGAGAATAAAAAGAAATACTTAATATTTCATGCAAAAATTAATTTAATTGCTTAGACTGCAATATGAGAAGATTTCTTAACGCAAAATATATTTTTAGTGTATGTGTTTTATCTACAAAGCATACTCAAATAAAATATTATGAATTAAGCAGAATGTAAAATTTCGATTAATTTAAAATTTCTATTAAAAACATAGCTACGTATACATAATAATATTGCATTAACAACACTATAGGATAATTTTCATTAGTTTTCAGAAAATTTTAATTATTTTTGATAAAAATATATTTTGATTTCGCTGAGAAAGAAACACTATTCCATTTATCATGCATAAGTATTCACGAGTCTTCTTTTCCAAGAATGGAATATGTAACCACAATAGTTTGTGTTATCAAACACTGAACCTGATTTTTTCCACAAACATTATTAATCTTCTTGGTTTGAATTTCAAAATTCTCAGTCTTACTTGATATAAGAGCAAATTTCGTTTGCATAAGAAAATATATGTTAAGACAAAAGACAGTGAAAGTAATTTATTCCATTTGTTTGGAGGAAGAATTTTTTAAAAATCATCTTTTACCAAGCAATAGAAAATTCATTGGAATTTGAAAATTTTAATTTCTGTTTAAATTTTTAAGAGAGATATAAAATGCCAAATTATTTCAAATACATCATTTTATATTGGTGGATAATACATATTAAAATTACATGCCATTAGAAGAGGATACATAAATGAAATAAACATTTTCCTTGTATAAGAGAGTAAAATCCTATTGCTTTTTTTTAAAAAATTAATTCGTTTACTTGTGTGTATTTTTACCAAGAAGTAGTTAGAAAAATGAGCGAACATCTTTGCAGCCAAGAATCCACCATGAACTTGAAAAAGCATTTGTTATAGAGATGTCACAACTTTTGTCTGATACTATTCCCTCTTGCTGCACAATATATAAATAGACTCCATAATTTTTTATTATATATCTAAAATATATGACGTTGTGGTCTAACTGGTTATGATGTCGTCTCATTATCGAAAGGCAGAGAATTCAAATCCCGGCTCTACCAAAGATCTGCAATATTATCTAATGGGGGGCTGGGGAATATATAATATGTCGTTGTCACAATAGCTGTCATTGAAATAATATTTCTGGGGAGGGGTGCAGACAAAATCTGGGACTTTTCTGCTTGATCTGTGTTTCTAAATTATGTAGACTCATTTCGGAGAAACTATGAATCACGTACATGTATCACAACTTCCAGATGCCATTACTTAAGGACATTACAGAGTTTAACGGAAAAATTGTAGTAGTCGACTATTGAAAACAACAATATTTCAAATCGTCTCATATTTTAGCTATAAAATATACAAAATATTATTTTCAACATAAAATTAAATGAAAAATAAATTTAAAAATTGGAAAATTGAAATTAAAAGATAATTGTATGAAAACAAATTTTTGAAGATAAGTTTTGTTTTATTATGATTCTATATTTATGAAATATAAATATAGAACTCATATAACCAAAGAAAATATGCAAAATACTTAGACAACCTCCATAAAAAATTAAGTGTAATAATCTTTGAAAATAGGCTCGAAGCAAGTCCTTCATCTCAATTTTCGCATTAATGTCACGTTTATTTCGAATTTTATAAACAATTACAGTTTTTATTTATTTCTTGAGCAACAACTCAATATTTACTTGGCTTTCTTATGGTATTGGGGGAATATAATCAGCAAAACGTCGTGTAGAGATTATCATTGATTTGACAGAGACTGACCGAGGACACGTCGTGTTCGCTAAAGGTGGCTTGAGCACGTTATAACTCGGAGTGGACGCAATGTCCTCCAAGTGAAATGATACGTCTAGAGGTGGCAAACCAAGTATTGGGATCTTCTGCTTTGTAACTGCTTCCAAATCACGAACACTACATCCGGCTGTTTCTATCTAACTGGAAGAGCCCAACTCAGGGCTATGTACTGGAAAGAAGACTGATGCAACAATAGTTGATTCCCATCTGCAAGTATAAACACTGGAATTGTATTAAGAATATTTATGGAGGATTAGTTTGATAAATTTGCAACGAGAAATATAAAAAAAATGCTTTCATATGGAAATATTGGGTTTCAGAAACGTTGTTATTTCTGCCTAGCCCGTGGCAATCGTAGGAAACGCATCAAAGACAAAAACACTTGTCACCTTAAAATTTCTTCAGATGAATTTTATTAAAAATTACTTTACAACCATATTCTAGTAAAGTTTTATCACTATTTAATCAATTTATATTTTAAAATGTATACTTTTTTATATTTCAGGTACTACTCAATCTTCATCAGGAGGAGTCCAAATTGGTATGCCAGTAGGTGGTTTTATCGCAATAATCTTGATAGGATTTTGTCTATATCGATATTATTGTGGAAGACGGATCATAGTTCAAAAAACAGTTTCAGTTTCTTCTGTATTTTAATTATTATCATAAAAATATGAATCGTAAATTAATATTTTTATTTCCTCTGAAAAACAGTATAATGTTAAATATACTGAAATATGATATTGTAAATCATATGAAATGCATACAATAAAACTTTGAAAACGCCACAGGGATTGTTTGAAAAACCATAGAGATTATTTGAAATTTAAAAAGGCTTCAAGTGAGTTTCAGGAAATTAATTTTCAGACTCAAATGTTTTATTATGTTCAATGTAGATCAATATCATCCATTTCATTGATCAGACGAAATTTTATGGCACCTTACAACTAAATTCAAACCAGAGAACATTGACACTGACATGTGCTGACAATTTACATCTGCTACTTATTTTTGTCTTCCTTAATTGGGTACAGCACAGTTTTTGCAACATTATATAAGCAATTTTAACAATGAAAAGAAAACGTGACACACACACAAGTAGGCTATGATTCTCTGCAAATAACTTTAATAAAATATATTTAAAAATTCTTTCGAAATAATAGTGAAATATTTACAATTTTTTCAATTAATTTTGTATAGGCATTTCCTAAAATTATTTTATTTATGTTTAAAACTATTTAATTTTAGGAATTATTTTGATATACATTTTTATGTAAAAAAGTAGTTTTGTATGCATTAATTTAGTATCAAACTGTTTGTTTTTTATTCATTATTGAAGTTGTTATGTATCTTAATTGGAAGTTTTGATGAATCTTATTAATTAATTTCAAAAAGGTCAATAATTGGTTTATTTATTGTTATTATTTCATGGAAAATATATATATTATGTAAAAATACAAAGAATGTTAGAAAGCTATCACTATTAAATTAATTGCAGTTGTTCAAACTTTTGCATTGATTGAAACCCAGTGATAAATTAGCATGGCAGGTATAAAAATAATATTTTATGCAAAGAAAACAAAAATTCTATATCTCTCATAAAGTTATACTGCTATAAAATAGATGACAATTATACTACTTCTTTATTTTTAAAAGCTTCATTATGATATTCTTCAATGAAAATTAGTTTCTCATGCAAAATTAATAGCCATTGAATGGATGAAAAAACCTTTTGCTTCTTAATTTCATTTTATTGAATAAAAATCCTCTCAGAACTAATGACTTTTTTTTAATTTTCAAGACAGTTATTTTTTCCGCACAATTAATCAGTCGTATATTCTTGTTAAATTTTTTCCGTATATATCAAACCATTTTAAAAATACGCAAGTTCAATCTTTCAAAAATTAATATTTCTTTTAAAAATAAACAAGCCTGGCATGTCAGAATTATATGGGAGAAATCACTTTCCATAAATTTAAAATATTACTCACAAAATATCGCAAAAAATTAAAACTTATGTTATATTATGCAAGACACTATATTAAAGTTGCCGTACCTCGTCAACATTAATTTTTTTATCATTATTACAAAAACATATTCATACCTTTAAAAAAGTTATGACATTTTTGTACGACGAAAACCTCTTTTATAACTTCTCAAATAATATTATTAGAAATATTAAAAATATGTTTTACTATTTGGAAACAAAATTTTAATGAAGAAAAAAAATACAATCTTTGATATGAAATTTTCATTACAATTCATATTTATATTTAGATAAATAAGCTTAAAATTTAGGTACCTCAATGAATTTATATATATATATATATAATAATATATATATATATATATATATATATATATATATATATATATATATATATATATATATATATATATATATATATATATATATATATATATATATATATATATATATATATATATATATATATATACAAGTTTAGGTGCTTATCTAAACTTTGAGTGAAAACTGTTCCTATCAAAGGCCAAGTTAATCAAAAAGTTGTATAAAATTTAATATCGAATACCCTAAAACCATTTTAACAGCAAACATTACTCTAAAAACATATATGTAAAGAAAAAAGTTTTTTCTGTGCTTTAAACTTATATTATATTTCCTCTTCAATATGAATGTTATGCAAAAAAAATCTATAGAATAAAGTTCATATTAAATGAAATTGTATGAAAATAAAATCTACTTAAAGCTATATGTCACAATTATATTTAAAATACTGAGATATTAAGGAATAAACTTGATAAAATATGTTTAATATACGTTACTAGGCAAATGTAGTTTTAGAAATTACAAATGCATTTAAGTATTTTAGTAATTGCAAATGTAATTAATGATAATATATATATATATATATATATATATATATATATATATATATATATATATATATATATATATATATATATATATATATATATATATATGATAGCTGCTAAACCTGAATAAAAAGCAAAATGAATCTCAAGTAGTGATTATTTGTATCTAGGTTTAATTTTGACCAAAAAGTAATATGAGGGAAAAATTTCCTTGATGTATTTCGATCACTATTTAATGGTGGTAGTTTTTTTCCCCATTTAACGGTATTTTTCGCACAAGAGCTTTAATTAGAGCTAAAACTACATTTTAAAATAAATTCTGAATATCGACTAACACTAGAAACTGAGGATAGAATCGAATTCACAGACTATTGAAATGAAGACCAGAATGCTAACCATTGCTTTCCCTATTAGGTGTTGAAATATTAAATAGGAAAATTTTGTGGTTTCTAATTTTGTAACTAAATTGCAGTAAAAGTTGTGAAAATGTCGTTAGGGTTAACATTTGAGGATCACCAAAGTTTTTACTTAATTCCTTGAATGCCTCTCAGTAACTTTAAAAAGTATTTATGAAAGAACATATAAGATTCTCGAATTGTGCGACACATGAATAAGATCTATAATCTATAAAAATGCCAAGAGCTAATGTTTTATTATCAAAAAAGTAGTAATGATATACTATTTTTAAAAAGAAAAAAAATTGACATAAGTTAATTCACCCATATTACTTCAATCATTTAAATATACAAAATTATAGAAAGTGTCTATTATTTTAAATTACACTACAAGAGAGAATTTTATATACCTTATTGCATTAGAGTTACACAGCAGAATATAAATTTTTGAGTGAATTACGATATACAGATATTTGTTTTAAGAAGAGTTTTGCAAAATAATTACCCAAATTCGAGGACCAAAAAGTTTCTGCTCAAGCACATAGCATTGATAGATAAGCATACACTAAGCTAACGTAATATCCTCCATTTTCATTCAGAAATAGCTGGACTTGAACCCAAGACACTTATTTTTGGAGATTTTGTTCTGCCATTAAGCCAAAATCAGCAAGGCTGGCAGCAAATATAAAACTTTTAAGTTAAGTTAAAATGCAAAACTAAAAATGTTATTTTTGAATTTAAAGCAAGGATTATAGTAGTTTCTAAATGGTTGCAAGTAGTAACTCTGATTTAATTTTATGTATTCATGACATTAAAAATTGCCTACTATAGAACTTTTATTTGTACATGTGAATATGAGCAATTTTGTCTGGATTAATAAATAATAGTATTTCACACTAAAAGGTAAGAAATTCTATATTAAATATGAATTAATTTAAAATTTAAATTAATATTTAATAATAAAGTAAATATTATTCGCATAAGTTACAGTGTAAAAAAACTTAAGCAAGATACAAAACTATAAAATATTTTTCTACATAACAAGATATTATAAACCAAATGATATAATCTAAATCTTAAATATTTATAAACCAAATTATCTGATATTTATCGAATGTTTTCACAAAAAAGTTTCAGACAGATTTATTTTAAAAATGAAAATGCATGTTCTTTATGTTTTCTCTTTTTTCTGTTCTTGCAAAAATATTATTATCACATTGTCTGATGTTTGGTCGTAAGGTATTTACATAAGATTCGTCTTCATAATGCTTAAATATCAAAAATTATTTGTAGGTAAAAAAATGATACACATACATATTAAATTGTTAAGCATTTATTTAATTTAAACTATGAACAAAATTGAATTGTGTAACAAAGTAAAAGCACTAAATATAAGTAATGTAAAAGAAAGTTCAATTTTCGAAAGCTATCAAAGCAGCAACAAAATAATCTACATGTGCGATGTCAGTATTTTTATTATCTCTTATTGAAATTCTCATTTCGAATCATGAAATATATCTTTGTGAAAGAACGCATACATCTGGTTTTTTTTTCAAAACTTCCTTAATCAAACCATCGCCGACAGTATAATTTATAATAAACTACTCCCTTTAAATGATAATTTACAGCTTGTAATTCTGGAATTAATGAGCAGCTTTAGGTCATAGAATATCAACAAATTTAGAACTCTTGCTTGCTGAAGTCAAAACAACGCTCTTAATTAGTCTGCATTTAATGTTTTGAATTTAGCTGTCACCAGTGAAGCCTCGTAGTTCGTGGGAAATGTTAACTTCAATTGAGCGTTTCACTTCGTTACCCCTGCACGTTCTTTGCTGATCTTAACTTTGTTTCTTGAAGGTTCGTAAAATATTTTCCATTATTTTTTCAGTAACTTTTTAATTCTTACAAGTAGTTTAATAATTTACCATAATTATGCAGTAAATCTATTTCTGTTCTTAAATTAATATTTAATTTAATAAATATTTAATTTAATTATTAAATAATTAATATTTAAATAAATATTTAATTAAATACATGATTATCTTTAAGCATGTAAAGCTATATATTTTTTTTAATTTTTTTCATTTTATTTTTTAATTATAATTTCATTTAATATTGTATTTCATGTAATTCTCTAACTTAACATAATTTCTTGTTTCAATAATCATTTGTATATACCACTTTTTGAATAGGATCTGTCATTAACATATTTATGCTGAATATTTTTTTGTATAAAATAAAAGTGTGAACTTAGATGTCTCTCGTTTGTTTGAAAATTTTGATTCCAAACACAGAAATCAGTTAATTCAAATATAATAACTATGTACACACTTTTGAAATGCAATTACATAAATTATAAGTTTATCCGTATTTAATACTGGCATAATTTGTATATATGATTAATAATAATAATTTAAATTTGCATCAGTTTTGTCTTAATGTTTAATTCAATAAGCATAACACATAGTATTTATGTATATTTTTCAATTAAATTATATTTTTCAATTAAGTAGTACTTTTTAAATAAAATGTTGTGCTAACAAGTATCAAAATATTCTGTGAAACATGACTGTTGAGTGAACTCTTAAAAAAGTTAAGTTGAGGAAAGGCTGATAGAATCATGAATAAAAACTATTAAAGCTGCACCTAAATAAAGTCTGCAAGTCTTTTATGAATATTTCTAAGATTTGAGGTGTGGTGAAAGTTTTCAATGTTGAAATAAATTATTAAAATATGTAATTTTACGGAAACTTAATCTTGTTAATTAAATATGGACATAATTCTAATATCTTGTGATTCAACAAATATTGTGTCACATTATGATATTTTTGAGCTGATCATTGTTCAAAGAATAAAGAAAAATTACCTGAAATTTAAACAGTGGATTTAGCTGCCGATTGCTTCTCGTTTTAATGCATGGAAAAAATAGAAAAATATTAATTATCAAGCTAATTATTATAACTTTATGCATTATAAATTGTTAACAAATATACATTTTAGTTAAGTGAATTATTTAAAATGTATTATGTTAAGTCTTATTGAAATATTTTTTCTTTTCTTGTATAGTTATAATCTAATTTTCATATTCAAGTAGTTAGCAGTTTAAAATAGCACGAATTTTAAAAATGTGTTTATTCAGTTTTGTTGATTTTAGTGTATATTCTTTTTTTTATTTTTAAAATCTGTTTTGCATTATATAATGTTACAAATGTTATGCACCGATTTGCCTAAGCACGATTAAGAAGATTTATGAGTAATTTCATTAATAAACCTGACTCTTTTCTCTTAAGTTTTATCGACGCGTTTCTGCGTAACAATCTAAAGAGTTCCGGGAATTTTCTCGCTACTTTTTATATGAATTTTATGTATTGTAGGGGAATACGTAATGCGATTCCCCTTAACTGACTTGCAAAAACTGATGACTCATTAATAAACTTGCTAAAACTTATGTCCCACTGTCTTGCAAACGCTTATGTATTAAATATATTTATTTAAGTATTTTTGTCACTTTATTTTTAATAATAATTTTATTTAATATTATATTTCATGTAATTCTCTAATTTAACATAATTTTTTGTTTCATTAATCATTTGTACACACCAGTTTTTGAATACGCTCTGTCATTAACATATTTATGCTATATTATTTTTTATAACATAAAAGTGTGGACTTCAGATGTCTCTCGTTTGTTTGAAAGTTTTGATTAATTTTCAAACAAACTATACTTTAAATTTTAATGTGTAGCTTAAGTAATATACATATTAATGTGTAGTTTAATAAGTTATGTTTTTAATTATTGCTGCATAGGTATCTTATTGACATATTTCTGCGAAATATATATTAAAATTTTAGTGATTTGTTTATGATCTAATATAAAATGTAAACGAGATATTTAAATTTTATGTACAATTTTCCCCTATAACTTCAGTATCATCAAAACTGATAGTCTAAAATTGATATTCGGAAGGCATAAATTTTATGTATCAAGTAACTGTAAGCGTATAAAATTTATGTAACTGAGAGAGATTCGTAATCTGATAAAACGTTTTGAAAAAATCATTTCCATATAGATTCATTGAAAATATATTTTTGTTGATGGTAAAATGCTGAACTTATTTTTAGTGTCCGAAAATAATTTGTGCTAATAATTAATATTAAGATGCCAAATTGTTATATATATATAAACCTAAAACTGTTAATTTCTTCCATTATATTTTTGGAAATGTGGTAAATGTTATTTAAAAAAGCTGATTCCGTTTCAAACAACATTTAAATGTAAGGTTACATACAATAACAATTACTCCATAACAAATTATAGCTGTGAAGTAAAAAATTGCTTTTTAAACTCGATATATTTAATATTTAAATTGATAAATATAGGTTTAATTTAAATATTATATGAGTGTTTAAACTGCTTGTATTGAGATTAATTTGAAGAACAAATAAAAATGAAAAAAGCTGTTAGATTTTGAAACAAGTACTAGCACACAAAATATATTGAAATTATTACAAAATTCCCCAAATACTACCATACTGAGTTGTTTTACTTAAAATCTTTTTAAAAAAATTAGTTTATTTTCATTCTATTAAAGAAACTTCTTCGAACAAGCTTTAGTAACTTATGAAAACAAATACATATTAGTCACAAATTGCTTGCCAGTAAACTATTTTTATAAGTAATTCATTTACTTCAGAAATATTCTTTAAAATAGGTAAATAAGTAAGCTAGTTAATTGTTAGTCGCCATTTTTATTCTATAGTGTAAATTTGCCTCACGTTTGCAGCATAAACTATGAAACAATTTTGTTTTCCACGAATAATAAAATATTAAAGTTTCACATTAGTGTTTACGTTATTATTAAGTTATTACGTATTTACTTACGAAATTAATGTACAAAGACCATTCTTAATCATATTTCTAAGCAGATAAGAATAAGTTTAAAAAACAGATAAAATTTGTGAAATGAAGTTATTCTGATTTGTACGTTATATGTAATGATAAATAACATGTTTTTTATATTTAAATGAATAAACAGATGGCTTGTCATGCCTTAAAGAATACAAAGTTAAATGTATTCGACACTTTTTAAGCAATTGGAGAAAAAGTAAAGCAGATAAGAGGAATAATTGCTATATACGAAAATGTAGCATCACTTACGCACCAATTTCCAGAGAAGATTTTAAATATCATGATAGTTATTTTGATAACTATTAAATATGAATATTTCTAGAAAGACTTTTTTGATTTGTTAAGAAATTTTAATTTTTTTTTAACGAGCATATTGGTATAAATATAAATGTTGTTAATAGTTTATTGTAAGACAGTATCAATACTAACATTTTTTGTTTTATTTTCTAATTAATTATATGTTTTTTTAAACTCCTTTAGCATAGTATAATCGCTAACTTGTCTCTAGTTAGGTGCTATAGAAATATAATTGGAACTTGTAAATTTGAGAAAAATATTCTTCATTATTTATTGAGAATTAATCCCTTATATTTAATGTTTGTGATCCCGATTTACTTCTAGGTTACAGTAACATTAAGAAAGAAGATGCTTGAGATCACTATCCCTATCATTGTAGCCTTGGTGGTGGTCATCGTTATCCTTATTTGTTGTAGGAATTCCTGCAAATGTTGCCGTGCACAGGAGAGAAGGGAACCCGGTAGAGTTATTGTGATTCCTAATTAAATTTGAAGGGAATATGTCTCACATCTGCCTTCAGTATTTCTTATGCACATTCAAAAATGTAAACTACCAAATTTTTCAACATTTTCAAATAAGATCCTCCAATAATGTGATCATAAATATTAATAATTCATCATTTCATATTTCTATGTATTAAGAAAAATTATGTAAAATGTTATAAAAATCTTTGAAATTTGTGCCTATGTTAAAATTTCTTTACAATAACAAAACCTGTTGTATTTAAAATTACAAATGCTACAAAATTAACTTTGTTTTGAAGAAAAGTTTTCCTATTATATAATATTTTATACATAAAATGGAAAAAAGGTATATATATATATATATATATATATATATATATATATATATATATATATATATAACTTCTTGAAATATTTTAATTATCTTAAAATTTCCTTGATAAAGTTTATATTTATAATCGTGTGGTTGGGAAAATAAAATATGATTTAATCAAATATATTTTCATATTTTTATAACATCTAGCGATGATATTTATTGTATTTAGGAAAAAATATTTATGATCAGTTAGAAGCTTTAATATTTGTTTTGTAGTTTATTCATGGATAATTAAAGAATTATAAATTGTTTTTCATGAAATACCAAAAAAGTTATTTGAAAATTTGCTGACTTCGATATTAAATTGGGTAGCAAAACTATAAACAGAAAATGAATTTTTATATTTGTTCATACGATCCTTGTAAATTTTACTTTTTACTACAGTAATTGATAAAATGTTTCTAAATATGTTTAATCATCTTTTAAATTATTTGTATGACCAATTTTTTATAAGTCTTTAAGGAAATAGATTATTACATTGCAAGTTATTATTATTCTGCACTCAATAATATCATCAAATTCTTTTTACCATTCAACATCTGGAAATTATAAATTAATTGTAAATAATTAATTTCGATTTGAATTTTGAATTGTTTTTTGAGAATGTTGCACGGAAAAGTTAACCTGTAGACTATTCCTATAATGTTTGCTATAAAATTTTTATAATAGATATTTCCTTATGCATTATTTCGAAAGTATAATGAGAAAATATTAATATTATTTTAAACACAAAGATAATAAATACCCTAATGAATACAAAACTAATATAGCCACGTTGTTCCGAATGTAAGATATTGCAATTGTAAAATTGCAATAACGTGACTTATTATATTTCACAAAAAATCTTTCAATAGATACCAAAGTTTCTAGGAATAAATTGTGATGGCCATGTATAAAAAGTTAAGTTAATAGAGGCTTTTTACAAAATTAATTAATTTTTTTTAAGAAAAGTAAGAAATAAAAAAATTATCTTAAATCTTATATATAATGTTTTGAGGAGATTGTTGTCATTTTAAAAAAAAATCAAGTAAAACACATTTACTTATGTAAAAATCTTTATTCAATTTTTAAGTGGGTATATAATTATATATTATATGGAAAACTAAACTTATCTTAAAAAAAAACTACATTAACCTACTTTAAAAAAGAAAACTATGAATAGAATTTTGAATTTTTAGTCCCTTAGTATTCCCCCTTGGAGTAAGTTCAAAAACAAATAATTTTGAAATTAATCTAAAATCTTTTAATGTGGCTCTTAAATTATATAACTAAATATTTAAAACTTTGGTATGATATTATTTCTATTAAGTGTACATTGAAGAAGCTTTAACAATTTTCAGAATACTTTTAAAATAAAATAGCTAAAAATAGAATAAAAATCTTATTCTTACAAAAACAAAACTATAACATGAAACACTATATATAATATTTTATTTCATACATGAATTTATAGTGTAACGTCTCTTATTGACTTGCATTTGTATTGCCTTTTATTTATTAAATTACATTTACATTTTGAGCTGTTAATGAAACATCAAACTGGAAAATATTTTAATGCGTTTTTTTTCTGATTTTCATTGATTTTTACTATTTCATAAGTATGTCCATTTATATTTAAATTGAATGAATCGGGCTGTCTCAGTCTAAAATGTTACTTTAATGAGGTTTGGAAGATGTGTTTTAATGTAATTTAGTGTTTATAAAAGAGAATCTGCTGAATCACGCAATTCATTATAGACAAAATTGTATTTGCGAAACACCAGAGTTCTTAGTGACAAATTGTATTTGCGAAACACCAGAGTTCTTAGTGACAAATTGTATTTGCGAAACACCAGAGTTCTTAGTGACAGCTGCCAGGAGGACTCGGGCTGCCAGGAGGACTCGGGCTGCCAGGAGGATATAGCTATATAGACAAAAATTTTGCAAACTATTGAGAAATAATTCAAACTGAATTGGATCACCTTAAATATAAGTCTTATTTTGACATTAGTTAAATGAGTTTTAGACTAATTATCTGAATACACAGTAAGTAAAATGTAGAAGAATTTAAATGTAACTTAGATTTTCTGAAAAATGAATATTTTACAGAAATGCAAAATTTATTTAAATAGGCTTATCAAAACATCACCAATGTTTTACGTAAGAAGATAATATAAATTTTTTTACGTACACTGATGGCCATTAAAAATGTAACCTCATATAAATAAAAACAATTTTTCATATGTATAAAAGCAATATTTATATTGGGCAATAATAATATGCTATGAAGACACTGATTAATCTTTCCTAAATTGATTGGAGTTTTCTCTGGTGGATGTTTACGCAAATCCACTAGTGATGCACGACTTCGCTAGGGTTCACGATGTTATGGATCTCTTCTAGATCGCTGAAAGATTGGAAACTACAATTTTGGGCGTTAACAAGGGTGAAAAATTATTAGAAGTAGTTGTGGCCATAACAGTAAAAACTGTCTATATTTCGTTAGTGATACAGTCGCACGGGAGTGGATGAATGAAACTAGCAAATCATTCTAAATCGCTGTTGGTCTGTGTCTTCTCACTTCATTAACCTTCTCCTTGGAGAGTCAGCTAGACGCTCAGGAATCAGTCGTTTAAAACTGGTGTTAAGTCTGGAGGTTACAAAACCATTTCAATAACTATCGAGAATGGTTGGATCACAACGTATAACAGACTTTTCATTATCTTATTGAAGTTTGCTTTTTAAACGTCCTGGAAAATAGATTACGAAGACAGGAATAAATGCTTTTGACAGCCATTATTAAACAAGAGATGGATGATGTACATCTATCGATGCAATTACACGATGGGCGTTACATGCTTATGAATTGTAAATGTCATCACTATATTATATGTTGTTCAAAAACATTTCCTACCTAAAGGTTCGTGATTGAATTGTATGGTTTTGCATGAGCCATCTTAAAATGTGTATATGCTCACATGTGGGTTATAAGATTGTATTCAAAAGCATCTTCATCGACCTTTTTATTACATTTTAAATACAAAAATTGGATTTCGATAACTGCGAAGTGAAATATCCAAAGCAAATCCTAACTCTCAATATAGAAAAATGACTATCGTTATCCAGCATTTTCCGGTAAGCTTTTGAGAATTCTTCGATTCTTGTAAAAGATTTCAGTGTCCACTGTAGGACTTCTGTCAAAGCTAATCCCTAATAATATGTATACGTGTTAGGTGCGGACAATTTACATAAAAATAATTATTATTCAGAATATAATTATTAATCAAGTACTGAAATTATTTAAAGTTGATTATAATAGTAATCGTGTTTAAGAATATTAATACTAATATTATGGATATTTAAATATATAGACTAACACTAGATTGTGTTAGTCATGAAAAAATTCTGTGAATAAATGCATGACTACCTAACGTTTTTTGCTTATTTAAGCAAACTGATCGATTCAGAATAAATTGCCTTTTTTAAGAATTTATTTTTTATAATTGTCATGTAAATACAGAAATATTTTACTAATTATAATAAAAACTTTTACTGAAGAATCAAAAGTAACATTATAAATATCGTAATGTTCATATATATTATAAAAGAAATAAGTTTTTCGAATAAGATTATTTTAAATAATTAAAAGTGATGACAAAAATTCAATAATAATTAATTTTGATTTTCAATAATAAACAATTTGTTTGAGATTGAAAAAAAATATTTTATTGATATCAAGTAGCTTTTATAAATAAATTAAGAAATTTCTGTAAGATAATTGATTTTTCTCAATAAAGACAACTGTGCTTAACATGCAAGATGTTAATATTTAGACTTATTTATTTAAATTTATTTACTTAATGCCTTTGCTATAAAAGCCTAAATAACAAAATGAATCTTTATAAAGTAACACAGTAGTTATTGAAGATTTCTGAATAAAAAATTTCATACGGAATTATAAATCTTAATTCATTAATTTTAAAAGCAATGCATAAATTTTTAACCCTTAATGGTTTGAAAATATTGTTCTGTTCTACCCAGAATTGAGATATTAATAGAAAAGTAATGGGTTTTTAACTGCTTAAAAATTATAAGCAATTTCACTTTAAATTAATTTTAAATCTACTGCTTTAAAGGTAAAGATATATTTAAGACAATTAAGTTTATATACTTAATATAACAAATTTTTTAAGAGTAATTTAATCAAACAATTTGAAGCAACATTTTTATAAATGAAAAATATTCGACATATTATATCAATAATGTGGTTTTTCCTAATTTGGTTTCTGTAATGATGTAATTTAAATGTAAGATACATGATGAGATAAATTAATTAGAAATATAGCTTCAGAAGTAATGAATTTTCGAAACTTTAGTAATTGTAATTATTAATAAATTACTGGATTATATATTATATTCTAGCTGAACAGATTTGTTTCAATTATATAATTAACTGTAGTAATTTATTACAATATCACAATAAATTCTGCCAATATTATCGTATTTAGTTGGGAGTTTCAGCAATTTGAGCTTAGAAGAAATCAGTTATATAATTTTGACGCCACCAAAAAAGTATGAATTAGTTTTGTGATAAAGGGTAGAATAAATGTTTGATATAAAATTCTATATAAATGTTTTGGAAATAAAAAATACTTCTGATGTACTTTGTTTGAAATTTAGTTTTGTTATTTAAACTGAGCAATATTATTTATTTACTTGTTAATTTTAATAAGGTATATCGTGAATAATTGCTTCTAATTTTCTTAAAATTCCATTCAATGAATTCATATATATATATATACTGTTGTCAACTAAACCATAGTTTAAAATATTATTAATTAATAATAAAGCTTTAATACATAGTGAAATACTATCTATACCAGAATAAAAAAATATAGCCGTAATTATTAAAATCCTCATATAAAATCTAATACAGGCTCTAGATAAAATGTAAAAGCTTCAGGCAGTACATTTTAGTTTATTTAATCAAACAATATGGTAGATTGAAAATTGCTTTACCTAGAGAAATTTTAAAGCTAAATGTTCAAGTAGAAAAGAGTGATAAATTAAAAATTTTAATTATTATCACTTTATTATTTTGAGTTATAAAACATAAATTTCTTCTAAAATAAACTTTTATCTTAATGTAAATGATAATGAAGAATATTATAGAATTCTAATTTGTCACACTTAAATCCTGTGTCATCTTTCATTTAATAATACTTTAAAACAATGTAAAGACAGATAATATCTTTTGCGTAATACAGCGCCAGCATTGCTATTTCTTTTCAGCAGTAAATAAATAGAAAGTCCTTGTATTGTTCAAAGAAACAGGCTTTCTCTTTATGCAAAATAGATTAATTGCACCCTAAGGGCACTAAATTGATTAGAATGTTGAAGTAGCTTTGAAATATGATAAATGATGTTCAGTAAAATGAATATATGTCAAAGTATAATTTCAATTTCATTAATTAATCATTTAGAAAGTATGTTTTCATCACATATGTTATCAACTCCACAAACCACATCTCGGCATGAAATAGAATATCTAGCTCCAAATAATGTAATTTGTCAGGACTTGATGGTAACAGATAAAGATTAATCGATGCATCTCAGTGTGTGCGGAAAGATTAATACATGCTTTGTTTCTGCTGCTTAAGCACTTCATTTGTCTGATAATGAAAGTTCATTTGTAAGTATATTTAAACGATAAAGAGAGTACAGTTAAATAACTGCCATTCTCTATAATTCAAAATTTTGAGTACACAATCACTAGGTTTTAAAGAAGGACCAACCGATTTAAACTGCATAATACGTTATTTCATGTGTCAAAGGATGCGTGTGATATAATGTTTTTATTAGAGTTAATTATATTATAGATATTTCTTTTTGCTTGCAAGGCAGAAAATAATTATCATTGTTATCTCTCATGTTGATGAAAGTGAAGCGTGAAAAAGTTGTTTTCCATGCAAAATATTAGTATGACGATGAATTCTTTTTAAACTTTAATATAAGTTTTAAAAAATCATCTTCATTTTTAATGTTAGAATTTTAATATTCTATTTATAATTAAACTTAAAATATTGAAATTACTTAAAATTTGAAATTTATTTAAAATAATGAAACAGAACATATTTTTATTATTTTCTTATTATATGCATAATTTTATAAATTTAATAATGATATATTAAAACAATTTATTTTACATATCAAGTTGCTTCTGAAAATATACATTTTTTACATGATATATAATATATTTTACATTTCATACATTCTGCTGTATACATTCGTTAGTAATTTAACATTGTTATTAGTAATTATAATTTAGCATGGTAATCGTCTATATGAAACTTCTAAGAATGTTAATGGATGGATTCCATGTTTTACAGATTATTATAACTATTCTCCACATAGAAAATAAATTTATTTTAAGTAAACAGCATCATTTGATTAAAAGTTTGTAATTATTTGATCAAAAGTCTGCATCAAATTGTTAACAATAGTAACCAGAAATAGATTACGCTATTTGCTACAATTCACTATGTATGCTCATTATTAATTTCTTTTAAAATTCAATTCAAATAAACTTATGAAGCTTGAGCTTTAGGGTCTGTGCAAAATCACTGTGTTTAGAAAGTCAATGAATGCAATTTTAAACTGAAATTATATATTCTATTTTTCATTAACTGTTTTCATTAGTAATTCTTGTCTTTTAAATTAATTGTAACTGATTTCCAAAGAACTAAACGAATACAACTAAAAGCTTATCAAGCAAATAATAAACTTAAAACTTTTTTTTTTGTCAATATTTTGTGATCATAGATTTAAATAATGTGACTGGTTTCAACATGTGTACATAGAGATAGTTACGATTTGTATTTATGTTGTTCTTACACTTTTATATTATACACTGCTGGAAAAAAATAGAAGGACAATCAAATATTATAAGATATGCTTTAAATTTTAATGCAATTAATGTAACTTTTCTTTTATTTACAGTGAATGAGTTTTATTATAAGGGATTTTTAGTCCATGGAAAAAGTAAAGCACCTACAAAAATATTTTCGCTTTGTATGTAGTAGTTTAATACGTTGAAAGCGCTGTTTCTTTCAACGTTTTTTCTTTCAAAGGTTATGCTTTGTTGAAACAAATCATCAATATTTGTACAGTTAAAAGGCCTAAAGGAACACCTTTGAACGAATTTCAAAAAGGCTAAGATTTAAGAGAAAATGCAATGAACCTACTCATCAGTCCAAACGCTGTTTCTAACTTCTTGAAAAATCTAAGGAGTCAGAGGAAAGCAAATATTGGCAGACTTAAAAATATTGACTCTACATTCATTGACTCTACAGGAAAAACCATTAAGGAACTTAAAAAAAATCTTGTGGAAGCATTGGAAAAGCACAAGAAACATCTGACTTCACACACGTAAACAGAAAAACACTACAACAACATAAAAAAAACAGAAAAGTTCATATTCAAAAAAAGAAATCACCATCCTAAGTGGAACGAAAGGCATATTGAGAACAAGCTATAGTAGGTCAAAGATCACGTCTTGGCACTCCGAATGGACTTCATTATATTTTCTGATGAAAAGAAATTCATTTTAGATAGCATATATGGCTGTAAAAATTATTGGCATTATCTAGTTATACAAGAAGAAACTTATTTTACCAAACAGGTAGGAGGAAGTTTAATGTTTTGGATATCAGTTGGTTACGTTGGAAAGACCAATCTAGTGTTTCTAGATGAAAGAAACATACAGATTACATTCAAATTTTAAATTCAAAGCTTCTTCCTTATCATGCTGAGCTAAGCGGAGAAAATAGGCCATTTCAGCAATATGGAACATTAATTCATATGGACAATGGCGTTATAAGTTAATTTGAAAATAATAATGCTCGGGTTTTGCCATAGCCTGCTCTTCTTACTAATCCTCTGATCTGAAATCGGATCTGGTATATGAGGTCGTCCACCTTTAATTTCAACAGAGCAAAACCGGGCTCCTTTAGGAGATCTTCACGAAATGGACCATCACAGTCTAAAAGAGTCTGGGACTGGCCTCTTCAAAGTGGTATTTGGTGCAAACTCGAAAAGTCTTAGCGTCATTGGAAAATCGAAGTGTTTTTAAATGTCCAGTCGAACCAAAGCTGTTTGATCTTTCCTGTCACTGTCGAAGCCGGTCCATGTATCGGCACTTTTACTTATATACCATAGGTGTTCTGGTGGATGCCTCCTAGAGGTATTTATTGAGGTCTTGCTTAATGATTACTGCTTAAGGTAAATTAATGGAACCCTCTCAGTATGTAACATGGCAGTTCCATGTTTTGCCAATGCACCTGCCCTCTCATTGTATTTTAAAGCGTTATAGGATGGTATCTACTGAAGATGTAAGCAAGAAGATGAGGAGAGGCTCCCAATCTTCTCAATAATTCCAATTCCTCTTTCTGTTCTATTATCAATATCCAATATTTTAGATACTGGATGGCACTTTGACTGACTGAAAGTATCCAGATTTCGTGATGCAGATGGTGATCAGTTCAGAGGGAAAAATCGAGCACTTATCAGAATTCATGCGCTTAAGGAGAATTACTCAATGTAATCTTACAATCTAGTCTGATCTGACAACAGTTGCACTCCAAGTGCTATCATTCTTCTTACTGCCGTCTGTATGAATCTGGGCTGCCTGAGCAGTAATACTGTCAATTACTTCAAGGGCAGTCTGTCTCAAGTATTCTGGGTGATGGGAAGATTTATTGGTATGAGTGAATAATTCAGCATGGAAATATACTACCGACAAAGAAACTATGGCATACCCAACAGGCCTCAGTCAATTCAACAGAAGGGTTCAAAAGATTAAATTTCTCGGATTGACTAAGGGGTCTATTTCTTTTTAGTATTTGGTTTTTTTATCATCTACAGACAAAACTTGCGGCGTGGTTTTGATTTCCATAGCTCATGAGCTTGCTGAAGCATTTTGTAAGATTTTGGATACATCTAAGTCACAGAGGCTTCGAATCAGCCACATAAAGGACAATATTAGTAGGCATAATTTTACAAAGTTCAGTAATTAAGCGTGCTGCACCCAATTCACTCTTTCTAGCTTTTGGAGATTTGTATATGAGCCGACTTGATATGTTTGGTACCCATATTCAAGAATGGATCTGATTAATGTAATATAAGTTCTCCTCAATGTCCTGGCGTCAGCGCCTAATCACATCCAGATATAAATTTCAAAATATTAAGTCTCTTTCTAATCCTGTTTACTAATTAGTCGATGTGCTTGTTACATGTAATTTTAGAATCAAGCACGAAGCCAAAGTATTAGGGATTTCTGTCACACTGCAAAGAATGTCCACTGAGAAAGATAATAGGTTTATAGCAATACAAGTGTTTGTTAGTTATAAAGAATCCAGTTATAGATTTATGAGGATTGAAACCTAGTTTGTGATCCACAGCAAAGTTCTGAATATTTGTAGTAATATATTTATTCTGGATTCTACTATATTAATATCAGACCAACTATTCCATAGGACTATATCATCAGCAAATAGATCAATCTAACAATCCTCAGTAATCACTGATTCTATACCAGAAATGTATAAGCTAAAGAGCATAGGATTTAAAACACATCCCTGTGGTATTCTCCTTGTTTTGGATGGAAACTAACCGAAAAACTACCGTTATATTTAACTTAAAATACTCTATTTCCAAGAAAGACATATATCCATGAAAGGACCTTTCCATCCATATAAAATTTTTCACATAACGTATTGATCAGTTTATTCTTCCATACTTCATCGAATTCTTTGGTCAAGTAATGCAGAATGGCAATGGTATAGTTGATTGGTAATTTGAAAATGTTTCACATGCTGAACAAAGTATAATATTTGACGTACTTTCAAAGTGAATCAGTATGCGATTTAGCACAAGATTTCAAGTTTTTTACAAATAAAATTTGTTAAAAATACATGTCTGTAGCTGTTAGATGATCCAGCAGGTTTATTCACTTTCCATACATTGATAAACGTGGCTATTTTCCAGTTCTTTGGCAGTCTTTCACTAAATATATCAAACAATTTCTGTTGGCCATAGAGTGCAATATTTGGTATCATCAGCGCATGCATCACATCTGGGTCAGGAGCATTCTTAGCATCAAGTTGCATCAGGAATATCTTAAGTTCTTCAATTTCGAATGGCTCGTTGAACAAAGAATTCTTAGACTTGATACTACGACAACGACGATCCAGTCTTCTAGCTTTAACCACCACTTCCCTGCTTCACTTATAAAATCGAGCTCACTCTCTCGACTATAATGTTTTCCAAGTATATTAGCAGTTTCCTGGTCATTGACAGGCAGTACACCTGAGACGTTAGTAAAAAGACAATTTGAGTTCTCCAATTGAGGTTGTTTTCTATTAAAAGATTTAGCGAATTTTCATAATTTTGTGTCAAGTGCTCTCGTATCAATCCCTTCACGGATATCAATGCATCTCTTTCTTCTTTGGCAAGCGTAGATGCTCTTGATCTCGGCGTTAACTTTGCTAAGTTTGTTCCTTACAACCATACGTACTGTTTGATTCGAGTAACAATTCGATTCGAGTAAGTTCCCTAGATAACATTTTTCTTTTTTCAATAAGTTGCTTTACTAATGCTAAGCTTTAAGAGTAATTAGATGGTAATTTTCAATATTAACTCTTGGGCTTGCTGCTTTGGCAGCTGCTAAAATTATTTCTCTGAAGCAGTCACATTGCTTATCCAAATCGTCAGGGAATTCCGTTTTTCTAATTGTTTCTGAAATAATGGTGCTGTAAAATCTCCAATCAGCTTTTTTAAAATTCCAGTTTTTCTTGGTATCTCTCATTCTCAAAATTGAATTGTACTCTATGAGTATAGGCAAATGATCATTCCCAATGTTTTTCAACACCATTCATTCATTTGCAATTAGTACATGTATATATATATATATATATATATATATATATATATATATATATATATATATATATATATATATATATATATATATATATATATATATATATATATATATATTAGGACTAACAATAGTTACATTTAAAGCTTCATTGGTGGTATAACTATATGAGGAATGAGTTGGAGATCCATAATTCAATAATAGGTAAGCTCTATCATCAACGATGTTTAATAGTTCGTTTCCATTTTGATTACTAGTAGAGCAACCCCATAGGGTATTTTTGACATTTAAATATAATAGTGGTCTCATCGCTAGCAATAATAATATAGTTACTGCTAGCGATGAGTGAACTCTATATTGTAATCCAATAATATAGTTGTCTCATCGCTGGCAACTGGTAAGTCACCGCATAATCCTTTCTTATTAGGTGGAAAGTATGCATTGTAAATTTTTGCATGTTCACCATACCAATTCATAAAAATTTCTTGAATTTCTAAGTCTTTTTCAGTTTGAGATTGATCAACCACGATCTCCCTGCATTTAAAATTTCTCACTATTAAAATCAATCCACCACCTCCTCGATGGAGTCTAATTTTAAGAAGTATATGATAAACTTTTAATTTCTGGTGAAAAGTTGGTCTAAGTTTAGTTTTTTTTAATCCAATTATCTGTACCTTATGTTGATTAGCTTCTAGAACATGATCAAATTTATCTCTTGTGCCCCTGGTACTAAGTCATTTGATGTTAAAATTGAATAATTTTCAATGGCAAAGCACGTATACTTCTGGATAGAGACTAAAAAAGTATCAATCTGGGTCCTCTGCCAATACCTCGATCTCGTCCCTTATCAACCCGCACGACGGACGATGCTGTATCTGAAGATGTAAGCAAACTATTCATAGCTAAGAGGAAACCGAGCAGCTTCGTTTTGTACAAAGTACCTGGAGCACCATAGGATTAAAGACTAACTTCGCTCCTATGCCTGCTCTCTGCAGATCAACAACGCAGTCACTCCTAATAATGAGAATTGACGCTGAGGTTTGGATTGGAGTTTTCTTCTACTGGGTATGTTTTTTGGTTTGGTTCCTACCCAACGAAGGCCTGTGCGGCAAGGGACACCCTGCCAGAAGATAAGCTACCACCGGCATAACTCTCTGAGTTATAGCACGAAAGCATACCACCATAAAAAGGTGAAGATAGCATCCGGTAGGTGCCATAGCCTGCTAAAAGTACCGATCTCAATGTTGCTTAAAATATATGGTCAGTAAGTGTTCAGCGTGTTTATACCACAGTATTCTGTTTCTTTTATCTATATTACTGTTTCTGTTGTTTGTATTAACAGAAACAGTATGATGTTAATACAGATAACACAATAATATTGTTTTCTGTATTATTTTATAAACACAAAATAATACAGAAAACAGCACATTACTATTTTCTGTATATATAAAAAATATAAATATAGTAGTAATTGTATTTTCTTAAGGTTTTTTTTTAATTACAAAAATAAAATTTAAAAATTTTTATTTTTGTAATAAAAATATCATTTTTTAAATTTTATAGCAATGAAAAGAATAAAATTAAACTGTCAAAGAATTTTCCATTTTTGGTCCATTTTTCTGAAATGTATGTCGCAGTTAAATGGTTAAATTGTGAATTTTTCTATTCATTAAAACATTTATTTCTCAGAACTATAAAATTCCAATTGTAGGTGGCAGTAAAAGTATTTGAAGCAATTAAAAATGTACTACTGAATAATTCTGAAATATTCTATTTATATTTCAAATATTTCGTACTGAAATAATATATTGTTCTTTCCTTTTCAAAGCACAATATGGTGTCACTTACAATATCAGAGAGATTATAGATTTTGACTTAATACTTTTCTTTAATAGGAAATTGTCAAACAAACTGTTGTAAAAATTCAATGTCATACAATGAACTGGTAAGTCCGATAAAAGATTAATGAATATTTAAATTTTAAAGATAATATGAAAAATACTACTTTAGTATTTTAAGTTCATAGTGGCCGGTTACTTAGGCATTTCGCTTTCGTAATCCAAAAACAGTTCAAATCCCGAGCCGAACAAAAATCCATCATGTTCATTAATGGAAGTTATGGCGCATAAAATATGTTGTATTCATAATGTCCTGCATGTGAAAGAATATTTCATGCGGTCTTTCAATTGATCCCAGTTTCTAAGTTATGATAACATACTTATTTTTAGAGCAAAAATGTCACACCTACTGCATGCCCCACTATACAGGTTTCTATCACTTCTTACTCTTATTCTGCTGAAATAAGTGGAATGTAATAATAGTAGTCTGCATTAGTCATAAAAATCTGTAATATACATCAAAAATTGATATAATTCAATTTAAAAATGCTGAAAATTTAAAATATTTTGTAAGATTTATATTTCTTTATTTTTTTCTTATTCATTATTTTCCTGATTTTCTTACATCTTTGAATATTACATGTTATCTTTGAATTTCTAAATAAAGTTTTTTTATCTGTTTTTGTTAAGTCAAAACTGCTGTTTTTTTTTGCATTTGTCCACTATATTTATACCTGTTGAATTTAATGTTCTAAATTCAATATTGTAATTACTTAAAAAATTGTTGTAAGTAATTGTATGGGACATGGGGAGATTGCATGTTTTCAACACAAAATATAAGTAAATAAAAATGTATTTTTGTTTTTTATTGTATATAAAAGTGTTATATTGAAGTCGTAAATTGCATTAGATTAATTAATAAGTTAGTTCAGTGCACTTTTATTTAGTTCTTAATAGTATGTTAGTACAAACCAATGGCGTACGTTCCCTATGAGCAGTGTTTACACTGCACACCCTGGCAAAATTATGAGAGACAATAATGTTCTGCACCTAAATCTACCTATTTTTATATGGTATATAATAAATATTATTTA